>JARHVA010001599.1:1790000-2347500 GCA_037957365.1 Torreya grandis | reverse complement strand
AAATGTCCTCTTTTGGGGATGGTAATGAAATAACTGATTAATGCATGCAAGTAGTTTTGAAAGCACTGGTCTACATTTCATAATCATCAATCTACAATAACCAATAGGGTCATCTTTTTAACATAAATTATAATAACTAAAAACATTACATGTTCACCTTTTTACAAAGAATATGGATTAAAATGAGATTTACAAGATGTTAGTGTCAAGCTTGATAGATTTTGATCCATTTGAAAATTTTACATATCAATTGTATATAAATTAGTCTTGAGAGGGAAAGAATTGTAACTCTAGAAAAGTAGAAGAGAGATAAAAAATAGTTTTTTACCAAGAAATAAAGAGAGAACTATAGTTAGAGATCCTACATGTGTGATGCATGTTCAATGAAGCTAGCCCACTAGAATGACTTGTAATGTCTTGGTCGTAGCTTACAAGGGAAAGGGTATGTGCATGTGTGATTCTCTTTAATGTTGTAATGCTCATCAAATAAATATAGTGTGTTTCATTTTCATTGTGAATTATTATTTTTGTGTGTATGTCCATTGGAGAGTGAGTGTAAGTGTTGACATGCGAATAAGGAAACCCTTAATTTATCCCCCTCACTTCCATTTTTTATAGTTGGTATTAGGGTGAGGTTTTCTTTATTGGGTTGATTTTGTGATGCTATTTTTGAGTCAATTTCAAGTTTGTAAAGAGAATAATATACTACTAAGAAATTGATGAGAAGTTATGGAACGCCTAGAAATTCATATTAGAAGAGGAAGCACACATAGAGTTATGAACTTGACATGGATTATGAGTGGAGTCTAATTGGGATTGGATATAATGTATACAACAAAAATAATAGGAGTGATAATTGCATATGTAAATGATTTATTTGAATAAGGATGAACCTAATAAGTTTAATTTGAATATTTGATTGGATCACAAAAATAAATACATTTTAAAATCATTGCAAAGATCCAAATCAACCCAATGTTGGACACATGTAGCTATGAATAGCCCTATCCTTTGAGGATATTATTTATTAGACCAAAAAAATAGAGAACATTTATACTATTGGTCAATAGATGACTTAAAGAGAGTGAATTTTTCCTACAATCTTAAGATCCATTGATCTCTATGGTGGTTTTTTGTGCAGTTGGAAAGGGAGAGAAGAAAAAAAGAGTGAATCAGTACTTTGGACAAAATTATTTAAAAGATAAAATATAAGTTTGTACCTTCTAATTTTAGTTTGATATTATTTAAGTAATGTAATATTATATAAATATAAATGATTGTAAATTAAAATAGTAGGGATTTTTACAAGGTCACAACTAGAGTTGTTCATATGAAGAATGATCAAGGGAACATGTCAACACAAGTAAATGGACATTGTATTTTGGTAAAAATATGTTTAGAATGTTCAAATTCAATTTTTTAGAATAGGTCTTTTAATTTGCATTGAAGGTATAAAATATGTTTTATATTAGTAAAACAATACATTTATACAAATATGAAGGTTCTCAAGAGGAAGAAAACAATAAAACACTTGTAATTGAAAATACACTCATGAAGGAGATGTTAATGATTCTAAAAAATATAATCTTGCCCAAATAGGAAGTGAGTATTATTATAAAGGAATATTTTAGTCTAGTAGAGGAAGAAATATAGTAGTCATGGGTAAGTGGTTTGAATATGGAGATGTTGCAGATATATTTTTTTTTGTCCCAAAGTATTATTGAATACTAGTAATTGGATTGAAGGAAGAAATAATATTTCTATTTTACATGAAGAGAGTGTTGAAGCTCCAAATAGAATAGATGAACATTATTATTTTTAAGATCTTATGATTTAGTGAGTGTTGTTAAAAAAAACCAATAAGGATAATGGACTAGTCTAAACATAAAATATTTCCTAGAATATATGCAATGTTGAAGGTAAGTGTTGTAAGGTTATTGTTGATAGTTGTAGCACACATAATTCTACTTCAAATGAAATGGTTAGGACGTTTAGGTTAAAAATATTAGTGCATAAAAATCCATATAAATATTATTATTTAATTAAGGGCCATAAATAATTAGTCAATGACTAGTGTATGGTTACTTTCCATTTTGGGTCATCCAAAGATTGGGTTTTGTGTGACAAACTTCCTATGTATGTATGTTGAGTTTTTGAAAATACAATGTTAGTATTATAGAAAGGTTATTTAGGATGATAGAGAAAACACTTACACATTTTTTAAGTATGGTAAGAGGTTTCCATTGATCAAGTTGATGTTTATATTGAATAAATATTTTTATAAAGAAGGAAAAGCATAGGAACGGGATTTTTTTCATCCCCAAAATGATGCATGTTTTGATTATAAATTAGGTCAATGAAAATTCAATTGAATTTGGAATTTAGTTGAATAATTTTCTTAAATTTATTTCTAAATATTTATTAAATCTATTAACACTTCTGAAGATCATTATTCATCATATCGATCTAGTGTTTTAATATAGTTTTCCCACAATTGAATAATATAGGTTGACACCTATGGAAAATAAGGAAGTGAATAAATAAGAAAAATATATGTTGGTGAAGGTTTTATAAAGATAATATTCAATTCAATATGAAATTATAGTATATTTACAACCAAAGAAGGGTAGATAATTAGGATGTGCATGGGTTCAAGAGATATTACAAAATCACTATCAAATATAGATTTCCATTACTTGGACTGGATGATTTGGTAGAATTTTCGACCAAATAAACATACTTCAAAATTACATTTTAAACCTTAGATATCAATAAATCCTAATTAACTAAGGTTAAGAATGGAAGACTAAATTTTAGAAAGGATAGGTTGTATAAGTGTCGTGTTATATCATTTAGATTGTAAAATGCACCTAGCACATTCATGAGAATCATAAATGAAGTTCCCAAACCTTACATTTGAAATGTTTCAAATGTGTATTTAAATGATATTATTCTTTTAATCACATAAAAGAAGATCATTTTTTCCAATATTTGAGCTTGGTGGTGTAAATTTTGAAGTGTTTTAACTTGTTTTGGATTAATAACCCTAAAAAAGCATAAAACATTTGAAAAATTGAGATTGCATAATATATAGGAATCACTCAAAAATATGAATGCTACAATATAATATGTTTCAAAAATTATGGTAAAGGATTTACGTAAATTCATAAGAATGCTAGGGTACATAGATCCTTATTGACTTATTCATTTTTTAAAAATATGTGCTTGTGTGCATGTGACTAGGATGGCTGAAAATGAAAAAAGAATAACTCAAATCAAGAAACTAGAATTTTATCTATTTATGGATTAATACAACCCTAATATCATAAAATTGTAGATGATTAAAATTTCATAACATATTCAATTCACGTACATACATGAGTGTAACTAGTATAATATAGTGACTTTTTATTTACAGAAAATAGTAGAGGAATTGAATACACAATGTATCTCATCTTTTTGAAAGTCTGTGACAAGGTACAATCATTGTGTGTGTGTGCGAGCACACATGTACATGTGTATTCTTTGAATTTTTGGATGTTTAAATATATGGTCTTCATGACCTAGGCAAAGGCCACACATCTTAGATGTGTGTAAAGTGTGGCACTATATACTAGGGTGAATTACCTTTGTGTTGTAAATTTTGAAGTATTTTACCTTGTTTTGGATGAATAAGGCTAAACAAGCATAAAAATTTGAAAATTTGAGATTGTATAATATATAGGAATCACTCAAAACTATTAATGCTATAGTTTAGTATAATAGAATAATTATGGTAAAATATTTATGAAAAGTGCTAAGAATAATAGCATACATAGATCCTTATTGATTTATTCATTTTTTTTAAATGTTCACATGTGTGTATGTGAATAGGATGGATGAAAATGAACAAAGAATAACTCAAATCAATAAACTAGCATTTTATATATTTATGGATTAATACAAACCTAATAGTATAAACTATAGAAGATTCAACTTTCATAAGTTATTCAATTCACATACATAAATGAGTGTAACTAGTATAATATAGTGACTTGATATTTACATAAAATAGTAGAGGAATTAAATGCATAACGTGTCTCATCTTTATGAAAGTTTGTGACAATATAGAGTCATTGTGTGTGTGCAATCACACATGTGCATGTGTATTCTATGAATGTTTGGATGCTGAAATATATTGTCTTCATGATCTAGGCAAAGTTTGCAGAGATAGATAGAAATGTTATAGATTTCAATAGATTTAGTCTTTATTTGTTAATATATTCATACTTAACTCAAGTCTTGATCATTTGATGGGTTTCAAGTTTGGAAATTTTAGGTTATTTCATCTCAATGCGTGGAGTGATTTGGAGAGATAGATATAAATGTTATAGATTTCAATAGGTTTAGTCTTGATTTGCTAATATATAAGAATCAATGGATAATTTCCTCTAAACCAACATACATAACATATGAGTTGAACAATATGAAAAAAATTGAATATGAGAAAATAGTCATAAAATGGTGCGTTGGCAAGGCCAACCTAAATAGACACGTCCACATTGGAAGAACTATCTTAAGAGTGGAGGAAATTTACTCAAAGGAGGAAATAATGATCTAAGGTCAAAGGATAGTTTGAGAATAATATTAATCTCCTCAGGTAGAGACCAGGAGAATCCTATGTAATAGTAAATTAAATTTGGGAATTTCAATCCCATGTATAGATTGATGTCTAAGGAAGAATGAAATAAAGATTCAAGTATGATTTCCTAAGTATGTTAAATATTGGTAAAATATAAAATTTTAAAGTGTATAATATCAAAAATGTTTATCTACATTCTCCCCATTTTATCATTGCAATGGAATGTCTAGAGTAAAAGGATAAAAGTGTTAGTGTAGGATTTGATTTTCCCATATTTTTTCATTATGGGTTCCTCCCTTGGAGTTTTCCTACTCTTATGGATCATATTTCTTAGGTGTACTTGGGAGTTCTAGTTTGAATTATATTATAGGAGTAACTCCATTGACTAGATATTATGGGTATGGGAGTTGCTCTTATATTCTTGGCTTGTGGAGGTTACACATTTACCTCCCCTATTTGTACATCTTGTATTAATGAGATATTCATGGAGTGTGTTAGATGATAAATTTTTGCATATTTCTCTCTTTATATTTCTCTCTTTCATATATTAATGTGCATTTTTTTGATCCAATTGCTTGATCTTCGTGCAATCCACAATAGAAAGGTGATACTTGCAGATTACCAAGATGGATTTTGTTAGATAAGTACTAAGTGTTGCACCTTACTCCATGAAAAACTATAATGAAACATGTAAAATAATCATTTCATTAATGACATATTTCTAAATTAAAACATCAAAAAATTATGAAATTAAGTTTAAATGAATGAATGCACCATTATTTATGTGAACCAAGTTGTCTTATATAATGTTGACATATTTAGACAATAGATAATGACTAATCATACCAAATGGAAATTTCAATGTAAAACCATGTGCTAAGCTAACTATTTCTTAGCCCTCATTAAAGTGCATAAGTGACCAAATGTTAAGGCATACAAAAACTTATCGCCACACAAATAAATATATCTTTGGAATGAAATACACTATGGGTTCGAATAAATATAAGAATTACTTGAGAAAATTTGTACATTTTTTGAATAATCCACTTTAGAAAGTTTATATGATTCAATTTGTGTATTTCATGAGTAATTATTTAGTATATTTTTTGTAGAATCTACAACATATGCCTTGCATATGTTTCAATACAATGGTAAAGGTGACTTAGAGGATCATCTATGCACTTTTCATGTAACATGTTTGTACTAAGTATCCAATGATTGGCTCTTGAATAAGTTGTTCCCTTTTATTTTAAAGGACTATACATTACAATGGTTCTATGATATCCCTAATCAATCCATTAAAACATTTAATCCACTAACATATATGTTTTTGGCACATTTTTTTTATCAATATCCGTGATAAAGTTTCCTATGTTCAAGTCACTCAACTAAAGCAAGCATATAATGACCCAATAGTTGAATATGTCTTGTGATATAAAACCATATTAGTAGATATGACTAACCCCATGGTAGATAGAGAACTCCAAGACATATTCTAGAAAATTTTACTACCAACATTACATGAACCTATATTATTTAAAAAGTTTCCATAATTTACAAATATATGCCATATAGTTAAAGAATGGGATGTAAAAATTATCTCCATGGGAAATTTAAAGTACACAACCATATCAGATTACACTAATAAGAGTTCAATTAAGATCTCATGTAAGTATTAACTCCTCTAAAGAGACATTTTATGAATCTTCCTAAATCACGAATGTGCATTCTCCAGTAACTTTTTGAATGCAATGTCATATCTATCCCTCCCATTATAGAGGTTGATACGACTAGTACTCTTACATATAGTTATGATTCTAATGCACTTTATTATTATGATAAGGCCCCAGAGCATACTAAGAATATATGCATTAGCTTACAACATAAGATCAAATATTTTATATATGCTACTATCATTGATTTGAGCTCCCCTACAAAAACACCTAAAGTACAACAAGCTAAATCAAAAGTAATGGAAATATTTTTTTATCCATTTCAAAAACATATGACTAATGAGAGAGTAGACACTTTTGGTTTTCATTATACTTATAAAAGGAATCTATAACTAGCATCTTATCCTACTCATAAAATACACACACAACCTATAAATAATATCATTGGTGTGTATCAAAATATAGTGCAACCTAGGCCTCTTATCGCTTTCTCAGAATAGGATATCCTTGATGATGAATCATATTTATACACACTATTTGTACGAGATTACATTGATCATCATCATATTTAGAGTGTCATGGATAGTAATAGGTCAATCATTAATATGTGTACTATTACACTTGTACATCATTTAGGCTATTTAGATCAAGATATTTCCCTGATAGATATTGTTATTTGTAGCCTTAATGGCCATGTCTAGAGATCCATTAGGATATATTACATCTATTACAGGTTAGACCCATGTATGTGGCCACTAGATTCATAATTGTAAATAGTTTTGTAAAATTTGATATGGTACTAGGTAGGCCTTACATACATTAACTTTGAGCCATTCCTTCCATTGGAAATAGATGTATTTATTATATACGTGATAATTAGGTTTTTACAGTTGAGGGGATTCCATATGATTATATTTTACCTACTCACAATAAGTTACATAATAGTCACTATTAATATATCCAATAAAATTCCATTAGGACACCTTAGACATCAATTGAGCCACTATTGTTATTGAAGTGCACTTATACAACACTACTACATATACACACTCTCCCATGGGGATAATTATTAGAGAAACCCCTATGTAAGAGACATGTATTGGATTATAGAAGACTTATTTCTACCCCATTCCCACCTGTATCAGTTTTACTAAGTCCTCAAAGAACTCTACATAGTGCATCCATGCTAGTTATAGCTTATTCAACCATAGGGGTCCCCAAGAGCCCCAAAGTTCACATGCCATTTATGTCAACTCTACAGATTGATAGCCACACTCTATAGTGAGTTTCATCTCCAAATATTCATAGCCACACTCTATAATTAGTTTTATCTCCAGATTATTTAGTACATCTAGTTCCCATATCCAAGATACTTCCTCGCATATCACATGAGGTCACTCTTCTTTTACTTCAAAAATGAAACCTTGATAGTGACTCCCTTACAAGACTCATAGGTTAATATATTCCTTTGTTACTTGTAAATAGTTTTATTATTTCAATTTACTTGTATATAGTTTGATCTATCTTTCTCCTTGTACATAGTTTAATTTTAATATTGATTATACATAACCTATATTCAGAAGACAAAAATTATAATATGATAAAAAATACAAAAACATTCTAACAATGCTTAGAAAATAAAAAATTTAGATTACACACATTTCCATGTTTGCATTCTTTCTATTTTCTAGGTACTACATATGTTATCTATGTTAGTATACTTAGTTTTATCATACATGTTTCACTCTTTCCATTCAAGTGTTCGCATATTACTATAAGACTTCAGTCCTCTACATAGATCTAGATTTACTACTATTTGGTCATTAGGGCACATACACATATACACTAATTCTGCATGGACATATTATCCCATTGGGGACATCACACATAGCTTCTGATTTACCAAGTAAAATATCTCTAAGCTCCATATCACAGATTTAGAATTAATTATATCTTGATAGTCTTATACTACAATGATTTTTCACTGATTACTACTACTATAGACTCAGCTTATGTAGATATGTGTTCTTATATACATTTGTACCACCTGATTATTCAAATTTTCCTTTCTAGATTTACTAGTTTAGATTGTATTGTGTTTATTTGCTCCTACATATACTCAAGGGCATTTGAATATGCCATTGTCCTTTCATATATTTTATACATTAGACATGTGGCCATGTCCTTATGTGCTTCTTCATTGTGTATGTGGACAATTGAACATGTCCTTCCATATGGATTATAGCCAAACTTTGATGCCCTTTTGTGTATGTAGACATTTAAACATGTCCTTTTAAGTGTTCCTTTTATCATACTTAGTGACATGTCTCCATGTCCCTTGTATTTTGGCCCCTTTTCCTACTTTACATGCCTCATATGTTTATATATGTATGATTTAATGTATGTTTCATGGCCATGACCCTTATCTCTTGCTTGTTTATTTCACATCCAATTTTTGATGCCGTGAGAGACCTCAAGCATCTCTACTTCCCTCTTGGGTTCCTTGATGGACATCAAACCCAATCCCCTAAGTAATTTTATTAGATTATATGCATATTTTGTGTTCATATACATGTTTACATTGTTATATCTATCCTGACAACCTTATGATTTTAACTCTAACATACATCATATATTTTCCAACTTATTTTCTATCTCTTTTATATTTTGATGTCATGAAGACACATTATATTTGTTTATCATTTAAATACTATATAATTTTAGTCTAACACACAAGATACATAGCTTTTATTTTGAAGAAAATTATTATAGAGGTTCAACTACTCCCCTCAAAAGATGGGGCATTCATAGGGGTTTGTCACATAGATTAGGCCATCTTAGTGCACTCAAAGCATATTTTTTAGAATTTAGGAAAATATTATATAACTTAGACACAATAAAATATAGTGAAATATAGGCATACACAGACTAGTCACAGTTTTCTTGAGAAACAACACTTCTGGATAATAGTGCGGTGTACTTCCAAGAGAATAATACGCTATAGTTGACCCACCATACTATTTCCTAGTAACCGCAAAAGTAAAAAATTCACAAATTATCAAAAATATACAATAGGTATAATTTATATTGCATTGTCTTAGTCATAGCTTATTACATATGATCAATATATATTCATGTTTTACATAGAATTACATAAGTTTGCTTAGATTGGGATCATCATGCATGACACCATCACTCCCATTTCACTTTTATAAATGTAAAAACACATATTACTATAACTCGGTCAAGAATATATATATATATATATATATATATATATATATATATATATATATATATATATATATATATATATATATATATATATTAGAATTACAACCATGTGCACATCACATTATTTCCATATGCTTAGTTTTTTACCAGTTCTCTCAGATGGAATGGTAACTCCATATCATTCTCCACATTTTATACCTTAGATACCATATGCACCAGGATTACACCATATTAATACCTCATTCCATCTACACCAATTGGCTTTACCAAGTTCATGTGTTCCTGAGTGGCACTTAGACATTTCACATTTTAAAGTTCATGAGTGGCCCAAATCCATATTTTATAACTTCATGACAGCACATAATTTGAGTTTTAGTTTATTCTACTATATATGGGTATACAATGATGGAGTCATGACCTACTTTATTTATTGAGGCAATTACATAAGAGGGTTGGATAAGTCATCAGTACAATCTAAATTATTCACATATTATGATCCACCGAATAGTGGTTGGAAATGATTGAGTCAAGTTTAGATTGAGTTATTTAGCCACCACACATGACAAATGGGTAAGCCATTAGCTCAATCCAAACTATTCACCATTTGATCACCATATACGTACACTTAGAGGATTTCACTAGGTTTTTGGATTGGTTTACATATCCAGTGAGTTATATTTGTTACTTTCCCCTTTCTCACATTTCGTTACTCAGTTTGGTCTTTTATTTTACTAATTCTTAAGTAAGGATTGATTCATATATGTTTCATTTTAAAGATACATAATAGAGCACAATTTGTCTTCACCTCAAATGTAAGTCCAAGTACGTTTCTCTTTCCTTTATCCTAGTCATTTCACTCTATGAAATTTATAGAATAAAGTTGGGTGGGGGTGAAAATGTATACATATAAAATGTAAATTTAATGTAATAAGTGTCACCTTAGACCACCCTATCCTTATCTTAGAACTAAACCTATCTTAGGGCCTATTTTGATCCTTTTTTAGCTTTTTTGAGCATCTAACCTGTGCTTATATATACCAAGAGTTGCATAAACCCATTAGTTAGGCATACCTAATCCTTTTTCACATGCGCTATCCACCTAGAAAATAACATAGATCCATTAGTCTATAGTGCAATGTGCTATTGGCAAATGGTTCAACACTATTGGACATTAGCTTCCCTTACCCCTAATGGATATATTTACACTTTTTGGACTATCTTAGAGTCATCCTAGACTCATTTTTTGTCTCAATAAGTATCAAAAAACTATATAAAGACCACTCTCATTAATTTATTAGATTGATCTAAATTCTCAAGAACAAGCTAAAAAATATTTATGTAAATTATAGCTATTGATCTTTATTTACCTCTATTTTAGCATACATCCATCCATAGTATCTGAGAGCTAAATTTTAATCAAGTTTCTAGTCTCAATTTACTCTCAAAGCATTCAGATTGCCATTCATACCTAGGCATAATAACATCACTCTCACTTGCACAAACACTTATATTAAGAGAACTACATCTGTCTAAATCCCCTTTTGATGCATTGTTATGTAGGTAGCATTTAGCACATGAGGTGTTGAGGTCATGCTCATAATACCCTAATAATGCCAATTTCCTTCCACTTATGTTCATAAAAACACTAAAAAAATGGAGGCTTAGGGTTTCATAGTAAAATCTATCAAAGCATAAAACAGACGATGATCCAGCTCTCGATAATATAGGCATAGGATTCAAAAAATAGATTGAAGGTCTACCTATAATTTCAATTATTCATAGATGCATGGTCATTATCACCATACATAAGGTCTATAACATACTGTGTTATAGGTAAATAGGGTCATGATATTATCCGAAGAGAGTTTTCATACTTGTTCTTTGTTGATGAGGCTACCTGCTCATGCATCAGTTATTAACCTACCAATTCTCCATCCTAGTCATATTTTCTAGATAAGTACACTTTTTCTAATTTATTTCTATTTATAAAATATTATAAAATAATAATTATTATACAAATCAATCATTGTTGATACTCTAGTATTTTACTCCTTGATTTACTACATAGTTCTTTCTCAAATTAGGGTTACATTCCATAAATCTAAAAAGGATAAATCGTATCTAAAAATGATTTACTCCTTGATGCACACACACGTGCATGCGCATGCACATGCATGCATTTGCACGCATACGCACATGCATGCGTACACACACACACACACACACACACACACACACACACACACACACACACACACACACACACACACACACACACACAAACACACACACACACACACACACACACACACACACACACACACACACACACACACACACACACACACACACACACACACACACACACACACACACACACACACACACACACACACACACACACACACACACACCAAAAAAAAAAAAAAAATCAATCTCCATTTTCATCTAAAAGCATTTATTCATCAAATATACCAAAATACTACATTATCAATGGCCATCAAACTATAAAATAATCATCAATAATTTGTTTGAAGGACACAAAAACTCCATTTTCATCTCAAAGCATTTATTCATCAAATATACCAAAATACTACGTTATCAATGGCCATCAAACTATAAAATAATCATCAATCATTTGTTTGAATGACACAAATAAATGGTTTTTTTTTAATATTTTGTATATTATTATGTTATTTTAAGGCATGAAATCATTGAATTATAATAAATAGAGACATATTAATCCACTCTTATTTGATGCAAATTCTATTTTGAAAATGTTGTTGATTCATTTTTTTATTGATAATTATGAACTAAGTAAATTTGTAGATCTATTATAATGTTGTAGATAAGTTGAACTTTACAAGCAATTATAAAGTTAGGTTTAAGTTACAGTAATCTTTAGATAAAATTAGTATCTATCTTTTGAATGATATAAATATTTTATTATGATTTCATTATTTTTTATTTGGGAAAAAATCCATGGTCCATTTTTCCACTTTATTGAGTCCTCTCCCTTCTATATCTTTGACTTAGTCACCAACAAGGGAACATAAATTGAGTGGTGATGCTTATGCCCTATCCATCTTACAACATATAATATGGAAATATAAAAGGTATTAAAAAATCTAAAACTTATTTTAAATCTCCATTTACATCTCAAAGCATTTACTCTTCAAACAAAAAACCAAAATACTACATTAGCAATGGTTCAAAACTAAATATTCCTTACACAAATTCAAATACAACTATTCTTAGTTATTTTACATCATAACCCTTATATAAAATGGATTATATAAATTTTATCAAAAAATTGAGATAAATCAAATTATGCTTGATGCATTCATGTAGCGATACTCACTTAAGCTTCACTCACCTAATGGTGAAAAGACATATCTATCAGAGGCCATAATTTCTTATTCGTTAACCCAATTGATCTCTCTTTCATATAAAAAGGAATATAAAGGAAAACATCACACATACATAACTATATTTACTCATTATGGTGAATTTCAAGATTTTTAAAGAGCAATAACAGATCATCTAAGAGTTTGAAATTATATTCTAGTATTTTTAGTCATTCTAAAATAGAAAAACCAAATAACTTTCCAGCTTGACATGAACTTGGGATGAAACTCATACAACATCATGAATTTAGTATCATATGATATATTTAAATTTTAGTCTCATTTGAACTTGCATGCAAAATTTATTATTAAAATCAAGGTGTTATTTATATTATGGGCAATTAGCTCTATATAGCTTTTTTGTATTTATTTTTTTGCATGTCAACTCCAATTTTGAGTTGATGTTTATTTAAATAATTTAATGTAATTATTTTATTCATTTAAGGTGAATGAATATATATTATGGTTTAAATATTTTTTGAGGATTGTGCCTTTTGATATTTTGCTCTTCTAGTTTATGAAATTTCATTCTAGTATTTTTAATCATGCTAAAAATAACAAAAATCAGATTAAGTTTTTAACTAGACATAAAATAGGGTTGAAGCTCATCCAATAATGTGAATTTAGTATTTATAAGACATTTTCAAAAAAATTGGCCCATCCGAACTTGCATGAAAAAGCTATTATGAAACACAAGTTGTTATTTATAGTAGTTACAATTAACTCTATGTTTGTTTTGTATTTTTTTTTTTTTTCATTTAAATCCAATATAATGTCGAGGTTTATTTCATGAAATCTCAACACTAAATTTTATTTTTCATGAAATTTTTGTTTTAATAATTTCCAAATTACCTAGAGTTATTCACCCTTTCTTTTTTTATCATGAATAAAAATATTAAAATATATTTTCAGACCCTTCACTGATATCGCATGGCTCTGAAATTATCTTTTAGTTGTCCTCAACTGGTCAATAAAGTTATTGCTACATGCTTATTTACTTTATATTCATTTTTTCACTAATGAGAGATCAAAAGGGTTAATGAGTTAAAATTTATGGCCTTTGGAAGAAGATAGATCTTGGCATCACCTGACAATAGTTGCATGCACTATAAATATGGGCCTTATATGATTTTAATAAATTGTTAAATGAAATTGTGTATCTTTACATGCACATTATAATCATACACAAATGTTTATAATATTTAATCTAAGAACATAAAAAGTTTACCCTAAATAAAACTAATACCATTTATTCATTTTTTTGATCACTCAACTTTCCATGTCTACAACATATTTGTGAATAAGCTAAGTCATCCCCACCACTCATTTCCAGGCCTTATGACATGGCTGATCTAATTTTTAATTATGCACTAGAAGCAGGGAAACGTGATTATATCCATCATCCATCATCTAATGTCGACCATTGATCATGTATGGAACATAAAGTTCAATACAATAATACACATGAAGATGAGTAGAATATAATTGTATTGATTATTCACATGTTAATGTGTACCCTTAATTGGGTATGGAATGTGTGGTTACAACTAATAGGCATACATAGAAAAATTGTGTATAATACATAGGGAAACCATGTTTATTTCTTCTCATATAAATGATCAAATGAATAGTGATCATACATTGGAAATGGCACATTATGGTACCAAGTGAATGTTATTATTTAGTGATTTTTTTTTTTGAAATTTCAATTAAAAATAAGCTTGACATTATATATATATATATATATATATATATATATATATATATATATCTTAGTAATGGATAAAAGTGAGGATTTTCAAAGGTCCCACAACCTTATATAATGGATAAAATGATATATAAATAGAATCTCTAATGAGAGACCTCTTCCAATGGTAAACTTGAAACTATCAATGAAATAACAACAAACCCGCTAACCTTTTAAGTCCTCTTACTGTAGGATTACATGGAACTGACTAAAATCCTTCTTTCATTCAAAAGTCTCCTTTTATGAGAAATGGACTAGAACCAATCAACCTATCGATCAACAATAATCCTTTAGGAAACTACCAATAAAATTTCAAGGACTGTTAGTGACCCAAAAACAATCTCACCAGTAAACTTTTATCTCAAGTCCTACTAAACTCTCTCTCACTATCATGTATTTGGGAGTGAAGAGTCATATTAGATGGTTTAGGCACATTTTTAAATATCTTTTTTTTTTCTTGAAATATAGTCTAATCATGCCTATCTCTTAAATCATCACATTTGGGGATGAAAGGAATAGCTAATTCTAATTTCTCAATATACTTGAAGTGGTCATGTGGAACAAGAGATGTTTATCTCATTATGACCTTTGGTTCCACCACAAAATCCAAACCCTCATATTTCCTTGCCTTAATTTTATCATCCACAAGGTTCCTGGAAATGGTTTTCAACCCCCTCATTTCAAGGTCCTTTTGGGCCATACTTGGAGCTTTAGAAGTCAAAACCAAAGCAGCTCCAAAAATCAAAACCAAAGCCCTACTTGTAAGAGTTTTAGAGATATCAACACCATGCACTGTAAGTAGGTCAAGAACGGTGTCCTTCCACACTCATAAAAAATATTTCAAAAACAAATAATTTACAATTATAAGGAAATTACATTTTGTATGAAAAACAAAATTCAAGTGTTGGGTGATTTTGCTCATTCATTAAATTCAATTTATTTCTATGAACAAGTTTTAAGTTTATTATAAATACTTTTATTGGAATCTTCTAAATTTTAGATGAGAATGGCATTTTAGTTTAATGTTTAGTTATGATTTAATAAACTTAGAAGTGATATGTATGTATGTATGTATGTATGTACAAATTATTCATAATGAACAATTTTAGATTTATTTGTATGTCGCATTGTTGTATCTATATTTTACGGACATCAAAACATAAAGTAATGCTCAAATCAATTTTTGGTAAATATAGAAAATAAATTACTATAAATTATAAATTTTGTTTATATAATAATTCTTTTTACCATTCTAATATTTTATTAGTATTTTTTTGAAAATTGTATTGTGTTTTTTCTCTTTTTTGCTCCTACTTTCTTTCAAACTTAGATGAAAACATTATTGCATGCTTAAAAAGGTTTGGAAAAACATTGGTAGCAGTGACGTTTATCAAATCTGTTATTTGGAAAATTGACAAGGTTTCCATGTAAATAACGTATATTTCATATGAATTATGTAATATGTTACATTTTTTTAAAGGAATTTATTCTATTACAGTCTATCGTTCATTTGTTATTATTTTGTTATTTTATCCTAATTAGAACAAAACAACGACTTTCAGTTTTCTGACAATATCAAAATGTGTTAGATGTCATTTGTTGATAATATTATTTAAAATATAGCATAAATGTTAAATAATTTTATATAAATTCTTATTTATACTTGACATCCTTTCTCTTCCAAACCATTAACAACATACTTATTTCATTTTATTGATGGCTACATTATACAACATTCTAACGCTTAACATCTTCTTTTACATTCATTTATGTATGACATCAACATTAAGTGGCAATTAAACTCTTCTATAAGCCTCCAAATTTTCTTAGCAACTATGATCATTTATCGTAAGTTGCTTTGAGGCAGATGTATTACATGGTTAAGCGTTACAATACAAAATGGCGGTGAAAAAGGGTTGCAGAATTGAGTTACAGAAACGTGTTTGCTGGTTATATCTGTTTGATTTACATGTAATTAGCAATTTTACAATTTCCACGCCCCTGAGGCGTCTGAAGTTGCAGACTAGAGACTGTAGGAAACCACTCTGTATTGAGTGTAGGAAGATATTTAAGTGTTTTAAATGTTTAGCGTGAAAATTTCTATTCTTTCTTAAGAGAATAATTTTCTTACCATTAAATCAACTCAATTTAATATGCTCATAAATAATTTTTAATAACTATATAAAATTAAAAAACAAAATTTTGGTGAATAATACAAATAATGGGAAAGTTTAAATAATGAGAAAGTTTCATGAACTGATTTTAAAACATCTAAGGAATTATATAGTCGAATAACATACAATAAATGATCTTTTTAGGATATTGATTTTAAAATTAAAAAAAAAATCTAATAAATTAAGTTTAATAGATTAATATTGATTTTTATAACACTATTTTAATGTAAATATTTTTATAAATTTCTCAACAATATTTAATGAGATATTTAAAAAATTATAATCTCTTAATAAAATAATTGTGTTAGATTAAATAATAATATTTAATATTTAATCTTTTCTTTTCAAAAATATTTTTTTAAATCGGTACTTGAAAGTTTTACGGATTCTAGGACCTTTAACAAAAAGATTCAAAAAGAAATGGATATGGTCTGGTTAAGCATATATTCATGCAAAGACATAAGCCTAGACATACAAAATAGGTTTTAACTAAAACTATACTAAAAGACAAATAGTTTCATACATCACCAACTATAAACATACTAAATACGACTAGAATATACCTTACGCTAAATATTAGCTTATTATTCTGGAATTACTAGCTCTATCATTTTCTTCTAATTGGCCTCTTCTTCTTCTTCACAGTCACATGTCCTGATCCGCTAGCACTATCAACCAAAACTTCTTGATTCTTATCATCCTTCATTCTTCCCAACTTCACCAACTTCCTGCTTGCTGGTTCACCTTCAGGGTGCTTGAAGGTAGAAAAAATGAACCTTTTCTGTACTCGCCCTGAATCATCCTAATTCTGATGCTGCTTACCCTTCCACCATGGTGGCACTTTGAAAGATCCTCTCGCCACACCTTGCTAAGCTATTTCATAGATTTCACCCGGTCTAAAGAGTGCCTAATTGCCCTTGATTATTTAAGTCTTGGAATTGGTTTATGTAAGTATTCAATGACCACCATACTAACTACTTATTTCTTTGAAACATTCATCTACACCTCACAAGACACTTCCACATCCTTCACAAAATCCACCAATGTCAGGGAATGAAGTTCTAATTCTTGAAACATAGCCAAAGGGACAAAACCCAATAAATCTCTATCTAAAAAAGGTAACGTAGGGAACGGCCCTAATGGAAGAGCTTCCAAAGCCTTTGCCAACTCCAATCTATACTCAGGCTAGATGAAAACTGTGATCATTTCTAACACATGATCCCTATCTGACATTATCAAACACAAATTTTATGCAAAGAGAGAGGTCGGATCTGAGTTAATTTTGACTCTCTTACTCTGCACTAGAAAATTCACACCCAACACCTATTCTACTACTTCTGCCACCTCTAAATAAGGAACCCAAAAGACATTTGACAAGAGAGTGTTTGACACAGACCAACCATAACCCATTTCACAAATCTTGGCTCATCCAAAGGCCAAAGACCATTCAGTCGTTTCCAAAATGAACCAATCCATCCTATCAAACATCCTAGCATAGGAACTCTACCAAACAGAAAAGCCATTGTAACCACCTGGATATAATACCACTCACTTAATGATGCTTACCATTAATTTACCATGTCATAAAAAAAATGCCATCATTAAATGGAGCGGCCTATCCAATCACTAAATACCTAGGTTAGCAATGTCATCAGAACATCATCCTACCAGTTCCACTCGATGTCATTCATCACACCTGAAGGACGTTGCCACTCAACTATCCTGACATCCTTGCAATCTCAAATCAATTAAAAGATTTGATAACGATTTACATTTTCTCTTTATTTCTTTATTTCTTTTTATTTTTGGATATATTTTTAAAAAACCATGACAGATTTGTTTCTAAAAAATAATTTAGGAGAGAAAAAAATTAAAAAACCAAAACCAACCAAATATATCAACATTATAAAATATCTTTTTAAAAAATATTTTAAATATTAATATATTTGTTAATAATTCAATCTACTCAAAAATCCTGTAATCTGCCCATCTGTCATTAACATTATCCAACCTTTCCTCCTCACACTAGTCAATAGTTGTATTAACCCGAAAACTCCACAACTTTATTACTCTCTCTAAAATAGTGCTTTCAATTCCAACCTTCAAACGTTTCTAGTTTAGGCCATATAACATCTTAAATATTTGCAACCTTCCAAGATTTTGCCCTCACACTAGACAAAGCTAGTATAATCACCTACAAATCTCCTTCAATTTCTAGGAAGGACATTTCACAATTCAAAGTCATATTAACTCCTGCTACTAAAGCTTGAACTTTGGCTTAAGTTAATTATGTTAAATATTGGTCAAAT
The DNA here is from genome assembly GCA_037957365.1 of Torreya grandis. Classification (NCBI taxonomy): domain Eukaryota; kingdom Viridiplantae; phylum Streptophyta; class Pinopsida; order Cupressales; family Taxaceae; genus Torreya; species Torreya grandis. The sequence continues at coordinate 2,328,335 of JARHVA010001599.1, read as the reverse complement.
ATAACATTTCAAAGTGTATGATACCAAATATCTTTGTCTACATTTTCCCCATTTTGTCATAGCAATGGAATTTCTAGAGCAAAAGGATAAAAGTGTTAGTGTATGATTTTATTTTCCCATATTTGTTTATTATGGTTTTATTTTCCTCCCTTGGATTTTTATTATTCTTATGGATGAGCATGCACAGGTGTACATGGAAGTTGCAGTTTGACTACTATTATAGGAGTAACTCCCCTGACTAGATATTCTGGGTATGGGAGTTGTTCTTCTATTCTTGGATTATGGAGGTTACAAACTCACCTCCCAATTTGTACATCCTATATTAGTAATCTATTCATGGAGCATCTTGGATGAAAATGTTTTATGTATTGATCTCTTTAGATTTATCTCTTTCACAGGTTAATGTGCATTCTTTGTTACAGTTGCTTGACCTCAGTGCAATCCGCAATAAAAAGGCGATACTTACAGATTACCATGATGGATTTTTTTAGGTAGGTACTGAGTGTTAAACCTTACTCCATGAAAAACAATAACGAAACATGTAAAATAATCATTTCATTAATGATATATTTATGAATATATATATATATATATATATATATATATATATATATGAAATTAAGTTTAAATGAATCAAAACACCTTTATTTATGTGAACCAAGTTTTCTTATGTAACATTGACTTGTGAAGACAATGGATAATGCACTAATCATGCCTCTTGGAAATTTCAATGTAAAACCATGTGCTCATCTAAATATTTCTCAGCCCTCGTTAAAGTGTAGGAGTGACTAAATGTTAAGGCGTACAAAAATTTAGCACCACACAAATAAAGATATCTTTGACATGGAATCCACTATGGGTTTGAATAAATATAAGAAATACTTGATAATCTTTCTTAAAAATTTGAATAAACTAGTTTAGAAGGATTATATGCTGCAATTTGTGTATTTCATGAGCAATTATTGAGTATAATTTTTTTAAAATCTACCACATATTCCTTGCATATGTTTTAATCCAATGGTAAAGGTGACCTAGAGGATCATCTATGCACTTTCATGTAACATGTTTGCACTAGGTATCCAATGATTGGCTATTGACTAAGTTTCTCCCTCACATTTTAAAGGACTATGCATTACAATGGCTTTATGATATCCCTACTCAATCCATTAAAAATTTTAATCCACTCACATATATGCTTTTGGCACAGTTTTTAATCAATATCAGTGATAAATTTTCCTATGCTCGAGTCACTCAACTAAATAAAAAATATAATGATCCATTAGTTGAATATGTTTTATGATATAAAACTATATTAGTAGATATGACTAGCCCCATGGCAGATAAACAAGTCCAAGACATATTCTAGACAATTTTATTACCAGTATTACATGAACCTATATTATTTAAAAAGTTTCCATCATTTACAAATCTATGCCATATAGTTAAATAATGAGAAGTAAAAATTATCTCCATGGGCAAATTAAAGTACACAACTAGATTAGATTCCATATAAGGTGAGGCCCAATGAAAATAAGAATGATCAAAAGAAAATAATTGGCATAGCCTTAGAGCCAAATCCTCATGTGGTTTTATAAATTCCTCCAAAGAGACATTTTATGAATCTTCATGAATCACCAACGTGCATTCTCTAGGAACTTTTGGAATGCAATGTCATATCTATCCCTCCCATCAAAGAGTTTGATACAACTAGTAAGTACTCTTCCAAATAATTATGATTTCAATGCATTTTATGATTATCATAAGGCCCTAGGCCATACTAATAACATATGTATTAGCTTACAACATAAGATCAAATATTCTATATATGCTAATATCATTTATATGAACACCCCTACAAAAATACCCAAATCACAACAAGCTAAAGTAAAAACAAAGGAAATATTTTCTGATCCATTTCCAAAACATACAGATAATGAGATAGTAGACACTCTAAGTGTTAATTATAATTATCAAATGAATCTACAACTAACATCTTATCCTACTCATAAAATAGACACACACCCTATAGATAATACCATTGGTGTGTATTAAAATATAGTGCAAGCTAGGCCTCTTATCACTTTATCATAATAGGATATAGTTGATGATGAATTATATTTATACACACTAATTTTATGAGATTACATTGATCATCATCCTGTTCAGAGTGTTATGGATGATAATAGGTCAATCATTAATATGTGTACTATTACAATTCTACATCATTTGAGCTATTTAGATCAGGATATTTCCTAGATAGATAAGGTTATTTGTGGAGTTAATGGCCATTTTCAGATCTCCATTAGGATATTGTACTTTTATTATAGTTTGGACCCACGTGTGTGGCCACCAAATTCATAGAACATTAGATAGTTAGCAATTTGGTTATTTAACATAGTAACACTTCGTAATCTAATATTTTTTGAGGTGCTTGGTGTTTTCATTTTATTCCTACATGCCATGTATCTCATTATAAAATGGTGTATACAATGGTAATGTCTAGAATTATAGGCAACTATCTCTACTTTGTGATGTGTGGAAGGATCCATTACTGATAGTTTGATGTTTAATCATAAAATTGAAATATGCCAAACTATTGTACATTATGTTAGAGTTGGTTTTTAATAGACACCCCATGAAGATTGGGATGTCAAGGGGATATGGGATTTTAAGGAGAATGAAGAATGTAGGAAAGAGGGACAAGCTGGGAAGGAGAAAAACTCTTCAAGAGAAGAACAAAGAATTTTATAAGTTCATGAATAATTGTAAGAGAGTCTATAACTCTTTGATGTGATGTAATAATCCAATCAAGGAAATTGATTGATAGTGTGAGTTTGAATATGTTTCAGTTGTAATTTTTTTGAATTGGTTTCAATGAATATGTGTTAATAGAATCAAGTCTTAGTAATGTGCTAATGTCTGTCCATGATTGAGTGTCTGTCCCAAGCAACATATAAATAAAGATACTCCTTAAGTGGACCCACTCTCTAGTGCTTGCATCAATAATTTTTAACTACTATTTTAAAATTATATTTTTTGTTTTTGGCAAACTTAGAAATAAAACACTATTACATGTCTAAGAAATAGTTTGGGAAAAAAGTTGATACAATTAATTATTATCAAATTTGTTAGTAAGAAAATAGAAAATAATTCCATCTACATAAGGCAAACTTGACATGTTATGATTATTAGTTATGTAATCTCTTATGATTTTTTAAGGAATTTATTTCATTTTATTCTATAATTTGTTTTCTATTATTTCATTATGTCTATCTAAATATGAGACTTTGATCTCAATATAAACCAGAACATAAAGGTTTCATGCCCAACTTGTGCTCTACCCACTTCAAGCTATAGAAAAGGTCAAGACTTTACTCTCCCATTAAATAAGCAAAATGAAGCATTTGACTATCGAAAACAAAAATAAATGGGATTTAATTAAAAAAATAATTAAATATAGGGATTATATAATAAATATCATTAATTAAATGTATGGACTTATATTCATTTCATATATGCCACTATATCATCGATAAAATACATCTCACCATTGATCACTCTTTATCTCTACATCATTTCTATGCTAACGTGTGCCACATCCCTCAACAAGGTTGATCTGATTGCATTCATCCTTCAACATATGTTTTGGACTGTCAATCAAGTGCATAATGTTGGTGACGCTCATGTCCTGTCCACTCTCAAATGTCTAATTTGGACCTCTATAAATTTTCAAATAAATATTATCTAAAAATCCTTTTCAATCTCCATTGTAATAAAAAAATATATTCCTCTTTATAAAATTTCAAAATGTCACATTTCTAATGGTCAAAAAAATATATAATAATCATAAATAATTTGTTTGAATAACACAAATAAGTGGTTAATTTTTTTATTTTTTTTTGTATAGTATTATGTTGTTCTGTGACATGAGTTATTGTAAATAGAGATCTGTTAATTCTCTTTTGTTTGGTGGAAATTATGTTGTACATTGTGGTTAATTCATTTTTATTTTTTACTAATTGGTAATTTCAAACTATGTGAATTTATATGTGTGCTTTAAGGTTCTAGATAAGGGGTTTCGTAACCAATTGTGCAAATAGGTTCCAATCATAGTTATCATTATCTCAAATTGAGGTTTGTCTTTTGAATGGCATAAATCATTGGATATTTTCACATTTTTTATTGAACCTTTCATCGAGGCAAACTACATGCACCATTTTATAAATTTTGTTGAGTTTTCACCCTTCTGTATTTGAACCCTGATAACCGATGAGGGAATGCAAATCAAGTGGTGACACTCATGCCCTGTCTATCTTTCAACATCTAATGTGAACCTATAAAAAAACATAAAAACTAGTTAAAACTCTTTTTAAATCTCCATTTTCATCTGAAATCATTTACTCTTTGAACAAATACCCAAAATACTACATTTCCTATGGTTTTGAACTAAATTTGTATATCATAAATATAAATATAGTTATCCTCATATATCTTTTAACATAAAAATTATTTAAAAGGGATTATATAAATGTTAGTAAAAAAAATGAGACAAAGAAAAATATGTTTGACACATTCACGTAAAGTTAGTCACTTAAACTTAACTCACCTAACAATAATTGTATGCATTATAAATACAAACATTATATTCTATTAATAACTCATGAAATGAAATTGTACATCTTTACCTACACATTATAATCCAACAAAGATATCAATAATATTTGATATAAATATTTACATAAAAATATTATCATAAAAAATATTAATACCATTTATTCAATTTATTACTAACTCACCCTTCCATTTATACAACCTAATTGTAGACATGGCAACACATTCCTTCCATCTATTCTCATGCCTTGTGATGTGGCCACACTAATGTGCACTATATGTAGATTAATTTGACTGTAGTCACCATCCATTATCTTTGATTAGGTATGGAACACAAGGTGCAAATCTAGTGATACGCACAAAGAGGAAGAGTATATAATTTGCACATAACTTTTATAAAACAAAATTAAATCACTGTTAGCAATAAAAATAGCACCAACAAAATATCTTCCCATCATTCATGTAGAGATGTTGATCTGAAATTAACCTACCCTCACAATAGTTGCATGAACAATTCTTGTTCTATCCACTTCTAAGTTATAGAAAAACTCAAGCCTTCGCTCACGCACTAAATAAGTAAAATGAATGTTTCACTATCAATAATTAAAATTAATAAAATTACATAAAAAATTTATTATATATATGAGAAAAATATAATAAATATAATTAATTCAATTTATTGATCTCTTTTCATTTCATATATGCCACTATGTCATCAAAAAATGTCACCTCACTATTAATCATTATCTATCTCTACATCATTCATGTGCTAACACATGTCACATCCCAAAAGGAGGGTGATCTGATTGTATTCATCCTCCAACATATGTTGTCGACCTATGATCAAGTGCAAAATGTCTATGACACTCATGTCTTGTCCACTCTCAAACATCTAATTTGGACCTCTAGAATTGTTTTTTTAAAATACTATCTAAAAGTCCTTTTCAGTCCCCATTATAATCTAAAAGCATTTTATCTTTAGAAAATCTCAAAATATTGCATTTTGAATGGCCAAGAAACCATATAATAATCATAAAACATTTATTTAAATAACATAAATACATGATTATTTATTTATCTATTTATAATATTACATTGTTTTGTGGCATTAATTAATTGAATTATTGTAAATAGAGATTTGTTAATGTTCTTTTGTTTGGTGAAAATTATGCTATACAAATGTTGTTAATTCAAAAAAAATTCACTATTGATAATTTCAAATTATGTAAATTTGTAGATATGTTTTGAGGTTTTAGATAAAGTGTTTCATAATCAATTGTGAAGAAAGTTCTAGTTATAGTTATTATTAGATCAAATTAGAATAATGTCTTGTGAATGACATAAATAATTGGTTATTTTTTCATCTTTTATTGAACCTTTCTTCGAAAAATACTACATGTACCAATTTTTTTATTTATCAATCTTACCCTTTTGAATTTATGACATAGTCACCAATGATGGAATGTAAATCGAATGATGACACTTATGTCTTGGCCATCTTATAACATCTAATGTAGACCTTTGAAAAGGTATTAAAAAAACTACTTAAAACACCTTTTCAATATCTATTTTCATCTTAAATCCTTTACTCTTCAAACAAATATCTAAAATACTAAATTACAAATGGTTTCAAACTAAAATTTTATTTCACAAATATAAATAAAACTATCCTTAGATATTTTTTACTATAAAACTTATTAAAAATGGATTATATAAATTTTAAAAAAAAATAGACAAAGGAAAATATCTTCAACATAATCATGTAGAAATACTCATTGGAGCTTAGCTCACGTAACAATAATTATATGAAATATAAATATGGGCCTTATATGATATTAATAATTTATGAAATTAAGTTATGTATTCTTACATGTATATTATAATCCAAAAAATTATTACTATTATTTAATATAAAAACTTAAATATTTGCATAATAAAATTATTCTAAAGAGTTCAATAATACTATTTAGTCACTCACCTTTTTCTATTTTTTAACCTAGTTATAAATAGGGAAACATTTTCAAGTTTACACTATTCATAGACCTTATGATGTCACTGCACTAATGTACGCCATGTGCCATACACCATAAACAAAATAATTTGATCATATTCATTATCCATTATCTTTCATTATGTATGAAATAAAAGATTTAATCTACTGATAAAGACATAGAGGAGGAAAACATAATGTTTGGACCCTAACTTTGGTTTGTTGAAGTTTTCGTGCTAACCTGATATCCACCTCAGTGCATCTAGATATTTTGGCAAGCAGCTAGGTTAATGGTTTTGAAAGCTAGCTGGAGGATGTAATGCAAAACATGTGCTAGTTAGTTGATGGCTAACCAATTCTCAAATAATTAGGGCATTGATGAAAATTTTAAGGAGGATGACAAGTAGAATGAATGAATCATGGAATCATAGAACTAGTGGATATAATGATAGAACTCTAGCTTAGCACTCACATGCAACCTCCACCCTAATAAATATGCTCCTAAAGGCATATATAAAGAGCTCAATCCAAAAGATAAAAAGAGACAATTGTAGTGAAGCTCTAGAAAAATGATTTTGGAAGCATGCCTTATAAAATTTGATGTAACAACCATTAAAACTACCTAGAGCTTTAGTTACTCTTAGATATAGAATGAAGGCCACCTTGCCTCCAATTGTGTGTGCCCAAGTTCACCTATGAACCTCTGGGCTATGGATAGTATGTGTTTATATGTAATATCTTATTCTGGACTTTGTATAATGAGTAATGGTGTTGCTTTGAAATACATTTGGGTTTGTCTTGGTTTGCATGTGTTATAGTATTGCTATGGGATGAAAGTGTTTATGTTATGTTACATCTAGGTTAATTATGTGATTTAAAGTTCATGTGTTTTGTTGGTTTCATATTTAAATGGATTTTATATTTTTTCATGACATCGTCATGATTCTACATGCAAAATGAGTATAGATGAGCTCTCATTAACCCAGTACTTGTTTAATTTACATCTATTATGTGTGGAAGATAACTTAAAACAAATTGGTCTTGTAACCCATTTAGTACTTATATGACCCCAAGCTTACCCTAAAATAGGCTTATGCCTATTTTTTTATTCCTCAGCTAAGTTCTCTTACATTGCGTGAGCCACCCCTTTGAAGCCTCGTGTCATGGCTCAACTAGCCCAATGTAGGCCCTAGTTCCTTTTCAGTTATATTTCGAATGAGTGTATAGGGATTATGCCTTATTTGATTTGATGTCATCATAGTCAAGTTTTCAAATTTTGAGTGAAAATGGAGTTATCCTATGCTTGCACTTGTTTTCAAAAAACCCCTTTTAGACTTTTAACAATTATTTGGTTCAATTATCAAGACCCATGTTGAATTTTTTTGCTACAATGGTGTGATAAAATGATGTACCAAATTTATCTTGAAAACATTGAGTGATTAATGCACCAAGTCAAAAATAATTTTCCATATAATCATCCAACCTACAAAAGATAAAATATAAGAATATGGATTCAAGACAACCTATATGATGTTTTGTATGAGGTCTTTTTCTATGATTTACTTGAGCATGTACACAATTAATTGGCTACATATTCAACCATAGAAGAATAATCTATGGATGATGTTATGAGTGGATAAAGTAGGACATAGAGAAGTTTGAGACCTTGGACTAGAGTAGTGGATAAATAGTGGCAAGGAGTTATGAATAACACGTGCTTGAGTTCTTAGTATCAACTTATTCATGCCTTGAGGAAGTAGATACCAATTCTTTCACAATTCTAGAGGTGCATTCATGGAGGAGTTTGGAATAAAGATTAATAATATAATGGTTGATTAACGTTTTGAAACTTTGGTGATGGAAGGCTAAAATCATTTCACATATGAGTTGCATAAAGGGGAAGTGTGGGATGTGTAAGTGAGGCATGATGGAAGGGTATGAGCCAATTGATACCCAAGAGCTTAAAACATAAACCTATAACAAGATATGGTGTCGACTTATGGAGGATGTAGAACCTATAAGTAATGAGAGGACTTGTAATGGACAATAATGGCATGGGGAATGATCTCTTGAAAAGTAGTAGCATGAAGATGAAATGTATAATGAAGTGATGGACTGATCTCAACACTTGATAGTTATGGAAATCATCGAGTTCCAATAGAATTTGGTGAGTGTAGATATGTTTGATGTACCTACCCCCTTTGAACTTATATCACATGCTCAGGCATTGGAACTCCTACTTAAAGATAGTACAAGAGTTATTTTTGACCCTACTAACACTTTAAATATTAATTTTTTTATAGATTTATATTGTAACTTTGTTATTGAAAAGATTATTCCATACAAAGAGGTGAGCACAATTATATCTAGTCTATTGAGTGTAAGCTCACCATAATAGAACTTGAACATGAGTGTACCAACATAACCGATGTTAATAATTCAAGGTAGTCAGTAGCCTACAAGAAGTGGTTTCATACCATAAACAAGTAGCACAACATCGGTGGAATTGACTATGCTAGTAGGAATGATGGGACTAACACCTACCCCCAATGCTAAAGGCACTAGAGGAAACATATCAAGAGGAAGAAATAGCATTACTAGTGGAATATGACTACCACTAAGAGGGCAAACACTGATGGGACAAGCACCACAAGTACCATTCGCACCCCCCGATAGATATACTATGAAATGGCTATATACCTTCAAGAGTATCATGGCATTAAAAATGTTGAATAACATGTGTTTAAGTGTGAATTATAGTAGCACATGTGAGGCATAACCTAGTAGGAGTGTAAATATTCTCAGTTTTCAAACATTTTACTTCATCGCACCCACACCTTGTAAATAAAGTTTGATCCTAACCATGCCATGATTGACTATGATACCCTAAAGGATGCATTCCTAAAGGAGTTTAAAATATTAAAGTTTGAATAACATATCATCATTACACTGAAATAAATTACCCAAGGACTCACAAAAAGTGTGCACTTGTATGATGCATGGTTCAAAACTCTCTTATCAAAGTTAACATATGATATACACCCTTATCAACATGCACAATGATTCACTTGGGGGTTTCTCATGCCATTCCAAAGGAATATTTCCATGAAAATTTTTACAAACCCTCAATAAGTGCTTGAAACCAGGATTAGAGTTGAGGCAGTTAAAAGTACAAACACTAAGATTAGCCTATTTATAGAGGTGAAGATTACATCTGTGGCATCCTAGCTCCAAAATCTTACTACCAACTCTATGCATGACACTGAAATTAGACTATAGAGTGTCGAATGGGAAGTAGAAGGACATAATAAAACTACTTGCCTTTGAAGGAATGTGCATGCTCTGATTCTAAGATGTGAAGTATGTCTATAAGAATACAACATGCAAAACTATCCTTTGATGGAGTGCACTAACCAAGTCAACAAAATAATTTATTATCATTTGTGTGATGTCCACACCCATACTATCACTAACTATCGGGTGCTTTGTGAAATGCATAAAAATATGGAAAGGGGAATGTGACAGGATACAATAGATATGGAAGGGAAGGAAAACCAAGGGAATGATTTTGATGATTAATAAAATGCAAGATTTGGGATGCAGGAAGGCACCAGAGGGCAAGGCAAAGGATGCGGTGGTATAAGGTTATCATCACACTCATGTTTTAAGTGTGGATCAATAGAGAATTATTAGCATGACTGCCCTACACATCCCACTTTTAGGTACTATCAAAGGCCCCATTGGATTGAAGACTACCCAGACATTTATAAAAAGTTGATCCAAGGTAGGCCTAATGCAAACAAAAGCATAGAGATTATCAAATGAGAGTAGAAGATATAAAAATGGACCCTAATAGCATATCCTACATGCAAAATAGAATTCAAGGTGTAAGCAGCTAATCGAAGTGGTTTCACCACATAGCCACAAGCTACACCAATACCTGAATTACACCTTGAGTATAGGAATAAGGGGCAAAATGAATGCATATTATGGCCTAAACCAAAAATTTTGTCTTCTCCAAACCTAATGTGCTAGAAAGATGTACTCAAAAGGCTATGAGCATAATCCAAAACATTTAAGGGGATCTCCAATTAGTATGGGACCTAAAATCAAACCCTGTCATAGCTCAAAAGAAGTAGGATATTTGAGAGGTTGTAATACAAGAATTAACTAAGATGATATGCCTCGTGTAGATTAAGGGTATGATTCCCTTATTTAATAACTTAATCCTATAACATGCAGGTTAAAATCAAGTCAAGGTCACCTCATCACACATAAAAAGGGTACAAGAAATCTGACACACTCAGAATGTTGAATATGACCATGAATTCCTAGTGGATGCCACTATTGATGACTAGTCTATTTGTGAGGTTTTTGTAAACACGGGCATTGAGGCCAACATCTTGACAAAGACTATTTGGGATAAAATAGGTAGCCCAAATTTTAGACCTTTCCCTCATGTGTTCTTCATGGCCAATAAGACTTGGGCGCTACCTATCAGGATTCTAAAAATTGCAAGTGTAGATATCATGGGCACCAAATTATTTATTGACTTTGAATTAATAGAGTTAATAGAACAGGACAATAAATTGACACTTCTAGGAAGGTCATGGTGTTATGCAAATAATGTATACATGCACATTAATAGGCACTACATGACCTTTGAGAATGGAAAGGAGAGAGTATTCATACCTCTTTCAAATGACTAAGGACCCCCCTATTTTAAGAGCATAGATATTGACGATGAAATCAACCATATCTATAACATCACCTCATAAGGAACCAAGACCCTAAAGCCAAACCATCAAGGAAACCTCTCTTGGAAGGAAGGAGAGTCAACCTCAAACACCATAGGTGTTGCATGTGACAGGTGGGTTGAAGAAGCATATGAGATAACTGGATGATCATGCCACTTAGTGCAAGCAAAGACACCAAAACCAATAAAGACAAGCTTAGTATAGATTGATCATGCTCCTCAAATATGGAGCCCTTGCACCAAGAAAAGATGAAAAGAGTGTTTTAAATTAGTAAAAGTAAGCTTGTTGCATTCCTAAGGTATGAAGGAAGTAATCATGTATATGACTATGTCTACAATATTAAGGTGTGCATACCAAAGAAGTTCGATAGAATGGGCATTCTAGTGTATACATTGAAAAATCACTACCACTCATTGGTGGGTAGTACAAAATCCTAGCTTACCAACTTGGGAATATATCAAGGTATCCATTTACATCAGTTTTGGACAAAGCAATGAGGACTTGCACATTTCATCTTACTATAGAGACTCTGACCCCATAACACATGTATGACTTTGTGAAGAAACATGGACTGTTTGTGGTGAAAACAACCCCAAGAAATATATGGGTGTATGACTTCTAAAAAAACTCAAAGATTTGGTGGAAAACATGGTATGTAGTAAATAATATGTGCCATGAAATAGTAGACTGAGATGCCCTTAAGGAGGAGTTTGTTCATACCATCTTCTTCTCTTCACAAAATATTGAACTAATTGAGCCATTATAGGTAGTTTGCATGTCAATGTTTGAGGACACTGCTACATTGACAGAATGCCTAAGGGACATGTTCAGTGAAAAATGGTTAGCACTCCCAAACTTATTCTAAGAATAAATTCTAAACAATAACTCTAGTGATAAATATGATGACACTTGGAAAGTGTGTAACTCAAATAATTTGGGAAGAGGTAAGAAGTTAGTATGCTAAGTTGAGGATGGTACCCCAAAAGAAGAATAACTTACCCATCTTTGGGTAGAGATAATTTAGGTCAATATATAGTTCATGAATTCACACCAGGAGAAGCACGAAAATTATTAGGCACCATTAAAAAATATCAAGGTAGATATTAGCTTGGAGGGGAACCCAAAATTGCCACTCTAGGTGACTATTGGTTTGACATGAAAATGGTGCATATTTTTGATCTACTAAAATAATTTCAAGACCTATTTCCATGAAACTATAAGTATATGCAAGGAATCCACCATCTCTCAAGAACATGAGAATCAAATTAGTTGATGGTGTAAGACCAGTCAAGAAGTAACCTATAGAATGAACCCAAATCTTCGATCTAAGCTCAAAACTAAGATCGATGACACGCTAGATATAAGATTTATCTACCTAGTGTAGCAGTCTAAATGGGTCAGCCAAATGGACATCAACATCAAAAAGGACAGGCATATTGAAATTTGTGTTGACTACTAGATGTTGAATGTTGCTTACATGATCGACCCCTTCCCAACTCTGATCATAGATGAATTATTTAATGGCATCATAGGCTATGAAATATACACATTTATTGATGGATTTTTATGTTACCATCATGTCCAAATCAAGGAGGAAGACAAGCTAAAAACCACATTTATAACTGATTGGACATATTTTGCATATAAAGTGATGCCCTTTGGGCAAAAGAATGTGCCAATAGTTTTCTCCTAGGTGGTGATCATCACATTCAAAGAATTTATTCACAAGTTCCTCTAGGTGTATTTAGATGATTAGACAGTGTATGTATTAGTAAAATATCACTATGATAATTTGTGCCTAATGTTAGAAAGGTACTAATAGTTATAAATTTCTTTGAATCTAAAGAATTGATTTTTGTGACACTATTTGACACAATCCTTAGGAAAATCATTTTCAAGGATGGTATACTCATTGATCCATCCAAATTATAATCATCCTTCAGCTTCAAACACTATCAAATTAGAAAGATGTTTGTGCCTTTCTTGGACATTACAGATATTATAAGAAGTTTGTAAGGAATTATACCAAGATTTTGTCATTGCTAGAGGAAGTATTGTGGAAGGATGGCCCATTTTATTAGGGTGAAATACATGAGGATTTTTTAAGACACTAAAGCTAAAGATGAAAAGTGTTCCAATAGTAAAATTTATTGATTGGGTGACTCCCTTCCATGTCCATATTGATGCCTCTAGTATTGTAATTGGTTCCATTTTCACATAACTAGATGAAGGAAAAATTGATCATCCTTTTATTTTGCAAGCAGGAAATTGACCAAGGTAGAACAAAATTACACCAAAACTAAATGTGAGGAACTTAACATGGTTTATTCCCTAAATAAGTTTAGACATTATTTTCTAGTGACCCCATCTTTCTTTTTTACTAATCATGAGGTGCTTAATTACATAATGAACAATCTCATTTTACACGAGTACATTTACTAATGGATCATATTATTATAAGAGTTCCAATTTTTTATTATAGTCAAGCTTGGAAAGTAAAACTCAATCCTAGACCATCTATCCTGTATCAAATATAAAGAATCCATCATGATAATTGAATATAATATGCCTAATACATAATTCTACAGGATCTGACACATCCCAAATGGGTTAACATAGATCATAATGTTTCTAACCTCTATATCTATGCCTTAGGCCATCACCAATAAATAAAAAATGTAACTTTGGTTCATGTCACTTAATTTTAAGTTATTGGTGGGGAAATATAAAAATTAGGCTGTGATGAGATCATATGCCAATGTGTTTTAGAGAATGAATGGGACCTGGTAAAGTAAGAAGCACATGAGGGGATTGATAGAGGCCATTATGCTGGAGATGCCACAACATGAAAATTTATACAATCATGCTTTTGGTGGCCAACTATGCTTGATGATGAAAAATAATACACCAAAAAGTGTGACATGTGCCAGTGGACAAGAAAACCAAACCACTGGGATGATATGCCCCTCATCCCTATCCTTGTATAGGTGCCATTCAAAAAGTGGGCCATTGATTTTATTGGGCCTAACACTCCCACCATAAGGTAAACAAGCACAAGGTATATTTTGGTTGTTATAGATTATTTTACTAAGTGTGTAGAAGCAGTGCCAACAAAATAATATATTGTCATGACAATGTCAAGATTCATTTGTAAAATCATTATCAGTAGGTATGGGTGCCTACTCAGCTTGACTAGTGACTGTGGAACACATTTCAAGAATGAAATAGTTTGGATCCTATTATTTGAGTATATGGTGGCACAATATAAAACCACACCCTACCACCCCGAAGCTAATGGCATCATGGAAACATTGAATAAAATACTGGGGACATGACTAACAGAAATATTTGATGTTAGTCTCAAAGATTTGGATAACCACATGTTATGTTATGGGCCTATTGCAATACATACAAGAACTTAAAAAAGGCTACACCATTTTAACTAGTGTTTAGTACAAAGGCCATTTTACCTATGGAGTTCCTAGTTCCCTCATTGCACATTATGTGTATTGGTCAATTAGATGACCAAGAGTCATTAAGCACACGCCTAGAAGATGTGGAGAGGCTAGATGAGACATGTGCCTAGGCATGAAAGACCCAGTTGATAAAGAAATCCTGAAAAAAGACATGGCATGATATTCACATAAAGGGAAAGGCGTTTACAGAAGATGCATTGGTCCTTTTATATGATTCTAAGTACCTAAGGCATGCAATTAAACTAAAGATTAAGTGGATGGGACCTTAGGTAATCCACAACATCTTAGATATTAGCACATAGAATTTGTGCATGTTGACTGGTGAAATGCTCCCTGATGATTTCAATGAAAACAAATTAAAATTATAAAATCCATAAAATGGTGATTTCACCCTCTAACTCCAAATTTCTAGTCAAAAGTGGGTGCTTTATATTATGAACATAATAAAATTGGTGCGAGTCAAATCTTTGCCTAATGTTTTATTTATTTAGTGTTGTTTAAATAAGTGTGATGAGTTTCAGACTATAGTAGAACATTTTTGGCACTTTCACTCACATAGATCCAGTCATGTGAGTCAAGTTTGGTCACTTTTAAGCACCTATGGCTAGACAACTAAGTTTTTAGGCACTATGAAGTCTACCAAGATAATTAAATTATGAGTAAAATTAGATAAGTAAAGCACACATGAAGTTATTCATGCATAAGAGACCAATAGGAAATAGTGAAGCACTGGAAGACTAGTGCAAATATTTGTATGGGGTAGGGAAGTCTGAAACAAGAGATAGTAAATCTCATAGAAATCGATAGAGATAGTGAAGCGAGCTTGAAAGGAAGCACAACACTAGAGAAAAGATGGAACCTAAGACATTGAATCATGCACATGTGAAGTGTTGTACCCAAATAACCAAAAAATAGGAAAGGTTCATGCCAAGATGAAGAAAAAATCACAAGTGACCATTTTAATAGTCGGCACCCACCCAATAGTTAGTAGGATGTGACCATTTGAATTACCTATCACTTCCCCAAAGAAACAATTAGTAGAGTTAATACTACAAAATGATGATGGAAAAACAAAAATCCACATTAATGAATAGATGGTGATGGATTATAGTGGATTTCATGGATTTTAGTGCATTTTGAACATCTCAATGATGCCATCCATAAATTTAGTATATGAGAACAACATATGAGGCCAAATTTGGTAGAGGTAGGTGGTATACTTATCATTTTTAAATATATTAGAGCAAGGAGACGAAGATACGAGAATGAAAAAAATTATACAAGAGATAAAACAAGTTCCCCACAACCTTCCTAAGTGTGTGAAAAAGAGTGAAAAGGGGATTTCATCTTTCCCTAAGGTGAAGAGGAGGCAAATGGACCAAATTTGAATGGGAAACAAGAAAGTAGAGGTTTTATCGGGAAAACTAATCTACCATTTAAGAGGTAGGAATCTCACAAGATAAACATGTAGCTACATTTCCCATGGCTATGAAGTAGACCAGACACCATTTTGGGCTTCAATAGGATCAATTGATCATGCTTTAACAATAGCAGGTTCAGGATGGGAAAGAAAAGATTGAGCATGAAAGTGCTAGAAGGGCACAATGATGCAAAGAAAGAAAAAGTAGTGAGAGAAGAAACCATTAAAAAATATGAGACATAAATGGTAAAGGGAGTTAGCATTATGGAGATTTATTTAACCATGAGCACAAATCTCACCTATCAATAAATGGAATTCCCACCATAATTGATGGTGGGGGAAAAGTGGGTATCCTTCACCCATGTATGTAAGCTAAAAGACTACAACTATAGAATTGGTACCAATGTACAAGAGTTGAGTAAAGATTGGATGATGGATATAAGGAAAAAGACAAAGGCAGGCACTGTGATCTCTAATTTCTGCATTAGAGATAAGCTTTAAACCATGAGTGCAACATAATTGTTTGAGCTACCAAGTTTAAATAAGCTAGAAGACCTGGTACATTTCATTCTCTTACAGGTGCATGGTGATTGATTTTATTTTTCTAAATGATGCATGATAATTTTTGTAAGCCATCTAAGCATAATCATAAGGCTACCTTGTACAGGTACATATATAAAGGAGATGATACATGATGATGTAGAAGTAGAGAGGGTCACAAATATCTTGGGCTATTACAAGCTTGGACTTTTATTCCCCATAAAAGACATTCAAGAACTTGTCATAAGGGTAGAAGTGCAACTGGTATGCACCAACTTTGCTCTAGAATTCGATGGTCAAACATAACCAAACCCTTCCTTTGCATTTCCCACCACATGACACAGGGAGAACTTTTCAACATATCTATATTTATCATAGAAGAGATCATAAAGAATGTGTAAGAATGCCATCAAGTGTGTAAGACTTTCCAATGGGGGTACATGATAATCTTAATGGTAATGAAGGGAATAGATGTTTTGGATGGTGATGATGACCAACTATGGGTGTTTCCACCAAATCATGAGTCCCTAATGGTGAAGTACTAGGACTACATCTTACCCCCCCCTTAAATTTTTGTAGAAGTAAAAAAACATAGTGTAGGGGTGGTTCGATAAATATATGGAGGCCTTTGGAAAGGAGTATCACATCCCAAAAAAACTCCCTCAATAACTTGTGGGAAAAAAAACCTTCACCATGATGCAACACTTCTGTGTGGTGCGCCTAGAGCTCACTAATGGAAATCTTTCATGTTAGATCTAATTTATTTATGCATTTTTCGCCAAATAGTTTATGGTGGCACTTATGAGGATCCCAAACACATAACAAATTGATATCCAAGCTAAGGGCATGGATTATGACAAGTAGATGATGAGGTACCAATTTGTGCACCCCAAAACCAAGGAAACCAAGGATGATTAGGATGATAATGACAAACCTAACACCCATACCCTATAGAGGGTTATAATCAGTGGGATAATTTTCAACTTATACTATGAGATGAAGCCATGCAAGAAGAGTGGAGGCCCTATAAAAAATGATGATTGTCCCCTCTTAGCTAGCAATGAAGGAAAGGATGCACCAAAATTCCAAGTGAAGTCACTCTAGAGGAAGCAGGGTGAAAATTTAGAGGAAATTATAAAGCACATATAACATAAGATAGATTCCAAAGAAAAGATCATGTCACCTACCCAAAACAAGTGCATAACATTCAATCAAGGGGGCACTTCTTATAGAAAGCATTCAAGAAAGACTAAGGGACATATGACATTCCCTACCAAGACCCTTGTAGACATGGAGAAAGAGGTAACCCTAATGCTTATAATAGAAGAAGAGATTAAAGAAGATAGGGAAGGGACTTATAACCTATAAATAGAGGAAGGTGAAGAGGAACTCAACACTTGAAACATCCAAGAGGCCTTATAGAGTCACATGGCCACAATGGTAAAAGTAACTAATGAAATGGCAAGCCTTTCTTTTAGTGCAACTGTGATAAAGACCCCACCAAAGAAAACAATGTATACATCTAAAGATAAGGCATCCCCAATGGACCCTCAATATATCATGGAGAAAAGTGTGGCCTACAAGAATATGGGACTTAGTGAGGAACATATAAATATGGCTTTGGTGATTGAAGAAAAGTATAAACTTGACTAAATAGAAGAAGGCCAAGTTGGAGAATAAGGCCCCAAAAATACCCTCAAGCACACAAACATAAATAGAGGAGGTCAAATAGGGACCAAATGACCTTACCAAACAAGCAAAAGAAACTGCTACGGCACATCTAAGTAGTGAAGGGGTATGTGGACCAAAATAAGGTGATGCTAGCACCTCAAATAAATAAACAAATATATTTGAAGAGCACCAGTAGCAACAAGGAGACCCTCGCATTGATGGTATAACCCTTGAAATAAACATTGAGAAGCCTCAAAATGAAGAAATGGATGAGGTGGAAAAGTTCAATGAAGTAACCCCCAAGGACCAGACAAGTGACTCCTCAAAGGATCACACTGAGCAGAGAGCAGTGGTGGTAGTGAAGGGGAAGAAGTGCACATGGAATAGAAGGCCATCATTAAAAATGGAAAAAAAGAGATCCACATTAGATAAATGGTACAGAAGGATTTGGAGGATGAAGATTTGTACTTGTAAAAAGTTATGCCCCCACAAGCCACCAGGACAAGGATGGGAAAGAAACTTTCATTTACATTAGACTATTACATAGTCGAGGCCTAGTTTTAAGTACCAAAAAATGCAACTTCAATCCTAGAGGATACAAAGGAAGGGCATGAATCTCTTCTTATTGACCCATGGGCCATGAACCTAGTCTAATCTAGGAATGCACTTATAAGAATGGCCATAGAAGTAATGCACCAAAATGTCATAAATGATGGAAAGGTGAGGAAAGCATTAAAATTTTTCCTTAAGGAAGAAAAAGAGGAAGCATAGGCTAACAATTTCAAATTACAATAGCTTTGTGAGCGTTTGCATGCGGTCAAGCCATTTATTTTGATCGGTGTTAACACCTCAGACCTATCAGAGGTTAATTAAAATTTTTGTATTGGTGGAGTAGATGTTCCCAAAACTATAGCCTGAGTCATCACAATAAGAAGAAGAAGAGGAAAACCACAACATTAAATTAAATAATGAGCTATTAGACAAGCTACAAAAAGTGGAGGATGTTTTCATAAAGTTGAAAGAAAACACAAAAATAGTAGACGCAATGTTATTGAACTTCTCCAACCAATCCTTAGTGATAGGTACATGATTGAAATAAGCAAAGAATTAAAAGAAGCAACTGATGATAAAAGTGTACTCTTTAGATAAGGTAGAAATGTCACAGATTACAAGAAGTGTAAATTCATTGATCATTCAGATCAAAGATGAGGAGATAACCCTAGAATAACTCTTATGTACCCTATGAACTAAGGCATGTGAGCAAGCGGATATTTTTGATAGAAGTGTGTCAAGGGCATAGGCCAACCTAGAATCCTTTAGAAAGGAGTTAGATAAAATAGATACACCTATTTTAGCTGCTACATCAAATAAAATTGATAGCACCATAAATTAGATCAAGCTAGCCATAAAGGGCTTTGAGGACTTCAACACAGAGCTTTAGGAAAATGCACCTAAGTTTTGTACTCCTAAAATTTTGATGGCATAGTCTGAGGGTAGACTAGGGTTTTTATATGGGGTATTGTTAGTCCCATAACTTTGGTTTGTTGATGTTTTTGTACCAACTTGATATCCATCTTAGAGCATCTATATATTTTGGAAAGCAGTTAGCCTAACAAGTTTAATAGTTAGTTGGAGGATGAATCACAAAACATGTGCTAGCTGGTCAATGGCTAACCAATTATGGATGATCCGTAAACACCAGTAAGAACTTCACTACTTTTTATAAATGTTTACCAAGATCCCTTAAGTTCTCAATTCCAAAAATTAAACTGAATTGGAAGCGAAAAATTCTCAAATTTTAAGATGTTCGAATGATTAAATCTGATTTAAAATCTGATCCAAATCAAGTTTCAAAATTGAAATAAAGTGATTTGATAGATCACATCAAATATCCATTGAAACTATTAGATTTTCCAATTCTTGATTTTATCCAATTTCTCGTAAATGATCAAATGATTAATTTTTGTATTCTTGATTAAAATCTGAATTATAATCTACAAATTAAATGAAACTGAGATGCAAAATTTAAATCAAAGATCAAAACACAGTAATTGTTTACAGAGTTTAGAATTCCTAAGTCCCCGAGTTCTTATCGAACTGATCCATTAATGTTGCTCAAATTTGCAAGTTAAAATACACTTAAAATCAACAATAGATAATTTTTCTCTACAAAAATAGTGTTTTAGACCTTTGAAAGACATTGGCTGACTCATCACGTCCTTCACCTTCCTGAATTACACGTAGAGGTTTCTCCAAATAAAAATTAGAAACTTCTATAGCTCAAAATGGCATCACCAATTCTCCAAAATGGGCAAATGAATATACTCCATAGAGTGTACCAAAATTCTAAACAACTTTATAGTTTACTTTGAGCTCTGGTTCAACCTCTAAGGGCTTCAAAATGAGGAAATACAACAAACCGGTCTATTTTGTTCCTTACAGAGTCGGCTGAATGCCCCTGTTTAAATACAAGTTCATAGCTTTTACATCACTTGATAGTTTGTAGCTTGGGTGGTCAAGGCATATCAATTTTACATGGTGGGTCATGAGTTCAAGTCTTATCCCTACCTTTTTGGGCACTTTACTTATCATTTGTCCCACATTTCCAAGCTGGAATGGTTTTCCAGGCTTTAATTAGTTGAGCGGCCTCCTTGAATGATGTTGACGCCTCTTATGGTGGGCTCTCCAAACCAATCTTAGCACAATTTTTTTGGTTGGTTACCAACTTGGCTTATCCATTTGTTGTTATACCAATTAGCATAGAGACTACTATGACTCAGCCTTCATGGAACGTGATCCATTTTCCCAATTTTCACGTCATGTGATGTGGCAAGTTGGCAAGTGATCTTGACTTGCATGGCAAGGATGGCATGGCATTGTGTGGCAGGTTTACAAAGCATTGTTAATTTTCTACAGACTGTGCATTCCAATGCATTGTTAAAATTTCTACGGACTTTGCAAATGCACAATTTCTACAGACTTGTGGAGTTTCTATGGACTTTGCAAATGCATAATTTCTGCATACTGCAATGCACAATTTCTATGGATTGAAAATATAATTAGATTTCAAATCTATGGACTCCCATTGACTACCATGTGTCGTCCCTCGATTGGTCCACTTGGCGTGTCCACATTGCGCCACCACATTTTTCCCTATTGTAAGAAAACTTCAACAAACCATATCTTTTGCATACAGTGTTTGTTTTGCAAACTGTGAAAAGCATCAGAAATCTCTCGACAAGATCTATGCTGTGAAATTGGTTTCATCACGACTTGGAAACTTTTTCCAAACTAAAATCTGGATCACACCTCCCTACAAAAGAGGCTTTTGCTCTCCAAAAGTTGACTATCACCTAAAATCTTATAACTGGTCTACTGCATCACATCACATAGAACCCAATCATAGCAAAGAGATAAATGTTTGAAAAATAAATGATTCAAAACTCAACTAAAAATGCCTACACATGGCATGAGTAAAAGAATCTACAACTGCCAATAGCTTGATCACAACATACCAAAACTATTTGCCCATGTCACATCTTGTAAAGCTGTGAACTGTCAATAAACTGAAACAATTTCCAATGTAACTGCAAAACAAGTTTGTTAATGTCAACAACATACATGAAATTTTATAGACATGATGCAATACAATGCCCTGGTATGGGACTCATATGCTAAGCAAATGCAAACAACACAAAGTGTATATTGCCTAACATCCAAACATGCCCATAGGGTCTTATAATGCATCTATACATCCATGTGCCAAAAATAGATACATTCTAAAAATAGCAATCAAATAAGTGTTTTAAGGAATTAGGTCAACCTACAATATGCATTATGCTATCAAATGAGTTCAAGTCTTCTAGACAACTCACACAACATAAATAAGAGATTCAAAACATAGATCTAATCAACATGAGAATTGAAATACTTTGAATTATGTACCTATCTCGAAGTGTTATTACAAACTATACTAATGCATCATCAAAGCTTTTTCTTTCCCTTAACAGAATTCTTAACAATGCTTTGAAAAACAAGTGCATTTTAAATCCACTTAATCAAATTTTTCTGCCTAGTTAACTTGATTTCCCTAGTGGATTCCTTAACATCATTATGGATTGATTTAACTTCATTGACCTTATTAAAAGGTTGATAAATCATCTTAGTTTTACCATTTATAGAATGAGAAGATGATTGAAGTTTAAAACAATGATCAATCGGATGTCCACTCATATGGCAATGAGTGCAAACAACCTTCTTAGGCGAGGTCTCCCTTTTACCTCTTCTCACTTTGCCATGATGAGAATGGTTCTTAACACCTGTAATTTGCTTAAGCAAAGCATGCCTCTTCCAACAAAATGCAACACTATGGTTATGCATCCCACAAAAAGTGCATGGAAATGATTGCATTATCTTCTGAATGTTAAATCCACATTTCTTAAACATAAAAAGTGGATCAGAAGATTTAGTGCTAACTCTAGTGTAGGAACTTGGAGGTGGAATCTCAATACCTTTTCTACCTTCCTTCTTACACCGTACATGCTCTACTAGTGGCCTCAGTCCTTTGTTATTAGAAGCTTGTCTTCTTTTAGCCATGGAGGAAGTTTCTCCAATTTCCACCTGCTCACTAGTGTAACCCAAACCTACATGAAGAGATCTATGCTATACTTGTATTGGGTTAGTAATTCCTTGGCCATCTCAACCAAGACCTCTTCCATTAAATCCCATTTTCTTCAACAATTTGGATCCTATACCCTTAGTGTGTTGTTCAAAACTACCAAAAGCATCATTACTTGAATCCAAATCTGAATGGAAAGAAGTAGATGAATTACGTGGTGAACAACTTATAGTGCACTCAGTCATAGTCTCTGCATTTGAATTAGAAGGTATGGCCTTCTTCAGTTCACCACATTGTAATTTGATCAAGAGCTCATCCTTAGATTCAAGCTCTGATTTCAAACTTGCAATCTCCTCATCCAAGGAGTACAATCGAGCTCTTAGAAAAACATTCTCATCCTGAATCTGTGTATTGATGGCTTGAAGCTCTTCCATCTTGGCTTTATGTGACAACTTGCCCATGGTTTCCTACAAATACACTGCTTCCACAACTGCACACTGCAATCTAATCAAGTGATATGGATAACCAATAAACTGAAAGCAACTATCAAATGACAATAAGAAACTAACCCAACTTTCTAACTACTCTGATACCAAAATTTGATCCGTAAACACTAGTAGGAAGTTCACTACTTTTTATAAATGTTTAATAAGATCCCTTAAGTTCTCAATTCCAAAAATTAAACTGAATTGGAAGTAGAAAATTCTCGACTTTTAAGATGTTGGAATGATTAAATCTGATTTAAAATCTGATCCAAATCAAGTTTCAAAATTGAAATAAAGTGATTTGATAGATCACATCAAATATACATTGAAACCGTTAGATTTTACAAATTCTTGATTTTATCCAATTTCCCATAAATGATGAAATGATTAATTTTTGCATTCTTGATTAAAATCTAAATTATAATTTGCAAATTAAATGAAACTGAGATGCAACATTGAAATCAAAGATCAAAACATAGAAATTGTTTACGGGGTTCAGAATTCCTATGTCCCCGAGTTCTTATCAAACCAATCCATTAATGTTTCTCAAATTTGCAATTTAAAATAAACTTACAATCAACAATAGATCATTTCTCTTTATAAAAATAGTGTTTTAGACCTTTGAAAGACCTTGGCTGACTCAGCACATCCTTCACCTTCCTGAATCACACGTAGAGGTTTCTCTAAATAAAAATTGGCAAGTTATATAGATCAAAATGGCATCACCAATTCTCCAAAATGGGTAAATGAATATACTTCAAAGAACGTATCAGAATTCTAAACAACTTTGTAGTTTACTCCGAGCTCTGATTTGGCATCTAAGGGCTTCAAAATGAGTAAATACAACAAACTAGTCTTTTTTTTCCTTACACAGTCGGCTGAATGCCCCTGTTTAAATACAAGTTCATAGCTTTTACATCACTTGACATTCCATAGCTTGGGCGGTCAAGGCATATCACTTTTACATGGCGGGTCATGAGTTCAAGTCTTATCCCTACCTTTTTGGGTGTTTTACTTATCATTTGTCCCACATTTGCAAGATGGACGCTTTTCTAGGATTTAATTAGTTGAGTGGCCTCCTTGAATGATGTTGACGCCCCTTTTGGTGGGCTCTCCATGCCAATCTTAGCACGGGTTTGTTGGTTGGTTACCAACTTGGTGTATCCATTCACTGTTATACAGATTAGCATAGACGCTACTATGACTTGGCCTTCATGGAACATGATTCATTCTCCCATTTCTCACGACATGTGATGTGGCAAGTTGGCAAGTGATCTTGACTTGCGTGGTAGGGATGGCATTGCATTGCATGGCAAGGATGGCATGGCATTACGTGGCAGGTTTACAAAGCATTGTTAATTTTCCATGGACTGTGCATCCCAACGCATTGTTAAAATTTCTACAGACTTTGCAAATGCACAATTTCTATGGACTTGTGCAGTTTCTACGGACTTTGCAAATGCATAATTTCTACAGACTGCAATGCGCAATTTCTATGGACTAAAAATACAATGAGATTTCAAATCTATGGACTCCCATTACTGCCACGTGTCACCCCCCAATTGGTCCACTTCACATGTCCACATTGCGCCATCACATTTTTCCTTGTTGCAAGAAAACTTCAACAGACCATATCTTTTGCATACGATGTCCATTTTTTAAACCACAAAAAGTGTCGAAAAGATATCGACGAGCTCTACTCTGTGAAATTGGTTTCATCATGGCTTGGAAACTTTTTCCAAACTAAACTCTCGATCAATGGGATAATCAAAGAATCAATGAAGAACTTAAGGAGGATAGAAATTAGATCCCAAGAATCATGGGATCATGGAGTCATTAGTGATGATGACAAAACTCTAGCTCACTGCTAGCATGTATCCTCCACTCTGGGAAAGATGCTCTTGAAGACCTATATAAAGAGCTTGAGCTAGAAGAGGAAACAAGGGAGAATCACAGTGAAGCTCTGGTGAAGTGATTTTTGAAGCATGACTTGTAAAGTTTGATCTAGAAGCCATTAATGCCACCTAAAGCTTTAGTTAAACTTAGATATATAATGGAGGCCACCCTAGCTCCAATTGTATGTGTCCAAGTTTGCATGTGAACCTCTAGGTTGTAGATAGTATGTCTTTGTATGTAAAATTTTATTCTAGAGTTTGAACAAGGATTAATGGTGTTGCTTTGAAATACATTTGGGTTTGTCTTGGTTTGGATGTGTTGTAGTATTACTATGGGATGCAAGTGTTTGTGTTATGTTGCATATTGGTTAATTATGTGATATGAAGTTCATGTCTTTTGTTGGTTTCATATTTTAATGGAGTCTCTATATGTTCATGACATCATCATCATTCTACATATGAAATGAGTAAAGATTTATGCCCATGAACCCAATCCTTGTTTAATTTGCATCTGTTAAGTGTGGGATATAGCTTAAACCAAATTAGTTGTGACCCACTTAATGCCTATATGACCTCAGACTTACCCTCAAATAGGCTTGTGCCTATTTTTTTCCTCCTTAGTTAAGTTATCTTGTATTGTTTGAGCCCTCGTTTTCAAGTCTTGGACCATGGCTCAACAAGCCCAATGTAGATGCCAATTCCTTCTCAGTTGTACTTTGGATGAGCACATAGGCCCTATGTCTTTTGTGAATTGATTTAAGTGGAATTGAGTGTTTAAATATTGAGGGTAAAAAGAGTTATCCTATACTTATGATTGTTAGCAAAGAACCCCTCCTAAACTTTTAACAACACATAATTTTATTCATTATTAACATATGAATGTGTACTTTCAATTGGGTATTAATCTTGAGATTCAAACTAGTAGATATATTTGGAATGGATGTATATTATATTTATGGAAATTATATTTATTTCTTCTCATTAAAATAATTAAATCACCTTTAAACATACATTAGAAATGACACATGATGGATATTATATTGTGATTTTTTAAAGTTTTAACCTAAATAAAAACATTTACAAAAAATCAATTATTATATTTATTTTATTTTGAAGAACGATTTTTCCTAGATTAATCATTTGAAGAACAACTTTTAAGAATATTGTGAATGTTTTTATTAGAATTTTATAATTTGTATATGCAAATAGCATATTCTCTTATGTTTAATTATGATTTAATGGATTTTAAAATTAGATTATTGTAAATTATTTTCTTAAAATTTTATAATATTTAGATGTGAATGGTGCATTTTAAAATTAAAATTATATATATATATATATATATATATATATATATATATATATATATATATATATATATATATAAACATCTTTTTAATATTATATTATATTTGATTATATATGTGTATGTGTATATATGTGTATGTTTATACAAATTATTGATCTAAAATAAATTAGATTTATTTATATGCTACATTGTTGTATTTACATATAATAGATAAAGTAATGTTTAAACAAGTTTTTTTAAAGTATAAAATAATATTTTTTATTAAAAAATATAAAATTTGTTTATATAATAAATTTTTTAATTATATTAATAATTTTTTGGATTTTTTTTTTCCAAAATTATATTTGTTTTTTTTATCAAGTTTAAATGAATACAATAGTACATACTAAAAAAAATTAGAAAAACATTAATAATAATAAAATTTATCAAGTTTATTACTAAGATAATTGACAAACATATCATGTAAATAAGACATCTTACATATTACAAATATGAGTCATATAATATGTAACAATTGTTATAGAAATTTATTTCATTTCATTATCTTTTGTTTGTCATTATTTCATTGTATCTATTTTAATTAGAAAAAATAATAATTTTAATTTTTTGATAATATTAAAATATATTAAATATTATTTATTAACAACATTGTTTCCAATGTAATACAAATGTCAAATAATTTTATATAAATTTTCATTTTTAATTAACTTCATTTCTCTTTCAAAAAATTAACAAAATATTTCTCACTTTGTTAATGTCTATATGACCCACCCTTCATGCAATTGCTAGTGACATTAAGTGGCAATTAATCTCTATTATAAGCCCCTAATTTTTCTTCGTAACTATTTTAATGGAGTTCATTAATTGTAAGTTGCTTTTCGGCCAGATGTATTACATGGTAAAACGTTACAATACAAAATTTCAAAGGGGGTACATAATGCATAATTGACTTACATAAGCATGTTTGTTGGTTATGTAATGAGCATGGAAAACTGGTGCAGATTTTGTCATAAACGTGTCTGCTGGTTCATCTGTGTGATGTATAGTTGCTTGCATATGTTTGGCTAAATTTAGAGAAATGCTTGATTGAGAAAAATTCAAATATATATATAAAAATCCCTCTTCAAGATACTTCCACCGATGTGTACTCTCTTACACACATAAGACATGTGATGCCTGAACCAATGTACACGACCAACATGAGGCATCCGAAGTTGCACGAAGACACTGTATTTATTGCAGGAAGACATTAAACGTTTATATCTCTTTGATTAAGAAAATTTATCAAAAATATATAAAAAACCTTCTCCAAGATTCTTCTACCGATGTGTAGATGTTATCCCTGAATCAATGTATACGTTCAACATGGAGCGTTTGAAGTAGGAGACCACTGAGTATTTACTGCAGGAATATTAAAAGTGTGTATATATATATATATATAAATATATAAAAGAGAATAATTTCATCATTATTAAATTAATTTAAATTTAATATATTAATTTATAAATGATTTTTAAAAATTATATAAAATAAATAGGCAAAATTTTAATATACAAAATAGGAAAAAATGATATTTAAGAAATTATAACTCTTTTTTCCTATTTAAATATTAGGAAAGTTTAAAAATGTTAAAGAAAATTAACTTTTTTTTTCCATAATAAACAAGTTTTTTTAAATAGGAAGCTTTCAAATTTATTGAACTTATTTTAAAGTTTGTACGGAATTATATTGTCAAATAACATATGATTAATGATGTTTTAAAGATGTTAATTTTAAACTAAACTTTTTTCATAAATTATTTTAATGAGTTAAAATTTAATTTTTATAATATTATTTCACAATAAATAGTTTTATTAATTTTTCAATAATAGTTAATGAGATATTTAAAAAGTACTATTTCTAAATAAGATTATTATTTAAATTAAATAATATTTAATATTTTACCTTTTCATTTTTTATAATTATTATTATTATTTTTTTAATTAATATTTAAATAATTTTATTGAAAAGATTTTTTTTAATTCTGAACACTAATTAAAAAGAAGTTGATTTATTCATAAATCCAATAATCTAAACCTAACTAAAATGATTATCCTTTAATTTTAAAAATTAACCTTCATAAAATTAAGACTCGATCTTTACATTTTTATCATATTAATTTTAATTTTTAAATTTACATTAAATATATTAATTTGTATAAATAAAATTTAAAGTACTACTTACTAAATTTGAATCATCCTACTTATTCAAAAAAAAAAAATTGATAGCAGTAATTTATTCAACAGTCCTTAAGTATTAATATAGTATATGATAAAAGAAAAGAAAAATAAATATAATTTTTGTATTTTTATTTATTTATTGAGTTTTGAACAATCTATTTTAAGTTTTATCATGTATTTAATATTGTTTATTAAAAATATTAATTGTATTTACAATTAAATAAGAAATATAATTATATGATCATTGTTTTTACTCTATTGAAATCTAAATTAATTGTCAAACAGTTTTCCAAATACATTTGAATTGTTTTAATGTGAAAAACTTATTTTCCTAAAAGTGAGATCATATAACTATCAAATTTACTCTATTAAAATTTAGATTAATAATCAAACAGTTTTAAAAATACATTTAAATTATTTTAATATGAAAAACTTATACTAATAAAAACTAAATCATAAATTCAAATCCATATATATATATATAATTAAATAACTCTTACATACCTATAAACCTTTAAAAGATTCCATTCCATTTCAAAACAAATCCACTATGTCCAACAATATTTATTACTTCAGTACGGGGATACGATTGGTAAAGGTCTATGACAATGAATGGTGACTGCCAGAAAAAATTATTTTGTCATTCCACCCATGATTTTTTTTTATATCTATATGTTCTTTTCACTATAAAAAGCCAAACTGGCTTTAAATTTCCACAGGAAGAGTTTGACAGACATCTTAGATTTTATAGAGATTTCATCATGGATTGCTCAAAGAGTAGGCGTGCATGGACTGCGAATGAAGATGTGGCACTCATGGAGTACGTTGAAGCTCATGGCAGTTCTCATTGGCCATCCATTCCTAAAAATGCAGGTGATATCCTCATTTATTTTCTAAATTCGTTAAAAAATAGAAAATTAAAAGGTCTAAAGGTTAAAATTTGTTTGCAGGGCTTAAGAGAAGTGGGAAGAGCTGCAGATTAAGGTGGGTGAACCATCTTCGTTCAGATATTAAACGTGGGAGCATTTCTGAAGACGAGGAGCAGCTCATTATTAGACTTCATTCTCTGCTTGGAAATCGGTATTATTCTTCATTTATTTATATATATAAATTCTTCACTTTAATGATTAAGTGGTATTTATTCCATCGTTTTCATTTTTTATTTATGGATTCCACACTACAACCCTTTGATTATATGAAAATGGTAGATAATAGAATATAGTGAAAGATTGAAAAAAAGGCCGTCTTATATTTGGAATATGATGCTGGATTTTAAAATAGCAACTCATGTGCAGGTGGGAATTGATAGCCGGGAGACTTCCAGGCCGAACTGGCAACGAAATAAAGAACTACTGGAATAGATTTTTGAAGAAGAAATTTGCAATGGAAAAGAGAAATGAAAGATCAGACCCTATTTGGAATGAATCCAAGTTGGAGGAGGAGAAAATTGATGAATTGTGTATTAATTATAATCATAACTGTAAGGATGATGACAATGCCAACTCTAATATTCCCAGCGAAGAATTTCCTGGCATTCATGGTAAAATCGTATGTGCAGAGAACCTTTGCAAAATGCCTGAAGGCAGCAGTGACGATGGTGTTAACAACATTATTATGGAGTATAATGGATGGGAAAGTGCATTATCACCGCTTTGGGGAAGTGCATTTTTATTGGAGAGCAATGAGATATCATGGGAAAGTGCATTATCACCGCTTTGGTAAACTCCTCTAGACCATGGCAATGGCTAAGTCGTACCCATTGAACAAAGTTGGTGACTTTTGTCCCACATTTCCGCTCAACTTAACTCTGTGTCAGATTTCTGTAGAAAATGGATGGATGTTATGTTTTATTTTCCTCTTCAAACAATAACCAACACTAAATCATTAGATTTTTTTAATAAAAATATTAAATATATAAATTAAAGGGGTGTAAGAGACAAAATGCATTTAAGAATATATTATCATGATGGACCAATATGGTCCAAAAGCTCTTAATGGTGGACCAATGTGGTCCAAAAGATCTTTATGATGATATTCGAGGATGAATACAGAATTGTCGGAACCAGGGGTTAAATTTGACCCCGTTTAAACATTTTTTACCATTTTAAACATAAAATACTTCCAATTTTTTTTTAAAACCATAATGAAGGACGAGGATTTTTTTTAAAAGACTGTCATTTTGACGTTCACATTTAAAAAACACCCGTTCTAATTTTATATAAGGCTAAGCCTATATACCTTAAGTTTATAAGCTCACTAGCTCAGCATCCTGGTCCAGCCTCCAGCCCTCAGGGTCCGGAATCCTGACTCCCGAGTTCAACTCTCCCTCTGTCTCTCCCCATAACATTAATTATTAAATCTTCTAAATTTATTAGAAGAGCTGCGCACATTGCAAATTTGCACCGGCAGACTGGCAGTGGCAAGTTGGCAACCGACAGACTGGTAGTGACGGCACCATAGTACGCTAAATATATATTAAATCTCCACAGACTCCACCATAGACTGTATACTATAGACTCAACATTGATGAATTGCCGTTGTAGTTGAAGTCTTGAAGAGGGTTGGTCTTTGACTCTTTGCCACTGGTCATTCCATTCCAATTTCCAAATTCCAATTTCCCCCCAATTGCAGCCTGCAGCCTGTGCTTCTAACCTTGAACCTTAAGCCAGTCTTAAGGATACCTAGTACAGGGACATATTTCTTGAGGCAAAATATTTTTTAACAAATTAAATGATGGCACTATCAGCTAGTATGTGGTGAAGAATTAAGTCAGTGATACTTCCTGTGAGTGTGAAGAAACCCAAGTTAAGGGGCATGTCCCTAGTTGACTGGCCTTTAATGAAGGGTTATATTCGAGTGCACTCCCAGGTAGATTTAACAGATTATAATCTTCACAATAGGCATCCAAGCAGACTGAAGATTCTGTCTGTTGTGAAGCCTCACCTTGTAGCGTGTTTCTAATGAACCTCTATCACAAAAAGAAGTTAAATGAAAGCCCGTGTAACTACTTCTAAATTTAAATCAATACTGACCATGAGAGAATTGGGGGAAAGGTAAAAGAATAAAAACTATGACTGCGTATGAGAATATATGGGCCGCGGCAGAATAGGGTAGTAGACTAGCAATGACAACACTGCAAAAGTATCCCAGACTCCACTACCCATTTGAAAATTGCATTGGCTTTTTCTGTTATTTTGGGTTCTGACCTCCGATAGTCCGACTCTTTGAGCAACTCTTCTGTGTTCTAATTGTTGTATGGGAAGTAGTTTTTCTGAGTTATCTTGCAACATAGGTCATTACCATAGCTTCCATCTTACTTTGCATCCAGTAGGAATCTTGTTGCGCAGGTGGCAGGGCATTGGTTATTGGGTTTAAGATCAAGTTGGCATTTCTAACGTAAGTATCTAAACTTGGTTTTTCATCTCATAGTTTATTTTTTTGTATTGCTTAGCTTTGGCTTTCGTTCTGCTCTAAGAATCATTATTACCAATTTGCCACTTTAGTTAAATCATGTTTTTCTAGTTGCAAATTACAATACTAGTTTTGATCATAAAAACTTCATTTTCCATCCATTTAGGTAAATATTTGTCCTATTGTGAAGCTCCTGTAGTCTGTCACTTATTCGCCAATCACATTGTCCCTTAGTGTTTGTCCTTATTTTGCATATAGTGCATGTTAAACCCTGTTGGCCACCCTGAAGTTCTGAACAACAAAATTAGTAGGGTTGCACCCTGTGCTACTCTACATTTTTTGTTTTAAATGCAATTTGTTTTGTTACATTTTAGATTTTAATATAATAGCTTCTAAGTTCTAGGTGTATTTATTTTTAATAGCTTTTAAATGTATTTTTATAATTAATAAAATGGTAACTTTCAATCCAAAAATCATGATAATGAAAATATATAATGAAATTATAGTAATTTTTAATTTAATTAAAAACCATAATAATAATTAATAGTATTTTATTAATATGTATAAATTAATTAAGAATCATTATATTCTATTAATAAATATAAATTGATAATTATTAATAATCGAGAATAATTAAGGCTATTTTATTAATATGTATAAAATGAAAAATATTCAATTAATATTAACAAAATCATAAATTGAAATTATAATACAAATATTTAATTAATATTAATGAAATCAACAATATTTCATTAATATGTATAAATGAATCTAAACTAAAATTATGACCCAAATATTTAATTAATATTAATAAAATAAAAAAACTAAAATTGTAATATAAAATTTAATTAATATTAATGAAATTAACAATATTTTATTAATATGTATAAATGAATTCAAAACAAATAATCAACAGACTCAGCACTAGCAGTAGTAGTAAAATTTTCTACGGACTCTACAGGTCCATTTCTACGGACTCTACAGAGTTTGGATTTCTATGGACTCAGCACTATCAGTGAAGTTTTCTACTGACTCTGTAGGTCCATTTCTATGGACTCTGTAGGGTTTCTACAGACTCCACAGGGATGGGAATGCTTCGGTTCAACGCTTGAGAAATATTGAGAAATATCCATCTGGAGAGTTGTTCAGGGTTCCCCATCACATGAACAATAAGTTTAATTAATTTCTATATAAAATTATGAAAGTCAAAAATGATAAATGAATGTTACGTGCAAGGTGACATTATCTTAAAAACCATCACAAAAAAATTTCTTGACGGGCAAGGGTGACCGTCAAATTTAACCCCTGGTCGGAACAAACAAACTGCAGTACAGTAGCAAAGGAACAAGCAAATGTATTGGAAATGCATTGTCAGTTGGAAATTGGAGCCAACTATAGATATGTACAACAAAAATCTGTCACTTCTTATTCTGTTGACAAACGGTCTCCAACTCTTCGAGAGGATTTTTTGTTACAAAACTCATTGTGTCTTGTGGTGGAATGTCAGCCGCAGCTGGGCAATGGTTGAGTTAACCACACCTGGTGAGATATTACGGTCAATGTACCACGCATTAGGAATTTTTGAAGTCAATATAGGAATAATATTGAGAATTAAGTTGAAAAGTAAAAGGATAGAGAGATCTCCATGGTAGAGGGTTGGGGAAGATTCTGCATCTAACCTTTGTGTTCATGTGTTTGGAATATAGAAATATGTGCCCATGCAAATAAATGTGTTTATATAAATCTATAATCAATAAAATATTGAATTTTAGGGAATAAGACAACTGATGTACATCATAAGTCATTTTACATCAACTAAAAATATTAATTAAGTTTGTGTACACATTTATGTGTATGCATGTATGTTTATGTAATATGTCAATCATCCCTATAATGATTCATACTTCGAAGAAAATAGACAACAATCTAGAAAACATTGTCAATACTCCAACATGTTAAAAAAATCATAAAATGACATTTTTAGTCATCTCCCAAAGGTCAAACGACCTCTTTTTGAGATGGTGATGAAACCATTGTTTAATGCATGCAAGTGGTTCTGAATCCACTAATCTACATTTCATAATCGTCGCTCTGTAGTAACCGATAGGGTTACCTCTATAATGTAAATTATAATAACTAAAAACATGGCATGTGGACCTTTTTCCAAAGCAGGGGGATTAAAATGAGACTTCCAAGATGTCAATGTCAAGCATCAAAAAATTGGATCCATTTGAAAGAATTGTAGGTCAATTGTATAGAAATTAGTCTTGGGAGGGAGGGAGTTCTAACTCTAGATAGTACAAGTGAAATAAAAAAGAGTTTTTTTCCAAGAACTAAAGAGAGAACTATGATTAGAGATCATAAACATGTGATGCATGTTTAATGAAGCTAGACCACGAGAATGACGTGTAATGTCTTGGTCATAGCTTATTATTGGAAAGGGTGTGTGCATGTGTGATTCTCTATAATGTTGTAATGATCATTAAATAAATATAATGTGTTTGGTTTTCATTATGAACTATTTTATTCATACATGTGTCCATTTGAGAGTGAGTGTAAGTGTTGACATCTGAATAAGGATACCCTTAATTTATCCCCCTTATTTCCAATTTTTTTAGTTGGTATTAGGGTAAGATTTTCCTTATTGGGTTGATTGTGCAAGGATCTTGAAGTGTAAATTAAAATTTGGGAAAGAGAATCCTATATTAGTAGTAAATTGATGGAACACCTAGGAATACATCTTAGAAGAAGAAACACACATAGAGTTACACACTTGATAGGGATTATGAGTGGAATCTAAGTGGGATTGGATGTAATGGATACTACAAAAATAAGAGGAGTGACAATTGAATATGTAAATGATTTATTGAATAAGGACAAATCAAATAAGTTCAATTTGAATATTTGATTGACATACCAAAATTAATACATTTTAAAGTCATTACAAAGATCCAAAGCAAGCCAATGTTGAAAACATGTAGCTATGAGGGACCCTATGCTTTGAAAATATTATATACTGGATTAGAAAGATAGAGAATTGTTTTGACTATTGGTCAATAGTAGACTTAAAGAGAGTGAATCTTGCCTACAAACTTAAGAGAAATTCATCTTTGTGGTGGTTTCACGTGAAGTTGGAGAGGGAAAGAAGAGGAAAATATTGAATCAGTACTTTGGACATAATAATTGAAAAGATAAAATTTAAGTTTGAAACATTTAATTTTCATTTGAGATTATTTAAGAAGTATTTTAATCTTATATAAATAAAAATATGGATTTTTACAAGTTCACCATTACAATTATTCATGTGGAGGATGATCAAGAGAAGATGTCAAGATAAGTAAATGGACATTGTATTTCTAATCAAAATATGTTTGGAATGTTCAAATTGAATTTAGTGGA
This sequence comes from Torreya grandis, assembly GCA_037957365.1. Taxonomy (NCBI): domain Eukaryota; kingdom Viridiplantae; phylum Streptophyta; class Pinopsida; order Cupressales; family Taxaceae; genus Torreya; species Torreya grandis. Next base: position 2,292,534 of record JARHVA010001599.1, on the reverse strand, counting down.
ATAGGTCTATCAATGTGCATTGATTGTATAAAATATGTTATATAGTAGTAAAATAATACATCTATAGGAAGATGAAGGTTCTCAAGAGGAAGATTAAAATAGGACATTTGTAATTGAAATTATACTCATGAAGGATAGGTTAGTGTTTCTAAGAAATAAAATTAGACCCAAAGATGAAGAGATTAAAATTGTAAAGGAATATTGTAGTCCAGTAGATGAAGAAATATAGAGTCATGGGTAAGTGGTTTGAATATGGAGATTTTGCAGATAGAGATCTTTATAGTTCTAAAATATTTCAGAATAAGAGTAATTCAATTGAAGAAAGAAATAATATTTCTATTTTACATGAAGAGTGTATTGAAGTGCCAAATATAATAAATGACCATTTTCATTGTGAATATCCTATTATTAAGAGAGTGTTGTTAAAAACAACCAATAAGAAGAATAGATTGTTGTAAATATAAAATATTTCGTAGACTATATGTAAAGTTGAAGGTAAGTGTTGTAAGGTTTTTGTCAATAGTTTTAGCACACATAATTCTATTTCGAATGAAATGGTCAAGAAACTTAGGTTGAAAATAATAGTGCATACAAATCCATATAAAGCTTTTTTTTTACTAAAGGCCATAAATAATTAGTCAATGACTAGTGTACGGTTACTAAAACCATATTGGGTGATACAAAGATGGGGTTTTGTGTGACAAAATTATTATGTATGGATGTCATTTTTTTGTAAATACCATGTTAGTTTGATAGAAAGGTTATGCACGATGATAGAGAAAACACTTTCACACTTTTTAAGTATGGTAATAGGTTCCCATTGAATGAGTTCAAGGAAAGAGGAGAAGAAATGGAAAAAAGTTCTAAAGTTTCATTTGTATCCAATAAAGATTTTTCTAAGAAAAAGTATAGGAATGTATTTTTTATTTTATACCCAAAATGTTGCATGTTTTGATTGTAAAATAGGTTAATGAAAGTTCAATTGAATTGGGAATTTAGTTGAACATTTTTTCTTAATTTGTTTCTAAAAATTTATTAAATCGATTAACACTTTTGAAGAACATTATTCATCATATCAATCTAGTGTTTTAATATAGTTTTCCGAACATTGAATAATATAGGTTGACACCTATGAAGAATGAGGAAGTGAATAATCAAGAAAATGATATATTGGAGAAGGTTTTTGTAAGATAATATTCTAATTCATGTTAAATTCTTGTAGATTTAGAACCTAAAAAGGGTGAATAATTTAGATGTGCATGGGTTCAAAAGCCATTATAATATCACTATCAAATATAGATTTGCATTACTTGGAATAGATGATTTTGTACAATTTTTAATCAATTAAAGATACTTCACAGTGATATCACCAATTCTTAATTAGACAAGGTTAACAATGAAAGACTAAATTTTATAAAGGAATAGTTATATAGGTGGCTTGTTATTTCATTTAGATTTTAAAATACACCTTGTTGGTTCCTAGTTGTATACCTCTTACACTAGGCCTTGCATACTTACAGAAAATGGCAAACAAAGACGAAAAACATGTTGATGTTTCATTAGAGCTAGGGAAGGGTTTGGCATCAAGAATGAATGCAACATAGATAATGACTAAGAGGCACTGATAGAGGGTATGGTCATCTCCCCGCTACTTTTAGTTCTGCCTGAACCATGGTGATAGAACCTGAGGGGTAGCTTGATCACATGGAGAGATTTTGCAATTCAACCTCCATGGGGATTATTGGCATAATGAACAAAAAATATGACAAAGGCACAACCAAACCTGCACAATCCACCCAAGAAGGGTTGTCACATGAAATGCACAAATGCAGTAGGTCACATATAAGCTACTGAAGATAGATGGGAAAATGACTGCAATATTCATTCTAAAGAATTTTAAATAGCATGGGTTGAATGGAAAACTGTAGTGTTGGGATTTAAATCATAAAACATAAACACATGTTAAGTATACAAGATTTTATGCATCTGTGGGGAAAATAACACTTATAATATGCAAAGGGATGTATTATTTGTAGGGTAGGATAGGTTAGGATAGTTTGTTAGTTATAAAAAGGGGATGATGTGCTGGTGGTTTTCAAATAGTAGGGATTCTTGAAATATTGATGGCATCACTTATTGTAAAGATGTATAAAAATTGATGTACAAGCTAAGGGGAACTATTAGGATTAATTTGCATCCATTGGTGCCATATAATGCAAGTACCTAAATCATCCCTAAAACCTTAGAGCATACACTGCACTTAGAATCTCAAATACCCTTCCCTATCAACTTTATGAACCTAGGGTACCCTTAAAAGGTATTCAACACCATGTTTCCAAAACACTAGTAGAAAGGGATTTATAACCTAGATCTATGCCAAAGATGTCAACCATACATAAGCAAAAAACCAAATATCCAATCAACATAGCATGTAAAACATCTCATTGCATTTCATTAACAGTAAAATTAAGAACCATAGGCATTTTCCATTATCTTGAAATAAAATTCTACATACATCATTATTTCAAAATGATACCATGGGAAAAACATGGTGGATTTGCTCCATGTTGGGTAGGGGAGACGTATAGACATTCTCTCAGAACTTGCTAATGGTTGTATAGCTGCAAACACCTTATCAAGAGAGATAAAGTACACAAAGTTATGAACCCTAAATTTGGAAGAGCCTATACTTAGGAAAAACAACGACCAACAATAATAAGCAAAAAATAGAGGACAAACCCTATATTTATACATTTATTAACCACTTTCAAATCTAGGAATGAGGGTTTCAATTTTAAAATTATAAAATAGCCCTCCAATTTTTTCCAAGATGCTCCCAGCAAGAATATGCCCTTTGCCATGCCTATAATCTCCACTCATTTTTAAGGAAAATCATTGTTCTAACTGCCTTTACAAGGAATGATGAAGATTTGGAACACACCCTTTGATTTCTTGGTTGGATATGCCTTTTACATGATCTAGAAGGTGAAAATTCATGGTGGAGGCCAAAATAACATTATCCTTATGTGTAACTACCTAAATATGCCCTAGACCACTTTCTTGCATAGCTATAACCTCCTACACAATTGTCCTTCCCTTTGTGGATGCCATGGAACAACCTATTCATGCAATGATTTCATGGGAATATTCTAGATCCATGAATATTTGAGTGATATTCCCTTAATGGCCCACCTTGGTGTTGAAAACCTATAATTTATCTCTTATGGAGGAGATTGGACAAGCAACCATGAGAAAATACAATACTTCGGTTATATTCAACCTTTTAATTTTTTGTCTCCAACTTGTTTTTCAACACCTTGCATTTTTCACCTTTGCTTTTTTCAATTGTTTCTTTTTCACACTTTGTTTTTTTAGGGTTTCCTCCATATTTTTTATGCATAAATACATTATTTTCACTTTTTGACTTTTTGGGGAAATCTGGGTCCTAGCAGCAAAGTGTTGATTCCGAGTTGTTCACCTCTTACACTTAGCCTTCCACACATGAAGAAAATGGAAAACAAAGATGAAAAACCCATTGATGTGTCATTATAGTTAGGGGAGTGTTTGGCATCAAGAATGGACCAAACATAGACAATGACTGAGAGTCACCAATAGAGGGTACGATCAGCTCCCTATTACTTTTGGCTCTCCCTGAACCAAGGTGAGAGACCCTGAGGTGTAGCTTGTTCACATGGAGAGATTATATAATTTAACTTCCATGGATATTATTGGCATAAAGAACAACAAATATGACCAACGAAAAACTAAATATGAACACTCTACCTAGGAAGGGTTATCACATGAAATGCATAAATGCACTAGGTTGCATACAAGCTACTAAAGATAGATGCAAAAGTGACTGAAACCTTCATTCTAAGGAATTTTTAATAACATGGGCTGAATGGAATACTACATTTCTAGGCTTTAAAACATAAAATGTAGATACATGTTAAAAATGCAAGATTTTATGCATCTACGGGGAAAATAACAATTATAATATGCAAAGGGTTGTATTATTTATAGGTTAAGACAAATTTTAAGTTATAAAAAGAGGGTGGTGTTCTGGTGGTTTTCAAACCATAGGGATTATTTCAATATTCATGACATCACTTGTAAAAATGCATAAAAATTGACTTACAAGCTAAGGAGAACTACCAGGAGTAATTTGCATCCTTTGGTGCCAATAAAATGGAATTACCCAAATTATCCCTAAAACCGTTGAGCATACACTACACCTAGAATATAAAATACCTTTCCGTATCAAACTCATGAACCCAAGGTGACCTTAAAAGGTATTCAACAAAATGTTTCCAAATCACTTGCAGAAAGGGATTTATAACCTTGATCTATGACCAAGATGACAACCATACATAAGCAAAAAACCAAATATCCAATTAGAATAGAATGTATAACATCTCATTACATTTCATTAATAGGAAAAATTAAGAGCCACAAGTATTTTCCATTATCTTCAAAGAAATTTTTACATACATCATTGTTTCAAAATGTTGGGCAGGGAGGATATATAGACATGCTCTTAGACCTTGCTAATTGTTATACAACTGCAAGCATCTTAGCAAGAGAGACAAAATGCACACTATAGTGATCTAAAAATTTGGAAGAGCCTATACTTAGGAAAAATAAAGACCAACAACAACAACCAAAAAATAGAGGACAAACCCTCTATTTATACATTTTTCTAACCACTTTCAAATCCAGGAATGATGGTTGCACTTTTCAAAATTACAAAACAACCCTCCAAGCTCTACCAATATGTTCCCAGCTGGAATATGCCCTTTTCCACACCTGGAATCTTCACTCATTTTGAAGGAAAATCATTATTCTAACTGCCTCTACAAGGAATTATGAAGATTTGGAGCACACCCTTTGATTTCTTGGCTGGAGATGCCTTATACATTATTTGGAAGGTGAAATTTTGTATTAGAGGCCAAAAAAAATTTATACTCATGTTTAAATGCAAGAAGGTGCCCTGGACCGCTTGCTTGCGTAGCTAGAAGCTCTTGAACAATTACCCTTCCCTTTATGCATGCCATGGAAGAACCTGGTCTTGTAATGACTTCATGGGAATATTATGGGTCCATGGTTATTCGGGTGATCTTCCTCCTAATGGCTGACCTTGACCTTACAAACCTACAATTTATCTCCTATGAAGGAGCTTGGACAAGTAAACATGAGAAAATACAATACTTAGGTTATTTTCAACCTTTTACATTTTTGGCTCCAACTTGTTTTTCAACACCTTGCATTTTGCACCTTTGCTTTTTTCACTGTTTGCTCTTTTAGAATTTTCATTTTTAGGGCTTCCTCCATATTTTTAATGCATTATTTTAACTTTTTGACTTTTTGGATAAATCTGGGTCCTAGTAGTAGTTTTACAACTTGCAAATTACAAATTTGAATATTACAATTTACAAATTTAGAAATTGCAAATGTGCAAATTGTAATTTGCATATTTGTAAATTACAAATGTGAAAATTTCAATTTGTAGATTTGTAAATTGTAAATGTGCAAAATAAAAAATTTAGAATTGCAAATTGCAAATTGTAAATGTGTAAATTGCAATTTGTAAATTTGTAATTCACAAAACTAGAATTTGCAAATTACAAGTTTGTAATTTGTAGAATTAAAAAATTGTAAATTTGAAAATTACAATTTATAGAATTACAAAATTGCATTTGGCTATGGAAGTTCCCCATTTCACCAAGGCCTCTTGTTGACCACCTTTGATTGGTGAAAGAGGGAGATCCATTTGTAATTTTCACTTTGCACAAGTGTAGAATTGGAAAATTGTATTTCTCCTCAACATCTCCCTAAAGCTCCTTGAATTGACTTTTCTCCTCCTTGATTTAACTAGTGGGATTGGGAGAGTTGATCACAATTTTCACATTGCATTTTGATACCCTACTTTTGCAAGTTGAATTTCCCACTAAACTTTCCTAGGGACTTTGGGGTCTCACCTACAACTTTAAAAACTTGCAAATTTTTTATTTTTTTAATCTTTCACCCAACTTCATTTCCAGCCACTTGGTGTAGCAAAATACTCATGTATATGATCTCTCCAAGAAACTAAGGTTTTCTCCAGCCATTATTTTCTTTTTGATCCTCGTATAATAATCCATATCTATTTTAAATGTTGATATTGGGTGTCCTATTGGATCATTACAATGGTTTTTATAAGCTTCTTTTATCTAAAATGCTAACATCGATCCATTGGCATTTCATGATTTTCTACCATGTTGACAATAGCACCTCAGAATGTTCTAAAAAATGTTCTATTAAATTCTGATTTTGAATCCCTTTTGATGACCTTCGCATTTTAAAAATATCATAATGGCAAATGCCCTTGTCTTTACATGACCCTTTATACCTTTCAAACTTTTCCATATCACTTTATCTCCTACTCATCATGCCATTCACATTCTCAATGTTTATGTAATGTTAGGCTTCCTCATATTTGCATATATTGCAAAAGCCTTCTAACTGCAACTCGTGCTACCTTTATATGAGCATCCTAGTCAAGTGGAGAAATTTTTATGTCCATACCATGAAGATGAGATTCTAAACTATCATTAGGAAAAGGCTCATAGAATTAAAAATGATTATGATTTTTCAGTACATATACCAATCAACTCAATAATATTTTAGTGATGTAAATAACATCTCACTTTCTGTTATAAACTCACTAATTCCTTTTTATTAAAAAAAGGTCTTATTTCATCCCAATCTTAGCATTCTCAAATAAAATCCCAGCCCTATTGAATCATTGAATTGATAAGATTGTTGATATCATTTATAAAATTCAAGGCAATATAAAAGACATTAAGGAATGTTATAGAGTTGCAGTGGGCATAGGAATCACTAAAATTACACTTTAGAATCAATGTAGGTCACTAGTGCTTCTACAATCATAGGAATTTAATATTACAATGGAAGGGAAACAAATAGAAAGCTATTTTAAAACTTATGGTTAGAATGAATCCATTCCATGCTAAGGTGTTAGCAATACATTTCATGTAGATGCTGAAGACACAAACCATGACACATGCATGTAAATAAATCCAATATCAAACCTTGTTTGAATTTTCATATGGATGCTTGATTATTCTCTTTTTACCTACACTAGAAAATGGTTATTATTGACGTAGTCTATAGGTAGCACATTCCCTTCATGGTAGTTAATGGGTGCTTAAACTGTTCACCTACCTTCCATGCAATGACCTTTTCCTACCTATTCTCATATGCTTATGTCTTGCGAGATTCAAAAGTGGGAACATGTGTTGTAATTTACAATTTTCTAAGTGCAAATTGCATTTTAACATCTCATTTATGACATACCTCTCTTATCTTTTCTTTTTTAGAATGTGAAACTGAAGGAGCACATTACAAATTTCTTAGCAAGTCAAACTTATAATCAAATGGAAGTTCTATGGTGGAATTATATGCTTCATTTGTAATTTCATTTGAATACTTAAAATTTTAGTGAAACTCACCCATATCAACTGCAATTTTCCCTTTTAAAACCTGTAGTCATCCTGAATGTTTCTACCAACTACCTCTTGCATCCACATATTTTGGTAGAGTTTTGATTTATTCATATTTTCCAAGGGGCAAGCTGTGTGTTGTGTGGGCTCAAGTGGTTAGATTATTTACAATGTGGCAGACCTTCATATGGCATGGCTATGTTTATCCAAGTACTTTCTTTGTTGATATCTTCTATGGACTTTATACATCCTATTTACAATTGCTAATATCAAACTTGCTTTTGGCAGCATGGATTCCCATTGGATCTCGACCCCCTCATTTTCAACTTTAATGGTCAACCTACAATCAAACTCAAATTATCATCAAAATTCTCATGCACTCCTCCTTACAACCATATGTCATTTCTTTAAACTTGATTTTTCCTTATACTTCCAATGTGGTAGGTTGCTCATAGCATGGTTTCTAACTACAATCTACATGGCCCTCCATGTGTTTACTAGCTATACTTTTACTATCTAAATGCTCAAGTCTACATTTTAACCTCAGTGTATTTCACAAATACATGGTGCTATTTTGAACTCTAACATTGACTCTCACCCAGGGATGTATACCCCCTATGGGTGTGCAAAGAACCCCAAAACACAAGACCAGGTACCAATCTATTAGGCCATAGAGTCAACACATCAATAACTTATCATCAAACACACACCCATGAAGGCTCAACAAAATAATGGTAGACTGACAAAAATAGATTAGGAGGATTTGGAAATGTACACATGAAAAAACACATAAAAGGAACTATATAAATAAGGCCTAAAGTAGAGGATCAATAAAGCAACAAAACAATAAATTTATACACTATAAAAATATATACCGAGTTGCAAGCTCAGTAGAGGAAATGTTTCAGATACTTGCCATTAACTAGCAGCTCTAGAATATCATCATCCCTTAATTTATTATACTTTTCTAGTAGCTTGGTGGCTAGGATGAACTAAACCAATCTCTGCACTTGCTTGAAGGTCTTGTTGCTAGGCTATGATGGGATAACCAGTTGAAACAAATCCTCACTATATTATCTTAAATCTAGATAAGGCCATGCTAAAAGATCTTGGTACCTTTTTAGTATTTCTAAATAAGCTTGTTTCTTATCTACAATCAAATGGGTACCAACAAAGAGTGTCTTAGGATCAGAAACATCATTTGTGCACTCAAGGTAATGATTTAAAGAAGTATGAAATCATTCATCCTTAGGGATATAAAAGATAATCCCATCTTCTTTAAATGATATCTTCCAAACAACATCTTTATTATCAAACCCAGCATCAAGAATAATTGGTTACTCAACAACATCCACATTCCCAACGAGGTTACCCAATTCCATATTCATATGCAACACTTTAGTTAGAGAACACTTTGGGTCTTCAACTACATCATGGTTGGTAACTCATTTACTTGTATCACATTATCATCATAATAAAATTCATACATCAGAACCTTCTTGACTACACACCAAAACTTATCAGCAGTAGTATCCCTCATCATTTTCGTGTAGGTAGAAAACATAATCTAAGAGACTTGACCATTGAACATCAAAATCTCATCACCATCATCAGATGAAAACTTAGGATCCTTTGTATCTTCATCACTTGGTTCAATAGTATCACAAGGAGGATGTGGAAGGAAGCATTTATCACACCAATCAATAGTTTACTAAATTTACCTTTGCATCTAATGGGTCATGCACTTCCCTTCTAGCCCCTCTATTCAAATTTATGTCATCATGTGTAGGCATTTTCAGTGCTTTATTTGAATTCTAAGTTTTCTCTTGACTGATAGACACATGAGGGATCCCCTTCTCAACCCTGGAAAGCTTGTAGGACATTTATTTGATAGTATAAGCCAAAGTTTTAACTATTTCCTCAACGTTGGTTGCCTTAGTGGACTGCAATTTTTATGGATAGACCAACTTTACATCAGCCCACTTATTCAAGGGCTTTCCCACATCCTTTATATAGTTATCAATTTGTATGTCCATATTAAATGCTGGCCCAAGGTTCATGAGATCCTTGTCCTTCAAGTAGTATGTAGTCTTCTTATCAAAGGCATCACAATATTTTATCAAGAATGTTGTATCACTAGGCCTTATATTCTCGGGTAGTTGCATCATGGTTTTATTAAACCTCATGTTGAATTCCTACACACACTCATCGAGATACTTATTGATGTTTTCAAATTCAGCCAAAAAAAATATTGGATCAATTCTCTCACCATACTAAATTCTAAAAACATTCTTCATTTCTTCCCACGAAGCAATACATCCACATGGAAGAGAATATAACCACACTCATGCATCTTCTTCCAGGGTGTGCATAAATAACTTAATGCACACATCCTCATACTCAAACTCATAATCTTAAATGATATTGTGAAAATACCTCAAGTGTTGATCACTAATCACTGCATTTTTTCCTTGAAACTTTGGAAGGCATTTCCTTACTTCATTTGAGACTTCATTAGAATAACCTTCCATGTCATCAAAATTGATAGGGTTAAATTTGAGAATCCTAAATATAGAACACTCATTCTTATCTTGGTCCCTATGCCTCATAATTAGTTCAATAGGAGATAAAGAAAAAATGGCAAAGGGCTGTTAGGGGGTGAATGAGGTGGATTTTGTGGATAAAACTTAGGAGGTGATTCACCTAGTTGAGAAGGAGCTGGATAATAAATTGGACTATATGATTTTGAATCACTAGGAGAGCTATGAAAATCTTTAGCAGTAGGAAGTTCAACAAATAAAACTTTGTATTTACCAAAATATTGACAACCTACACAGTCCTTTGTAGCTGCACTTTGATCTTCAATAGGCCTCCAAACTTGTCTCCTTATTTCCTGATGAACACTTAAGGGAAATATAAGTTTTTTAGATGAGTCACATTTGAAGAATGACATCAGTCCTTCCATATTTATAAGAAAAAACTCTCAAAGCTGAAAAAATTGAAATGAGCACTGATCTCCCTTTGAAACCATGTGATTTTTTAGAGTTACGACTAGAAGCAAGCTTCTAGAATATAACCATTTACAAACTAGCAATGATACATACTAAAATCATATCTTGCTGAAATTAGTGATGATGTATGAAAGAAAAGATAGTGAAAGTTTCATATTCATATTCAAAAAGGGGAAACTATCTCAAAACATGACAAATTCACAACTATTTCTAACAAATTTAGTAGATGTCAAATTATCAAATATTTTAATTCTTGGCACATCCTTAGTCAATTTTTTTGGTGTTAACAACTAAGATAACAAATCAAGATCAAAGAACCCTAGATTTCAACCTTATGAGATACTATGAATAAAATTTCTCTAAAAATGCAGCTAAGATTACTTGCAATAATATAATGGTAGAGAACTTTTTTCAAACTTGAACTTAATAATCAGATTTTTGTAAGAGTCCCCAACAATAAGGGTGACAAGAATGTTTCTCTGGTAATGGCACCAAAAAAGTGTTTGTTCCCATTTGTACACCTCTTACACTCAGCTTTACACACTTGAATAAAATGGCAAAAAAGGATGAAAAACCCATTGATGTGTCATTATAAATTTGGGGAAGTGTTTGGCATCAAGAATGGACCAAACATAGATAATGACTGAGAGTTACCAATAGAGGGTAAGGTCAGCTCGCTACTACTTTTGGCCCTCCCTAAACCAAGGTGAGAGAACTTAAGGGGTAGCTTGATCACATGGAGAGACTCTGTAATTCAACATCCATGAGGATTATTAGCCAAAATAACAACAAATATGACCAGGGCACAACCAAACTTTCACACTCCACCTAGGAAGGGTTGTCACATATAATGCATAAATTCACCAGGTCACATATAAGATACTGAAGATAAATGGGAAAGTGACTGCAATCTTCATTTTAAAAAATTTCCAAAAACATGGATTGAATGGCAAATTGTAGTGTTGGGATTTAAAGAATAAAATTCAAACACATGTTAAAAATGCAAGATTTTATGCATCTATGGGGTAAATAACACTTATAATATGCAAAGGGTTGTATTATTTGTAGGGTTTGACAGGGTAGGATATTTTTATAGTTATAAAAATGGGTTGGTGTGTTGGTGGTTTTCAAACAACATATATTATTACAATATTCATGACATCACTTATTGTAAAGATGCAAAAAAAATGACTTACAAGATAAGGGAACTACTAGGAGTAATTTACATCTATTGGAATATTTATACATTTTTTAACCACTTTCAAATCTAGGAATGAAGGTTGCAGTTTGTAAAATTGTAAAATAGCCCTCCAAGTTCCATCAAGATACTACCATATAGGATATTCCCTTTGTCATGACTAGAATATTCATCCATTTTCATGGAAAATCATTGTTCTAATAACCTCTACAAAGAATTAGGAAGATTTGGAGTGCACCCTTTGATTTCTTGACTGGAGATACCTTTTACATGAGCTCTAAGGTGAAACATCATGGTGGAGGCCAAACAAACTTTGTTGTCATGTGTAACTTCTAGAATATGCCTTAGAACACTCGCTTGCATACCTAGAACCTTCTGGACAATTTCCCTTCCCTTTATGCATGCCATGGAATAATCGGATCTTACAATGATTTCAAAGGAATATTCTGGATCCATGGCTATTTGGGTGATCTTCCTCCAATGGCCCACCTTGGCCTTGCAAACCTATAATTTATCTCCTATAAAGGTGCTTGTACAATAAAACGTGAGAAAATGCAATACTTAGGTTATTTTCAACCTTTTACTTTTTTGGATCCAACTTGTTTTTCAACACCTTGCATTTTGCACCTTTTCTTTTTGTACTTTTTCACTTTTTCACACATTGAATGTTTAGGTTTTCCTCCATATTTTTTAATGCATAGATGCATTATTTTCACTTTATGAATCTTTGGGGAAATTTGTGTCCCAATAGCAATTTTGCAATTTACAAATTGTGAATTATAGATTTGTAAATTGCAGTTTGTAGATTTATAAATGTGCAAATTGTAGTTTGCATATTTGTAAATTGTAAATGTACAAAATACAATTTGCATATTAGAAAATTGTAAATGTGTAAATTATAATTCATAGATTTAGAATTCACAAAATTTTAATTTACAAATTTCAAGTTTGCAATTTGAAATTTGAAAAATTGCAAGTTACAAATTGTAAATTTTCAATTTAAAAAATTGCAAAATTGTATAATTGCATTTGGTTGTGGAAGTTACCCATTTTACCAAGGCCTCATATTGAATAGCTTTGACTCACAAATATGGGAGTTCCATGTGCAATTTGCATTTTGCACAAGTGCAAAATTGCATTTCTCCTCTACATCCCCTAGAAGCTCCTTGAATTGACTTTTCTCTTCCTTACTTTGACTTGTGGGATTGGGAGAGTTGACTGTAATTTTAAAACTAAATTTTAAGATCTTGATTTTTTAATTTGCATTTCCCACTAAGATTTCCCAAGGACTTTTGGGTCTCACCTACAACTTTTAGAACTTGTAAATTTATTATTTTTTCAATCTTTCACACAACTTCATTTCTAGCCACATGGTTCAGTAGAATACCCCTGTATATGATTTCTCCAAGAAACCAAGATTTTATCTAGCCATTATTTTCTTTGGTCTCCATGAATATTCATCCATCTCTATTTTAAATGTTGATATTATGTGTCCATTTGGAGAATTACAATGATATTTTCAAGCTTATTTTATATGCAATGCTAGCATCGATCAATTAACATTTCATGCTTTTCTACCATGTCAACAATCTCACCTCAAAATGTTCTTAGAAATGTTCTATTAAATTTTCATTTTGAAACCCTTCTGATCACCTTGCCATTTTTAAAATATCATAATCACCAATGACCTTTGTTTTACAAGACACTTTATACCTCTTAAACTCTGCCATATCACTTTGGCTCCTACTCATCATGTCATTCAGCTCCTCAATTTTTATGTTATGCTAGACTTCCTTAGATATTCATATATTATAGAAGCCTTATATTTGCACCCCGTGCTACCTTTATATAGGCACCCCAATCAAGTGGAGCAATTTCTATGTCCACACCATTAAGATGAGATTCTACACTATCATCAAGATAAGGCTCATAGAACCAATAATGATTATGCTTTTTTAGTACATATACCAATCAATTCAACAATATTTCAATGATGAAAATAAAACCTAACTTTCTATTATGAACTCATGGCTTCCCTTTTATTAAAAAAGGTCATATTTCATCCCAATCTTAGCATTCTCAAATGAAACCCCAGCCCTATTAAATAAGTGAATCAATAAGATTGTTGATATCATTTTTAAAATTCAAGTCAATATAATAGACATTAAGGAACATTACAGAGTTGCAATGGGCAAAGGAATCACTAAAATTACACTTTAAAATCAATGCAGGGCACTAATACTTATGCAACCATAGGACTTTAATATTGCAAGGGAAGGGAAACCAATAAAAAGCCATTTTGAAACTTATGGTTGGAATAAATCCATCCCATACTAGGGTACTAGCAATGCATTGCATGTAGATGTCAAAGACACAAACCACAGCACAAACATGAAAATAAATCCATTATCAAACCTTGTTTGAAGTTTTGGATAGATGCTCAATTATTCTCTTTTTACCTACACTATAAAATAGTTGTTATTGAAGTAGTCTATAGGTAGCACATTCCCTTCATGATAGCTAATGGGGCACTTAAACTATTCACTTACCTTCCATGTGATTATCTTTTCCTACCCATTCTCATATGCCCATGTTTCACATGATCTAGAAGTGGGAACATAATTTTTAATTTGCACCTAGATAAGTGGAAATTGCACTTCAACCTCCCATTTCTATCATGCCTCTCTTCTCTTTCCTTTAATGAAATGTGGAACTATAGGAGCAAATTGAAACTTTTTTGGCAAGTCAAACTTGTAGTCAATTGGAAGTTCTTAGATGGACTTATATGCTTCATTTACAGTTACATTTCAATACTTAAATCGGTGAAACTCACCCGTGTCAACTACAATTTTCCCCCATTAAACTTGTAGTCAACCTAAATATTTCTACCAACCACCTCTTGCATCCATGCATTTTTTTAGAGTTTTGCTTTAATCATATTCTCCAAGGGGTAAGTTATGTGTTTCATGGGCTCAAATGCTTAGAGTCTTTCCAACATGGCAAACCTTCATATGGCATGTCTGTGTTTATCCAAGTGCTTTCTCTACCGATATCTTTCATGAACTTTATATGTCCCATTTACATTTTCTAATATCAAACTTGATTTTGGGAGTTTGGATTCTTGGTGGAGCTTGACCCCCTCATTTACAAAATTTATGGTCAACCTATAGTCAAAATCTGATTCTCTACCAAATTCCCATGCACTCCTCCTTGAAACCATATGTCATTTCTTTTACACTTGATTTATCCATGTACTTCTAATGTGGTAGGTTGCTCATAGCATGACTATTAGCTACAATATATGTGGCCATCCACGTGTTTACTAGCTGGGAATTTACTATTTAAATGCTCAAGTCTACATTTTTTCCTTGGCGTATTTCATAAATATGTTGTGCTAGCTTGAGCACCAACACACCTACCACATTCATGAGACTCATAAATGAATTTCCTAAAATTTACTTGGGAAAGATATCAAAAGTGTAATAAAATTATTTTATTATATTTATTCACACAAAAAGAGAGCATTTTTTTCAATATTTGAGGTTGGTGTTGTACAATTTGAAGTATTTTACCTTATTTTGGATTAATAAGCCTAAACAAGCATAAATCTTTTGAAATTTTAATATTGTGTAATATATAGAAATAACACAAAAATATTAATTCTACATGATTTAATCTTTTAGGGTTTTACTATGAAAATCCTATGGTTAGATTAAAGGGTTGAGATGCCTAAATTAGTCAAATAAATATGCAATAATTAAGAATTGATTTGTTACAACATTTGACTCTATTTAAATTTCTAAAAATAGTAATAAATAGGGATGAGTAGATACTTATCTAAAAAATGATTATCATGGATGATCTGGGTTCTAAAAGTTGAGATTTGGGTAATAGTTTGTGTCATCAACAAGATTATGGTGTTTGTCTACTCCCTAGATTGTAGCATCCAATTTGGATAGTAAAACCATTTATGTGTAGTGTCCTCAATGTGGTACTAATGTCCCCTTTGTAGGATTATTCCTATTTTCTAGGAGCATCTATGCCAATGTTTGTATGTCATGTTCTTATGTGCACAAAATTTGGAGCTCTACGTTGTGCCTGAAAAACCTAATTTAATATCAGAACCCTAGTACTCCTTGCAAGTATCACACAAGCAATAATTTAGTGTGTGTTATTAGAATGGACTAGACATTCTCAACACCTTGATGTGTAGAGAGTTTCCTATATACCAATAATTTGAAGAGAAATCAAGCCTAATGTAGTTCTCCCACCTAGTGCTTGATGTATGTGAAAGTGAATGCTAGAATAAGAGTGACCTTGGATGCCTCGAATGTGTTTGATATTTAAAATATTTGAAAACTAGGCTTAGGGCTGATGTAAATGGTAGAATGTAGAAAGTAGGGTAGAATAGGCATTAAATGCCTTGATTTTGCTCAGCTTTGTCTTTGGTTTGAATAGTTTTTGCATCTATTTTCCATCTAGTGAATAGAGGTGGATTAGACTTGTATTTATAGGGTTCTATTGCTTATAAAAATAAGAAAATAAGCTTAGGATGATCTTATGATGGGCACACATTTGAAAAACTATTTGTTGGGAGGAGCTATGGCTAAGGAGAGTAACACCTAGTTGAGGACACTAGTTCCGTGTTGTTGTAGTGTCCTAAATGTAGCACTAATGCCCTCTTTGTAGACTACTAAGCAATTTGGATTTGGGTCTAAGATGATACTTTTGAGACTGTGTTTTAACTAGCTTTAGGTGATTGTGGTCTACTGAATGACTAGAAAAGTAATTCTAATGCTCAAGGAGAGGTCTATGGCTAGCCTATGGAAATGTTAACTCAAGTGACACTCTTAGCATTCAATTACCACTATTAATTGATTACATTTGCCCCTCTTTCTTTAACTAATGAAATAAACAAAAATGACTAGTATAAAGGAAAAAGAAGCATAACTAGACTTACATTGGAAGTGAAGCTAGTGTCACTGAGTTTGAATATTTGAATCTAGGTCTATGTATGTTGAACATGATCTAAAACAATGACCTACAATGAAAAATTTAAAAATCAGTCCTTACTTAAGAGATTATCAAAATCAAAAGACTATGTTGAAATGAAATAATTAAGTAAAGCTAAGTAAAGAGAGAGAAAATGAATGAATACACCTCTTTGTGTATGTGAACCAATACATGAACCTAGTGACAACCTATGTGTGTGAGTGTGCATAGTGATAATATCATTGAATAACTTGAACTAAGTTGATGGCTTGCTCAATCCTCGTATGGGTGGCTCAAAAACTCAATCTAGTTTTGACTCCATCATTGCCCACCCATGCTTAATGGATCTTGATCTTTATGAATAGCTTGGGTAAGACTATATTTGTGTCTAACCCTCTCACGTAGGTGGCTCAAAAACTAAAGTAGGCCATGACTACATCATTGCCCACCTATGTGAAGTAGATGCATCTGTAACTATACTAAAAAAAGTGTCAAAATAATATAACTAAGTAAATCTATATATTTAACTCTATAGCAACTCGAGTAAAAGAGGTGGCTCTGGGCCACTCGAGAATGCCAGCCATTATAGATGGAGTAAGGCATGAATTCAGTGACAACTTGGAATGCGATAGAAAGTGTATATATTTTATAAAATTACATGGAGTTTGTCATTCCATCTAATCAACATATTTGAAGCTGATTATATGGAAACTAATGTGCCCCACATATGACCCCAATCTAGTATCTGAGTATACTAAATTTGAATCAAATATGTAACAGCTAAATATGTGTAACTGAATTGAATGTGGGAGTGATCATGCCACACATGATTCCCCTAAATACTAAATTTGAATAAAATATGTAATAGCTAAATATATTGTACCTAGTGTACTAGTTTGAATCATTTGGACTATCCTAAGGCTAGTGCTACTGGATGGTAGTGTCTTGTAATGGATAGTAGTGCCATGTGGTGCTAGCATCCCAATTTTATCACTAATTACTTCCTAGTATGATTTATGTGTGATCTTTACTAAATTATGAGCCTCTATTATGTTTTATGTCTACCCTAAGTCTAATGTCTAAAGTTGAGCTTGTGTGCTGAAATGTATCGATGAAAAGCAATGTAGGATCTTGATGTCTATGACAAACCCCTATTAATGCCCCTTCTTTTGAGAGTAGTTGTGGAACCTGTGTAATAACTACCCTCTAAAGAAGTAGCTCTATAAAATGTTTTATCCAGAGCATGTGCATGATAACCCAATATAATGTATAAACATAACATCAAAATGTAAATGTATCTAAGTTCAATTAGGAAATGTAAGATGTATGTTTTAATCAATCATTACACAAGGATGTCAAGATAGATGTAATCAATGTATATAATATAAAAATTTGAGTAATTAAATTAGGGGATGGGGTATGATGTCGATCATGGCTCCCAAATAGGAAGGGTAAATACATGAGGTCTCTCATGGCATCAAAAACTAATGTGTGTGTGTGTGTGTGTGTGTGTGTGTGTGTGTGTGTGTGTGTGTGTGTGTGTGTGTGTGTGTGTGTGTGTGTGTGTGTGTGTGTGTGTGTGTGTGTGTGTGTAACAAAAAAATACAAGTGTCATGGTGTAGAATCATACAAAGAAGAAAACATATAGGCAAATGAGGCACACAAAAGGTAGGCTAAGGGGCCATAATACAAGGGACATGGGCACATGTCACTAATTTTGAGAATGACGACATACAAAGACATGTTCAAATGTCCATATGCACAAATAACAAACAATTTGGCATAGAGCCACATAAAAGTACATGTTCAAATGTCTGTATATAGAACCAATAAAACACACATAAGGGATATGGGCACAATTCAAAGTATACAAATAGAGAAGTGGCATAGAATCCAAATAGCAATGGAATATTCAAATGCCATTGAAGATAGAAGAAGCATAGGAATCATATTCAAGTCTAATATAGGAACTAAAAATGAAAGCATGTCTAACTATGTAATACATATCTCTGTAGATGATAGGATTCATATATATTGATTCTAACTAGTGATAGTCAGTAAAAAAATTGAGCAATGATCAATATCAAGATAAATCAATGCATAAACTAGAATCTATAGTATGTAAAGATAAAACCTGGTTATAGAAACTATGTAGGAGATGCCCTGAAGTGGGTGAATATATCAAATATATAAACCTAGATTAGTGTAAATGCCCCCAATGGGTAGATGATAGCTGGTCTATATCAGTGTAGTGGACTAGAGTCCTATCTAAAATTTGAAAGCACTTGAAAAGAAAAAGTGAAGCATATGTATATGATAAAACTAACTATACTAGGATAACTAGCAAAATCCAAGATCTAGCAAGTAGTATAAATGTAAACATGACAACATATACAATATGTAAAATTTTATATTTTTAAAATATTTGAATGTTTTTGTATTTTGACATGTTATATTATTTTTGTGTTTTCTAAGTATAATCTATGTACAAACAAATAAAAATAAACTATGTAAAATGAGAAAGGGAGAGAAGGAATTATGTACAAGGGTAGGGACCATAATAACCAATGAGTCTCATGGGAGACTTACCATCACCGTGATGTGTGTCAAAAAGGGAAATTGTGATCATGCATGTAGTGTGAAAGGGAAAATGTGAGCCCATTATTTGGTTTGCTATATAATCTGAAATTGAAGCTGCTAGTGATGTTATGATGTTGTGTCAGTGACTGTGATGCCCTATGAAATGTAGGGGTCTTAGGAACACATATGGTAGAATTAGAAGTTGTAGGTGATGTAGGTGCCCTATGCTAAGAACGCTTAGACCCAAATATAACTAATCTCAACATAAATTGAGTAGAAGAAGGTCATGTTTCTTGTATACTCTCTTTTAATACATATATAGTGGCCTTCATTGCTTATATAGTCTATCATGTCGGGTTTGACCCTCTCGGTGAAGCTAGGCATGATAAGTTTCCCAAAATGGCTCTTTCAATCTCTCCCTACCACGAGCAGAGTGAAAAATATTACAAAAAAGTAGATGGTTGGTCTTTACTTGTCACACCCCCCCCCCATTGGGAGATAAACCTGACAATCTTCCTCTATCACCTCCTTCATATGCAAGTCTAGTGGCCTTGGTTACTTGATATAGTCTCTTTTACTACTCTATTTTGGTAATGTTAAGTAATATGATGTAAGTTTCAATCAAAAATATTTATTTTGTATGTATATTTTCTTATTAAATTTGATTGCCGACTTATATTATTATTTTTTAATTTTCACCCAGAGTTATCTTCGATCCCAATCGGGACACTACAACTCTACCCAGCGACCTTCATTGGGGTGAGTGGAGGTGAGACTAATCCTCTGGATGTTGGAGATGGGGCCCATGCACACCAGTTAGCATTTGAATCTACGCTATGAGAATCGACCTTGGGACCTATATAAGACCTATTATAAACATATATTATTTTTTAAATATAAAATTGATAATATAATATTTATTCGATATACACATTATATTCAATTATAATAAATGATATTTTAATTTTTTATTAAGATATTTTTATATTATCATATTTTAAAAATATTATGGTACATTTGATTTATATTAATAATACAAGTTATGCTAATGACAATAAATTTTATACATACAAAAAGATGAATTGAAGGGCTCTGATACGGCCCTTAAATCTAGTGAAGTGTCCATTACACCACCTTCACTTTGTATTTCCTCTCAGACTTGGTATAAATCATAAATCATAATAAAATGAATTCGCTTGATAGTCTCTTTTTTTGAATTTGAAGTGGCAAATACGTTATAAAACTATGCATTCCTAGGAAAGCATCAAATCATCCACAATAATTATGATAATAAGGTTTAACAAACTAGCAGTGGCACATTTAATAAATGTCGTGATAGTGACACTTTCTAAGACTATATATTTTTAATATTTTGTGTGTTTATATTTATTTAATATTTTATCATTGGAATGTCTTTGAAGTTATTATTTCTAAAAATAATAAAATGAAGGTTATATAGTAAAGTGGTTGGTCGAAACACAACATTAGTCTTCACAAAAATTTTATTGGTCAGGAAAAGTCAAACAAAGGTAAATTAACAGTGAGGCCTCAGGACAATCGTGTTGGTTAGGCAAACTCCAGAAGTAAACCAAAGAAAATAAAAAAATTAGAACAATGAATAGATGTAAGGGACAACACAAAAGATCTCCACTACCGCTACATCTATCACTACCACTGCTTCAACGTTATAGCCATAATATTGGTGACCAATAACTTCATCGTCTCATGTAGTATAAAACCAAGCTAGAGAAAAAATGATGTGAGCCGCATCCGACCCAACAACATTGCCATAATCACCCACAAAGCAAGTAGGGGACCAAAAAACAAGCCCTAATTGGTCTGAGACACCAAAAATGGCCACCGTAGATAAAATGTAGTAACGTCACCCTCCATGACCAATCGAGCAACCAACTAGGCAAGCAGACGAGGAGCAGACACCATCAACACATGAAACCACCAAGACACAAAGTTTAAAACCAGCCACCAAAATGCAAAAAACCAATCAAAATACCACACAACAAAATCTAGGAGCATACCAGGCTATCCTCTAGAGGAGTCACGACCCCAATGCCCTTTGTCCCCTACACATAACACTCCTAGAGCTGTTCTCCTCATAGTCATACCCACATAGAGTAAAACCTAACCCTAGGGTTTCAATGGATAAAGGGAGGGTGAGTGCCTCCTTTTTTATTTAATATTTTACAAAAATTGAAAATTAATTTAAATCAATATATATATATATATATATATATATATATATATATATATATATATATATATATATATATTGAAAAGCACACTTCATTAATATAATAAGATATAATGTATTTGTCAGGAATCTAGAACAACAAACATGCTCTGATACCACTTGTTGGGAGGGGAGATGGAAGATAAATCCAAGAAAAAACACACCTGTTCTAATTCCACCTCCTAGGATCTTGCTCCTCAGAAAGAGCATAGTATGATTAACAAATATAAGCAATTGAATATGCGGAAATAACCAGAAACACAAGTAACTAGAATTCACCAATAGCACAGAATATGAGAGACAATACACTATCTTGTATTAACACTAACAGAAAAGAATACAACAAAGAGCCGACACACTCTTTCACCTTACAGAGATTCGCCACACCTCAAGTGTTCATTAATTCTTCTCACACACACTCTCCTACACAAAAACGGTCCCAACAACCAACTCACACACAGAATTGGTGTTCACCTCACCAACCAGTTAGTAATAACCCTGCCGGTACACCAAGCACTCTATAGCACTTCAAGCTGATCTCTCATGAACCTGCAACCTGCAATTCAAAGACCAAACTTACATGTAGATCCCCAATGAGCTTGCAACAACCTGCAACTCACAGATCTTACAACTAGAAGGAACTCTTCCTTTCTATCTCATGCCCTATACAATACATGCCAATGGGTCTATAAATAGATCCCTAACTCAAACAATAACTTAGACTCTTAATTTAGACAATTGTCCTCGCAGCCCAAGACTCTAACTGGTCTCAACATGCAAACTCTTCGTTCACTTAACTAACTGTCCGTGAAACGAGCAGTTTTGGAACACACAGGCGACCGACGTCGGTCCCTGCTTGTCTGGTTCTGCCGATGTCGGCCGACTTCCTGCCATCGCCGGTGGCCTTCTGCACTGGTCTCTGCCGACGTTGATCCTTCTGCCGACACCGATTCCTATAGAACTTAGCAACCATCTGTTCCTCAATTTGCAAAGGTTGAAGCTTTTAGCTCCACAACCTAACAATCTCCCACTTGGAGATAAATAGCTGCAACCTGTACCTGTACCTGTACACCGTCTAGTTTGTTCCCTTGGCTATGTATCCATCTTCAAAATCACCCTTGAAGACCAACCACCACAAAATCCGTGGTGCAAAACCTGTCATCCAAATCACTTGCCACATCCACATCTACAACCATGTAGAAATAAACCTGAACTTGCATAGCATGTGCACCTGCTACTAGTCCCTGTAAGAATCCACTGAACTGCCCTCCAATGGTTCTCGCCTAGATTGGTTCTTAACTTGTGACAACTCCCACTGCTTGGGAAAACTCAGGTTTAGTACATACCATGCACTCAACCTCATTATGTGAATCAAGACACCTGTTCATAGAACTGTCCAACCATCGGCGTGCTAACCGGTTTCACACAATCATCCTGAAACAAAGTCAACACATGACCTTCCATGTCTCTAGAACACACTCTTGCCAAAGAATCTTGCTGCTACCAGATTCTCCATGACAAACACCTGAACTAGCTTTACCTTTAGTTCAGAAATACCTGTATATGTAACCCTGCAACAAGCACATCATACAGAAAATAGGATAGTGTAGCTAATACTATCCAACCTGGTAAAGAGAAACACAATGAACAAACCTCCATTGCCCTGCAGCTAATACAAGATCAAATACCCTGATCTTCCATCTCACGTATCCATTTTCGCTCTTCTTCATCCTTAACATCCATTCGTCTCTCAGTGCTTACTTCCAGCTGGCCACACTACCCAAAACACCTGTTTGGTTCTCCTCCAAGGAATCACATCCTCATCCATGCCTAGCTCCCACTGTTTCCTGGATCTACCTGTTCTGCTTCTTTAATAACTTCCTGGTCCTATGCCATAAGTGAGCAACAAGTAGTGTAAAGAAGGGAAATGACAAATTTAAGAACTTACTTACACCTTCAGTCCTCCATATGGGCGCTTGAGACTCCATGACAGCTTGCTGTCCACCCAAAATTCGTCTCAGTGACCGATGCCGGTCACATCTCAGTCTACAGCCAAACGATGTCGGTTCCCTGCGACTGCCTCTCCGCCGATGTCGGTTTTCCCTGGCCGACGCCGGTCTCTGTCTGCCCCGAGTCACCGACGTCGGGCTGCACATAGCCGACGTCGGTCCCTGTATGGACACCGACGCCAGTTTTCCTGCCGACGTCGGTCTCTGTGTTTTTCTTGTGAGACCTGACTTTTTCCCACGAGCTCCTTTTGGATCAAACCCTTGTCCAAATCACCCTTGCTCTGCTCAGAATTCCTCTGCACCTTATGCTGAACTCTGTCCGTCATTTTCTCCTTGAAAACCAAGGCTTTCCTGTTCTTGTCACAAACATCGGATTCCTCAAGAAACCTCACCTTCTTCTTCTGCATACAGAAATCACGATCCATGCCTTCCAAATCTGAAAGCATACTCTTTGACTCAAGAACCAGCATCTCCTTCTTATCTATGTGACCAAGCCTATCAAGCCACATCTCTGAATCTACAGCTGAAGTAGATAACCCAGAAGAAGAATCAGTAAAACAAGTAGATAGATAAAGCGTACCTACTTTCTTACCTCTAGTTACAACAAGTGTACCCTTGGTAACCTTCCAAGAGTCCGCTGTGAGAGTTACTGTGCAACCCTCTTCACCCAAGCTTTTAATAGAAATCAAATTCCGCTTCAGAACTGGGACGTGCATGACCTCCTTTAACACCCATGTGTTACCTGTCTGCAGTTTCAGCTTCACTTTGCCTTTGCCAACAATCTGACAAGGCTTACCATCCCCTACACAAATTTCTCCAAAATCTCCCTGGACATACTCATGAAAAAATTCTCTATGTGGAGATGCATGAAAAGAGGCACCAGAATCTAATACCCAAGATTCTACTTTATCCAAAGAACATACCAGAGCATCCTGTGCAACGTAACCTGCAACATCTGCTTCTTCTTCATGTTCTTCATGCTGATCTGTACCCGATCTGCAATCTCTCTTTAAGTGCCCTTGCTTTCCACATTTCCAGCAGGTTATTCTGCCATACCTGGACTTGGATCTCTTGCCCGTCTTCGACCTTGATCTCTCACGCTCTATCTTCTCTCTTGGCCTTCCTCTTCCTTCAACACTCAAAGCATCTCCAGATGATTCACCTGTGCTTTTCCTGCGTATCTCTTCGTTCAAGATCACACTCACAATATCATCCACTTTTAGGACTTTTGAAGGAGACACAGTATTAGAAACTGCCATTACCAAACCTTCCCAACTTTCAGGTAATGAACACAAGATTAAGAGAGCTCTTATTTCATCATCAAATACAATATTGACTAAACTTAACTTGTTTACTAAACCATGGAAATCACTAAGATGGCTATGAACAGATCCACCTTCCAACATTTGCAAATTAAATAAACGCTTCATAAGAAATACCTTATTCGAAGCCGAGGGTTTTTCATACAAATTTGCCAAAGATTTCATCAACTCCACCGTTGTCTTACACTGTGATAAGCTGGAAATCACAGATGATTCAAGACTCAATCTAACAGATCCCAGAGCCTTCCGATCAAGAACCTCCCATTCTTCATCTTTCATATCCACGGGTTTGCTAGCAACCCCACCCAACGGTAAGTACAAATCTTTCTGATATAGATAGTCCTCAATCTACATCCTCCATAATTGGTAGTTCTTGCCATTGAACTTCTCCATTTGTAGTTGACTGCTTTCTGTCATTGCTCAACTCCCACTCAAACAGAAACCTTGTGAGTAACCTGTAATCAAAACACACTACCCAGATCTACACCAATATGTTAGTATCCCAACCTGAAGCTCTGATACCAATTGTCAAGAATCTAGAACAACAAACATGCTCTGATACCACTTGTTGGGAGGGGAGATGGAAGATAAATCCAAGAACAAACACACCTGTTCTAATTCCACCTCCTAGGATCTTGCTCCTCAGAAAGAGCACAGTATGATTAACAAATATAAGCAATTGAATATGCAGAAATAACCAAAAACACAAGTAACTAGAATTCACCAATAGCACAGAATATGAGAGACAATACACTATCTTGTATTAACACTAACAGAAAAGAATACAACAAAGAGCCGCCACACTCTTTCACCTTACAGAGATTCGCCACACCTCAAGTGTTCAGTAATTCTTCTCACACACACTCTCCTACACAAAAACGGTCCCAACAACCAACTCACACATAGAATTGGTGTTCACCTCACCAACCAGTCAGTAATAACCCTGCCGGTACACCAAGCACTCTATAGCACTTCAAGCTGATCTCTCATGAACCTGCAACCTGCAATTCAAAGACCAAACTTACATGTAGATCCCCAATGAGCTTGCAACAACCTGCAACTCAAAGATCTTACAACTAGAAGGAACTCTTCCTTTCTATCTCATGCCCTATACAATACATGCCAATGGGTCTATAAATAGATCCCTAACTCAAACAATAACTTAGACTCTTAATTTAGACAATTGTCCTCGCAGCCCAAGACTCTAACTGGTCTCAACATGCAAACTCTTCGTTCACTTAACTAACTATCCGTGAAACGAGCAGTTCTAGAACACACAGGTGACCGACGTCGGTCCCTGCTTGTCTGGTTCTGCCGACGTCGGCCGACTTCCTGTCGTTGCCGGTGGCCTTCTGCACTGGTCTCTGTCGACATCGGTCCTTCTGCCGACGCCGGTTCCTGTAGAACTCAGCAACCATCTGTTCCTCAATTTGCAAAGGTTGAAGCTTTTAGCTCCACAACCTAATAGTATTGTTAATCATACAAAAAATATGGGTAGAAAAGTTACACCCCAAAATAATCAAATTGAACGAAAGAAGCCTCAGAAAGAGTATGGTCCATAAAAGGCCACCACATGGCCAACCAAACCACTGATCTAACTTGACTTCTTCAAGACCAACTACTTCTTCTTCCAAGTCTCCATTAGAACTCATTCTTGATTGAATTCCTTCTACAATCCTTAGATATATGACCATATGTGTTACATGTATAACAATCACCATGGAATAAACTATTATACCTTGAAGCATTTGGTTGTCTAGCATACTTTTTTTCATTGCTTTCAACATAACAGTGCACACCAATCAAAAAAATAGAAAGATAAAGGCATAGACAACAAGTCCATTAAGCAACCATAGCAAACAGGGAAACAAGTAAAGGCAAAGGAGGTGGAGGATATTCATCAATTAGGACAGGGTCCCAACCACTAGTAAGGTAGTTAGCTTCAATATCATTATGTTGTTTATAAGCCTGTCTGGAAGAAGAAATGACCAATGCTAGTTGTGGGAACTTACCCTACGGAGGGAACCTGCAACAGCCCCTCCCCCCACCCCCACTCAAGGAGATGGAAAATAAGAGTGAGGAGAGGCATTCCTCTAGATACACGATTAGTGATGTCCCCAATGCCCACGACCTAGAGGGATGGGGCAATAGTGGGGAGGGGGATCAGGAGGCTCATGAATGACTACATAAGGAGCATTCCCGAATGGTCCAAATAAATCTACAGATGGTGGGCTCAAGCCAAACCTTATTTTTTTGAATCTAAATCTGAAGGGTAACATTAGCAATCATAACAACTTTATTAGTTATACAATTTTTTTCCGTATCTTCATTATTAAAACATGCTTTATTTTTAGATTTATGAATTTAAAAAATAATATTTATATGGAAAGTATGTAAAAGTCTATTATATCTTACAGGAAGCATGGTGGAGTCACCTAGGAGAGCCATCTTCTAAGTAAACATTTAGGCCTAAAGGGTTTGAAAAGTGTATGAATCCATCTCCAGGCAGACTTGGCATGAGGGAAAAACTAAAAGAGATGCTTAATGGTTTCTGGGTGGTGACAAGATGGGAAAGTGAAATTTAAAATCACCATGTGCTTGAGCTAGTTCCCCATAAACTATTTTTGGTAAATAATACAACAAAGGAAATTGGATTTTTTAGGCTCAATACAAGCCACCCAAACATTATCTAACCTTTGAGCCCAAATATGATGGAGAGATTTAAAGGATCACAGATGATCGAGGGCTTTAGTATCAATATGTTGAGGGGCCAAAAGGTTATAACCTAGCCTAGGGGAATAGTGACATAATGGTATAGTTTTTGGCTAGGACTAGTCTTTCCACTATGACGTAAGAGAGGAAGATACAATTTTGTGTAAGTATAGAACTCTACAATTCATAAATGGATTCTTCATCTTCCTTATTTATATTTAACTTAGACTTTAACATATTCCAAAAA
The DNA here is from genome assembly GCA_037957365.1 of Torreya grandis. Taxonomy (NCBI): domain Eukaryota; kingdom Viridiplantae; phylum Streptophyta; class Pinopsida; order Cupressales; family Taxaceae; genus Torreya; species Torreya grandis. Next base: position 2,264,713 of record JARHVA010001599.1, on the reverse strand, counting down.
ATCCAATCTCAAGTGACCTTACATAAGAGGTCTTGAATTATATGAATACCCTTTTGAAATAGTCTCAAGATTTTGACCCAAGGGACCATGGAAAAAGGGACATTATGGAAATTCAACATGGGAGACCACCATAGGAATTGAGAATTAACAGAAAGGCCATTTATAAACCCTTTCCCCACCCAATGAGGTGAGGCTTGAGTTTTTACCAAGCCTTTCAAATGCTTTTCATGACAAAAGTGCCCTCTATCTTAACTAACATGGGAGTGATGAGAACATTGTGCAAACCAATCCCTTGCGAGGCCTTTTTTCCAAGTGGGCAACATTGAGAGATGCAGCGCCTCAATAAGATCTTCTAGACCTCATTTCCTTCCAAGCTTATGATGATCCATTTAACACCAAGAGTAAGCCCTTGGATCTTAATATCAATGAGCCCAAGCCCCCAAGCTTCTTTAGAGTAACAATAAATAACCTAAGAGACTTGGTGAAAATAGTGGTGCCTTATACAATTGGCCTAGAGAATGTCTCTCAAAAATTTTTATAGCTTTACATAAGAGGAATTAGAAGGAGCCCAACAAGATGAGTAGTAAACATGAGTAGCAGTGAGCACCTTAGAATAGATATGGAACTTCCCATCCAGAGTCAATGGTTTGGTGATCCAGAAGGATATTTTTTTCTCAACTCTTCGACCCACTTAAGACCACATTTCTACAAGTGAAGCTTTAAAATCAAATGGAATGCTTAAGAATTTAAAATAAACTCTGTGAAGGATCCATTTTCACTTATATCCTTCCAACCAACGAGGTTTGGGTGAAAGGGATTGGTGATAACATTGAATTTTCTACCCTTACTAAAAGACCCAGAGGCAAGATAAAAAAATGTCAAGACATTCCATAGCATACTTAACAGAGGCCTCATCTTCCTGAAGAATGCAGAAGGAGGAATCAACAAAGTGCCCATTAATCAATTGATATTCTGAGTTAGGGAGGGAAATTTACCCTTCACCAAATCCCTAGAAGCATGGCTATCCAAAAGATAGTTGAAGCCCTCAACAATGAGAATATAAATGGAAGGCATAGGGGGAACCCCTATCTGATAGATCTATGAAGCTTAAAGTGTTAGGATTGAGAGCCATTTATAGTAATACAAACCTCAACATCTTGAAACATCAAATTAATAATGTGAACAAACTTGGAACCAAACCCAAGAGCCTACACTATAGCTATAATAAAAGGCCATTCAATCCAACCATAAGTTTTACCAAAATCAATCTTGATGAATGGTGCCTTCTAGTTGGATATTTTGGCCCATTCCATACGTTCCCATGTAACAACAACATTATCCAAAATGTATCTATGTTGTGTAAACCTTGTTTGTTCACTTCTCACATTTAAGGGGAGCAAATGCTTGATTTTGAGGGCTAAATCTTTAGCTACAATTTGGTAAGATGCATTAAGAAAGGTGATGGGCCTCCAGTTGGTAATTACCTTAGGGTCACTGAATTTACGAATGAATTTGATGTTACCTCGATTAATGAGATGGTGGAAAGAGTTGGACAAAATAGTTTTAGAGTAGACTTTATGAAGTTCAGGTCCCCATGAGAGACAATAACTCCCATAAACAAGTTAGTATGGGACATAACCACCTATCCCATGCCCTAGTAAAGACCCTTATACTATATGAAAAATAAATGTCAATGAACCCAATGAAACTATTAAACACAAAGTTCTATTCTTATCGTACTTAAACCCACCCTAAGAGATCACAAAAGATGGAAAATAAAATCAAGGAGAAGATTCACATAAAATTAAATAAAACATTACATCCAACGTTTTTTATGATGAAAAATTTCACAAAAGACATTCACAAAAAATCTAATCAAATCCAAAGGTTATAAATAAAATCTCATTTTTCATATAGGGAATAAAATAAAATGCAGTCATAATAAAAAGATATAATAACAAATCAAATATATGTATGCAACTAAAACATTGACAAAAAATAGGGCCAATCACCAGCACTTTTGGGGAAGTTACTTTCTGAACAATAGCATGTTGTTAATTTCTTTCCCCAATCTGATCTGCTCTGCTCTAAACTCTATTTTTGTTCCTCTACCAAGATTACCATGTTTTTCCTTTTTTTTTGGGAATTTGCATTGACAACTCTCAGTCTACCATCCAAAACATGAGGGTATATCGTAAATTTACAAGGTTATCAACACAACATTATTCATTTTCTCAATCCAACATGGGGCTATAAACATTCAAACATGGCTTCAAAAGAGGTCCTATACAATTCCCTGCTACAGTTTTCCCATTTTCTAATGCACATGGTTCTAATTAGAATCAACTTATCAGGTTCATAAAGTGGCAAAATAACCATATAATAATTCAAGAGTCTATATATTCAATTACAAATGTATTTTCTTACTCGATTAAGAGTCAAATTTATGTTTATTGATCCAAAAGACTCAACCAGACTTGAGATATTTATGTTCTTTTATTGTGAACTCTTTAATAAGGTAGTCATGTAGCTGCCAAATTAATGCATTGCTTTCATAGTTACATTTTATATCCACACAATTTATTTATGAAGTTTTCTTAGAAGTCAACAAATTTTGACCTCCATTATGATACCAATGTGTAACACCCCTGCATGCTACTCTAAAATTAACTACACAATTTCTCTTTTTAATTTACATTGATCATGGTCGCACAAAATAAATGTGCCCATTGCTCAACTAAAACATTGTGACTTCCTATGTAATCAATCCTTCTAAATTAATAATATGGATGGTCTTCCGAAATAATTTACGTTTATCAAATACCAGGTTGCGATCCTAAGCCGTGTGCATTATGGACCCACATTAAATTACTCGTCCTCAATTAAGACTGTAATTATGTTATCAAATAACCTCATTTAACCTTTACCCTTCATTAAATCAGTCATACATAAAATACCTTTGCGATTAGATTATAGGGCTATATCGACGTGTTAAGGTCTCAGACCACCTTATCATATACAAGGGAGTGGTCGTAGGTCTGAATTTAGATTAATATGACTTTGATAAATAATTTCTAATATTATGTTTCAAATTAAAAGTGATCATTAGGGATATCTCCCTTGATTTACACCAAAACTATAAAAAAAAATATACGCATTGAAAATCTAAGATGCATACGATAACCCAAAAGTTTGGCTAGATTTTTTATTACAATAGTGAGCAGCAATCAAATTTACCTGTGGGTGTCTGTTAAACGACATAAATACACAACACGAAAAAACATTTTTTTAAACTTTATTTCTTAATCTTCTCTTTATGAGAAAACCATTATAGTTAATTGAGTCTAACTTGTGTCCAATTTCTTCCCTAATCAGTCATAATAGGACATTATAATATATATACATATGTAATTATTTCTTTAAGGCCATTACAAACTTTATTGTTCCAGCATCGCTTATTTAAAGTTATTAGTTTATTTCCTCAAATGGACGTGACTTTAGGCTAATTTTGATTATGGCATTATCTTGGGTGAAAGATGTGACCTGATTCTATTTAGGAGACGAACATTATCGATAACCTGTGAATTCTAATGCTTCAAGGGATAACATACTATTTTATCCCTCTTAAATAAAACATAAAGTTCACATGCGGTCTTCATTTCCAGTTATAAGTACTGATCTAGATTTTAAAGATGATCACAATAATACGTGTGCATCACTATGAATTAATTCTATCACTACATCATAACAGCTGTATTTTACACTCTTCACTCAAGATCCCGAAACTTATATGCACTCCAATTAATTTGTCTATATCACTATGAAATGCAGTATAATTATATATTTTTAAAGAAAAGAAATGTAGAAATCCCTTCCAACATTCTAAATAATTTCTCATCGCTTTCTTCATTATTAGGAACTCCAAATTTTCTATGATATCTTTAACGAATAAACACGTCGTATCATGGATCTGTTATTTTACTTAGTCAAAGTATAATTAAAACATTATGGCATATTTAATTTGAATCACAATTCTCGGATTACAATATTAATTGAGCTATTATTTTAAACTAGTGATTAGAGAAGAGTTACAATGTATGAATCATATTTTCTTTAATTTCTTGATTTGTTTGTTTAATAGGCCTTACAATATCGGTTGTGAGATGATTTGGTGACATGATCAATATAATTACTTATATAAAATTTATATTATCTTTTTAAGGTGAAACTAAGGATTCTTATCCACTGCTCTATTTTCAGATGTTACATTGTAATAATGTTAATCAAACGTTTTTCATCCACTGAATAAATCTGACTAATATTTTCTTCCTCCAAAAACTTGTTTTAAAAAATGTATCTACCTCTATTAGTATGTTTTTTAATAATTTCTTTCTTCAAAAACTTGTTTTAAAAAATGTATCTACCTCTATTGGTATGTTTTTTTGGAATATATATATATATTCACGGGATATTTTTTATCATTTATAGTTGGAACAACTTCAACCCACCACCTTAAATCTGAGATGGCATTCTATGTTGTATTTTGACTTTCAAATTGCGTGTGGTTGCACTTCCCTCTTTATATTTATTTTTCTATAGGCTAAGGGTCAACTATCGATCTTGCTTGAATATCTTTCAAGTTGTCTGCACTTTCATCTCCTTATGGCCGGTTTTCATCTTGTTTGTATTTAATCCTATTGTTGACCAGTTATATTTTATTGTAGTAGCCCACTTTCATATTAAGGAAAAGACAAATAATCATGAATTGGATCGTGATTGTTGCCTTTATATTTTACCTATTGTATTTTCGACTATGGCATCTATTTTAATCTTTAATGGCTATAGTATTTAAAATAAACTGGGACGACTCATTAGTGGTCTCAATATAATTATAATATAAAATCATAATCATTTCTGGTGGAGCCATGAATCACTTTGGATTCTAATTCCATTTTATTCCCTCTCCATGTGCACATGGATAATGGTCTTTATAGACCTCAATGTCTCTTTGTGTTTATGTCACGTAGGAATAAATCGATAAGTACCCATGCATCCAACGCATCATATAAACAAACTTCATAAGCGTGATTACTATCACCAATCCCTTACTGTGATCCATGTTTACTATAGAAATCCTTGCTAGAGTTTTTACTTGGACCATTTTGATGCATATGATAATCTAATGTACTTAGTGCAACTCCAACCAACTCATTTCATCATTGGTATATTAAATCAAGATCGATTTGGAAACACTTTTTGAATGCACATACATCAAACTCATCATGGTACTTTTATGGTTGGAAGAGATAAAAATAAGTCATATTAATCAACTACGTATTCACTATAACAATAACATATATATCTTTCTCTGTGATATAATATAATATCATTAAAGCATGCTATCAACCATAAATAAATGGCACATCAACAAGACCAACCCTAATTAATACCTAATCATGTGCTTAAGCCAAGGTGAAGATAGGTAGGATGTTACATACTTCCACCATTAAGGAAACATAATCCCTGAAGTTTTTTGGTCATAATAAGTATGTTCATATCTTCATCCATCCAATATTAATGATAACCAAATAAGATATAATAATTATATCATCTCATTTATATGCTCAATAATAACAAAAACAATATTTATAACATTCACTTGGGTTAGAATAATCACCAATTTCACATTAATTTATATAATCTCTCACCAGTGTAATAGAAACCATAGGAGACCTATTTTCAGCACATATCTATGATATATTAGTATAAATCATTGAGTAATATAAGTGTTATATAGCCAAAATATGGGAAATATTTTCAGTAATCCATTTAAAATATCTGAATTTGTGTAAACATCAGCAAATCAAACTAGAATATAGAACATGGTTATCAAATCAAAGATGTAAGCAAACAATTCTTCATATAGGGTAAGACAATATGGCTCATTGATTGAAGCTAACAATAATCAACAACTATTGTCATGTGTAGATACTAAATCCAAATTATATAACAACTTAGTCTTGTACACTTGGTAAATACCTATCATGATTGTACCCTTTAGTTCTAAGATCTTCCCACTGCCAAAATGCACACATCCATTCTCTCTTGTGCCTATTTTTTATCTCTTATTCTAATCATATAATATTCTTATGAAAAATCTTTTTATGCTATTCGAAATTCTGTAAAACTAACCATTATCATCCCTTGCAAGTTTTGGACACATACTTGTTTTTCATATTCCTTGACACTTATGTCCCAGTTGGATGCCTACATTGACTCTAGTGTCTTATGCCAAAGCAAGTGTCCAATGCATTAAATTCATCAAATTTTCAAATTGAATGTATCTTTATGGTCAACTTAAGTGATTTAATGTAAGATATTACAAAATGGATTGGTATATATCAATAGCAATCATTATTCATACCTCACCTATAATAGTCCTAGAAATTCACAAGGTAACCTGCCAAAGGCATTCAATTAATTAGTCAAGTGAGTAAAGATTCCTTATTCTTTCCTATTTAACATTTTACTAATTATTTGAAATTAAAAACTATATGTCATGTATTATACTTTTGTTACCTTTTTTTTTTGGGTTTGTCTCATTTCCTATTTTCACTAGAAAAACCTATTTCATATTCCAAAATTTATCAACCATTCACCTTATATTATTTCTCTTCATTTAGTACATTGTGGTCAACCTAACCTTTGGTCTCCGAACCCCAATTGACCTTAGGTTTCCTAATTTCTTATTTTCCTACATGCTATTTTTTATTTTTACAATATTTGAAATTTAAAAAATAGACTTTCTTTTTCTTATAAATCATGCTAAATATGGATATGTATTTTGAGCTCTTTATTTTCTAATATTTCATTATGGTCATTATTTTTTGTCTTGTCTACATTGTTAGAAATCGTAAAACCAAAAAAACAAAAGAATGATCCTAATAAAGATAAAACTCGAACTTCTCTTTACCAATATTTTTTCAATAATATTTAACCTCTTCTTTCTAACCCTAAGAAGGGTGATAACTACCATCCCTATAACCATGTCCATGCTATCACTCCTTTAATTGGTAAGGTAGATGGGCTTCTATTTGCTTCTTATTTCGATTTGGATTATTAGTCTTATTTCACATTGCCAAGAAATATGAATATAATCTAAAGGAATTGTGGATCCTTCAGGTTATCATTGATAATGCAGAAAGAGCTACAAAAATGTCATATAATTTTTTACTACACATGAAGGTGAAACAATTTAGAATGTTTTTATCTAATACTATTTGAATTTATCTAGAATGCATATAAACTAAATAAATTTGTGCTCGTGACAAGGCCACTCATCTTGACTCGTGCACAAGTCACCAACAAAGAGGAGTTCCATAGAAGAAGTTATATTCATAATATATAATTGATTATTAGGAGAGATCCTCTTTGAGATGCACATCTATATATCAAGGAAATATTATAGTGTCTTTTAGAAGTCATCCAACCACAAACATGGTATAAGGTAATGTAAGTGGATAGATATATATATAAACCCAAATTCTGCATTTGCCTCCCCCTTATCATATATGTCATTAAGACTTAGAGATATATGGCTATATATGTCATTATTACTTATTAATGGGGATTATTATAATTCAAAGTATAATCTCTATATTCACATGTTATAAAAATACAATATGTCCACATAGAAAACATTGTTAATCTAGTTATGAAATTGAAGCTTATGTTATGATTTGATATGCTTTATTATTAATTATGTGCGTCACGGTTTGAATCTTAGTGAATTTCATCATAGGTTCTTAGATTTAAAACTTAAGAATGATCTTCATTTGTATTTATTATAATAAATTGATCTATTTATTATATTAATAGTAAATTTTATAATTAAACATTATTCCAATGATATAAACCAGTAAAATGTCTTTCTACATTATTTCTTTGGGTCTCTCTTCCTAAAACTTCCTATTACTAACGGTTGTTTGATTTGGTCCCATTGACTTACTTTTGGTCATTTTCGGACATTAATATAATTTATTTCTTTCTTTATTCATTTACTTAAATCTATGATAATGCTAAGAAACAATCACATAGATCAACAGTCATCACATAGACATTCATAACAAAATAACTTCATTGAATATGGTGGATTATAAATATGCTCCTATTGATAATATTGTTAAGGATATGAATGTCCCTCATATTAAAAATGTAGATAGTCTAGATCCCTTGATAGATAGAATTAATGAGGTCCTGGAGGGATTGAATATGTTCAAGACTCAAGGGACCATTCCCCCTAACAAAGCAAAATACTCTATTTTTGAGAAGGGCAAAAGGAATATTGGCAAAGTATATGAAAATATAGTTGAAGAGATTAAGGGTAAATCTAAGTATTAATATATTTTTGAGGAGCTTTAATTACATAGGGGTTTTTTAGGTGGATGTTAAAAGATCATAACATCTTGAAAAATTACATCAAGAATCAGAATTGGGAGAGATACGTTCTTAGTGGAAAATAAGATATTAAGTAATTTTTTACTCAGTTGATAATAATGGAATAAATGTTCAACTTCCTCAAGTAGGAGAGCAATTCCATGAAATAAAATTTGGAGACTATGGAATGAATCATTTAGCACTTCAATTTAAGACATGAAATTGAAGCTACCATTAAAATGGGAAAGAGAGCTAAAGGTTAATTAAAGGACAAGAATGTTGTTTCGTAGTTACAAGGTAGGGAACATATGGAAATGGAAAGGAAGAAAATGTTGGTTAATTGGGATAAAATAACTTCATTATATTCATTATAACATCAATACATTAATTTAATTAAAGTTGAACATTTGAACTATCTATGAACATTCACACAACCATGCTTGAGAAAAATTCATTTATGAATAGGTTTGAGAAGGATAACATGTATGTAATAACAATGTGTTCAACAAATAATAATGACATATAAGAAGTAATTATGTATAGACAAATTATAATAGTGTATGATTCAAATATAGATATGTCAAGTGGTATATATGCTTAAGTAAATTATGTCATAATGGCATAAAAAATATGACATATCAAGATACATATATACCATAATATGTACATATAAAATATGTGCCATATAGGCATACAATGTGGGCCATATCAGCATCCAAAATAGATTTTGGTTACAACTACTGCTATCACAACAACTACCTCTCCCACTCCTCATTCCCTCCAAATAAATTGAGCTTCCTCACCATAAATTTAGAAAATAGGGTGTTGCATAAATTGTTATGGGCAGAAACTCTCCTTTTAACATGTGAAGGATTTGGAGTTGTTATCATTCAGCATTGTCATTCATCTTCTTTGATCAACACTATTTCCATTCACTATTTGGTGTCATCATCTAGTTCCTCAGTTTGGGTTCTACTGGTTGCCTTGTTTTATATCGAGGGTAGTGGTATATTTTGTGTGTGTGTGTTTGTGTGTGGAAAATTAAAATATATTCTAAGATAATGATGTAGACAGTTGGTGAGACAACCCTAAAACTAATCTATATCCCTAAAAGTTTGGTGATCTAGTCCCATTTGGCGACCCTAAAAATTCCAAAACTAAAATTAAAAAATTAGAATATTCTTGAATTAATGAATATTCATCGCTAAAATTTACCCTAAAAGAAAGGATAGATGAAATGAATTTGTCATTCCCAACCAATAGGTACATGATATTGAATGAAAAGATAAGAAATGGTTTCAATTATCATGAAATTAATTCAAATTTGAACTGGAACGGTACAAAATTTAACTAGAATAGTATTTAATTATTTTGAAATGGTACAAAACTGATTTGGTACATGGTTCAAGATGAAATACATTTGTCTTTAATAGGTATGCTACATAATTGGTTCATAATGGTGCAACACTGATTTGGTACGTAGTTCAAAATGAAATGAATTTAGCTTTGAGTGGCTTCACATAGAATTAGTTTGGTACAAAATTTGATGTTTAATTTGAATTTTATAGACATTGAATGTTCAAATTGTGTATGTCAATACAAATTTCAAATGGACTAGTTATATCAATGTTAACTTTAGCATAGGAATTGGTACTTTAGCTTTTGAACTAGTATCATAATTTAAACATGGATTGGAACTAGAACTAGGTTTGGAACCAAATAAAAGGCACATTGACATGGTTTAGATAAGGTCTCAAATTTTTGGTCTTTATTTGGAAGTTTTGATCTTGGAAACTTGACCTCGTGAACAAAGAAAGGAAATTTGATTGATGTGAAACATTTTTAGACCTTAGAATGTGTAAAGATTGGCACAAGAATTCGAAATTTGATCTTGAAATGTTGAATCAATATACAAAATTGGTTTAGATCTTAATTAATAAAATGGGTTGATCTTGGCACCAATCAAACTAAAATTAGGAACATGGTTCAGAACTTGGAACTTAGAGGGAAAATTCGATTTGACACTAGAATTTGCACTTAGGTTTGGACTAAATTGAAAAGACATGATGGCACAAGTTTGAAAAGAAATTGGACACTTGACTTTGTAAGTAAACATTGGAGTTTTGTATGGGGAATAGGACTAGGTTTGGAACCAAATAGATGGCACAATAAAATGGTTTAAATAAGAATATATAGGTATTTCAACCAAATTTAAACATCTCACTTTTATTTGACACAAAATTTTGGCAAAGTTATGCTTAATTTTGTGGGTATAAAAAATGGTTTGGATTTGAACTTAGTTTTTTTTATTTCATCTCAAGTTCAAACAAGGATTCAAAATAACAATCAAGAAATAATATACAAGCATTATAAGACACTTTGGTAACTGACTCAAGTTTGCATCACATCCATTGAACCTTTTGAAACACTTGCCCTGAGAGAGGATTATAAAGTTTAAATTTTATTAAATAAATTATTGTAATTATTGATAGGGTTTTTAGGCTCTCCTATCTCAAGTTTCATATGATAAAGGTGAACTTTGAGGGATGTTACCTTTGCACCCATGCATCAAAGTATGATCTGCGCCAAAAGAGGCATATCAAATTTTTTACAATGGGCTATCTATATGGTCCCTATACACAACCCATAATAGGTGGTACATGGGCACAAAAATCCATCAAATAATAAATCTAAGCTGAAAAATCCATGAGAAGGGTCTTGTCCCCATCATGACCATGCCAACATTGCCTTCTAAGTAGCAGCATTATCAAAGTTGGATTCTTCAAAGATGATATCTGATGGATTGATATAGGGTTTCCCATTACCTTCATAATATTTTCCCTGAGGAATCATAATTATCCCTAACAACAATTACCTTATATTTTTATAGCACATTACATATATGGGGTTAGTACGTACATGAAGGTGTCAATATAAATCAGCCTACCCTATGAGGATTACAATAAGGTGATAAAATCTCAATTGCAACGCCTAAAATAAAAACATGAAAGGTATCATTTGTAATAATTAATCTTTAGGATAAAATGACTTGACACTTCACATTTTTGAGTCACCCAGAAAAGGGAGAACATACGTGCAAAATGCTTCACAAGGCAATCAATTTTTTTTTTTTTTTTTTTAAAACTTGTAAGAACTTAAAGAATATGAAAATTGAGTAAGTTTTTTAAAACCTAAATTGAAATGTGGATTCATTTTAGTGCCCAAATTCAAATGTGAAGGAATATTGATTTGTTTTGCCTTTCAAAAACACTTCTTTGGCCAAGGTCCTACATCTAATCAAATGCTTGTTTTTTTTGTTTTTTTTAAAGCTTTTGAGTAGTCTTTAGGAAAATCTAACCTCTAAATCTAAGAAAATTAAAAAAAAAAAAAAAAAAAAATTTAAAAGTTATAAATACATATATTAAATCTTGCAAAAACCAAAATTTTAAAAAGTTATAAATTAATAAATTAAATTTTAGAACAACCAAATAAAATAAATAAATAATGATATTTAGTAAAGTAGCTATATCTAAAAAATTATAAGTCTTATTTTGATGAAATTTGGATAAAAGGTATACAACACAAAGGTGCACCACCTGTACAAAAAATAAAAACAAAAATAGCAATTTTCAGAGTCTTCTTTACTATAAAAATTGACAATGAGTAAAATAATAATATCTCCTAAACTATAACTCATATTGCTAGGAAATTTCTAAAGGTGTTAGTTGAAATGAAAAAGCAAGACCTTATAAAAAATCATAAAGAAAAGATAAATAGAATTAAATTTATATCTATTTTCATGTCCATGTTTATAAAAAAATTTCACATAAAATTATCAAAAACACAATTAAAAATCAAGTGTGGATTTCACAAATGAGTCCCACCGGGCATGTCATTATTTAGATTATAAATCTAAGAGAGATTAATCAATTATTAGTAAATAAATCAAAAACAAATTCAATACATAAATTCACAAGTCTAATCACTAGGTTGAGCTATATGATTAACAATCAATAAATGTATAATAGAATATAAAATCAATGCTTATACCTCCTTAGAATATTTTATTGAAAAATTATTTGAAGATGTTGAGCTCATATTTTGATCTAGAAGTCTTTGGAAACACTAGTTTCTTATGGGAATAATCTCTCCTAGTTCACCTTGATTGTTGGCTTTGGCTTGACATGAAAGATTGATGAAAATGTTGAAGAAATTTAATCTCCTAAAATGATTTGTACATAGTAAGTCTAAAATATAAAAGCTTGTCTAAATTGGAGGAAGAACCTCTAATTTATAGACTTTTGAAATGAATGTAAACCATCCATCCTGAGATGAGAATCAAGGGATGGGAATCTTGACTTAAAAATTGGAGTGGATAACATTTGGGACTCACAAATGAGTATAAAATTCATTTAGGAGGGAGATATAATATATAATTTGTAAGTAGAATTGAGTGGAATATGAGGTGGATTATTAAATTAGAAATATGTGAAATATAATATTATAAAATTCCAAAGATTAGGGACATATAGGACCTAGGGCACCTTTAAAATTTGGAAAGGAGAATAGAGTGGAAGATGACCTCATGAGGTGAGGATAATTTGAATTTTACATTTATAGAAAATGTGAATATTTGAAATCCATGGAATTTTTTATCAAGGAAGGATTAGTTAATTAATTTGGATTAGTTAACTTAATAAATATTTGAATAGTAATCCATGAAAATTGATGACTAAGGATAATTAGAGATGATTAGGCATTAATGAAAAGAAGGTTAAAACCAACACTAAGTGTCTGATTTTAAGTGTCTACACTTAATACTTTTGAAACATAAGATAACTTTGGTCAAAGTTAAATAAAACATAATACCTGGCATGGATTCAAACATATATTCCAACAGCTTGATAGGTCCTAAGAATTTTAAGTAAGCCAAAGTCTTCACTTCCTGAACTTAATAATAACACAATTTTCTTAAAGAATCACATTATAATGGTAATCATAACATGATTACCACCACTCATGACACACATTAAGTCAAATAAAATTGTATACAAAATAAATGTAATCTCATGTATTTTTGGCAAAATTTTAGATTCCAACCACTCACAAAAGTTCTCCAATAACAAAGAGAAATATCATGGTCAAAGTGGCACAAATGGATACATGCCAATGATGGCCTCTACATGTAATCAAAACAAATATGCAAAAGTATTAGTTATTCATAATACAAGGGAACACAAAAAAACATTGTGGAATGAATTGATCCCTACCTTTTACCTCATTATTTATACATATACATGTATGAAATTTTTGTGGCTATTCGGTGGTGTATTTTAAACCTAAACCTAGCTCAACTCATAGGCTTGTTATGTATAGTCACCTAGGGACATCAACATAGCTAGATCAAAAATAAAATGTAAATCATAACATCTAATAAAATAAAAATATAACCATATGCATATATAACTAAGATATAACTAAAATATCATAATACATGAAATAATATTTATATGTCTCAATAGTCCAAAATGTCTCATCAAATCAATACAACAAAACACATTATTGTTGCATGCTCAGGTGGGATATGACAAATCTACTCTAAACATATAGACTTATCCACTCAATGATCTTATATTTTTCCTTGTAATTAAACACCTAAGTTTGAGGTTTTGTTTGCATCATAGCTAGATGTTATGGCTCCATGAGACTATGATATATTTCTCCTAACTTCAAATGAATATACTTCTAGGTGTTTCAGTAATTTTATAGAGATAGAATAATTTAAAAGCCACCATGGGGATCTGACCACATAAACTTCACATAATTCTTTATATACTTTGGCCTTAGATTTTTTTGGACATTTCCATATGGTGTCGACTTATGGAGGATCTAGTACCTATAGGTAATGAGAGGACTTGCAATGGATGAGAATGGCATGAGGAAGGATCTCTTGAAAAGTAGTAGCAAGAAGATGAGATGTATAATGAAGAGATGGACTGATCTCAACACTTGATAGTTATGGAAATCATCGAGTTCCTATAGAATTTGGTGAGTGTAGATATGTTTGACGTACCTACCCCCTTTGAACCTATAGCGCATGCTCAGGCATTAGATCTCCCACTTAAAGATAGTAAAAGAGTGATTTTTGACCCTACCAACACTTCAAATATTAATTTTTTTGTAGATTTAGATTGTAACTTTGTTATTGAAAATATTATTCCATACAAAGAGGTGAACGCAACTATCTCTAGTCTACTGAGTGTAAGCTCACCACAATAGAACTTGAATGCAAGTGTACCAACATAGCCAATGTTAATATCTCAAGGTTGTCAGTAGCCTATAGGAAGTGTTTTGATACCATAAACAAGTAGCACAACACCGATGGAATTGATTATGCTAGTAGGAAAGATGGGACTAGCACCTACCCCCAATGCTAGAGGTACTAGATGAAACCTATCTGGAGGAAGAAATAACATTACTAGTAGAATAGGACTGCAACCAAGAGGGCAGGCACTGAGGGAACAAGCACCACAAGTACCATTCACACCCCCCAATAGATATACTATGAAATGGCTATATACCTTCTAGAGTATCACGACATTGAAAATGTTGAAGAAAATATGTTTAAGTGTGAATTACAGTAGCACACGTGAGACATAACCTAGTAGGAGTGCAAATCTTCTCAATTTTCAAACATTTTACTTGATCACATGCACACCTAGTAAATAAATTTTGATCCTAACCATGCCATGATTGACTATGATACCCTAAAGTATGCATTCGTAAAGGATTTTGACATCCTAAAGTTTGAATAATAGAACATCATTGCACTGAAATAAATTACCCAAGGACTCCCAGAGAGTATGCAGTTGTATGATGCATGGTTCAAAACTCTCTTATCAAAGTTAGAATATGATATACACCCTTATCAACATGCATACTGATTCATTTGTGGGTTATTCATGCCATTCCCAAGGGATCTTTCCATGAAAACTTTTATAGACCCTCAATAAGAGGTTGAAGCCAGGATCAGAGTCGAGGCATTTGAAAGTGTAAACACTATGAGTTGCCTATTTATAGAGGTGAAGATTGCATTTGTGGCATCCTAGCTCCAAAATATTACTGCTAGCTATAAGCATGACACTCAAAGTGGACTATGGGGTGCCGACTAGGAAGTAGAATGACATAATAAAACTACTTGCCTTTGAAGGAATGTGCATGCTCTAATTTTAAGATGTGAAGTATGACTATAAAAATACAAGATGCAAAATTACCCTTTGATGCAGTGCACCAACCAAGTCAACACAATAATTTATTATCATTTATTTAATGCCTACACCCATACAATCACTGACTATCAAGTGATTGATTAAATGCACAAAAACATGGAAAGGAGAATTTGACAAGCTACAATATCTATGGAAGGGGAGGCAAACGAAGGGAATGATGTCGATGACCAATAAAATGAAAGATTTGGGATGCAGTAAGGCACTAGAGGGAAAGGCAGAGAATGTTGTGATAGAAGGTTACCATCACACTCATGTTATAAGTGTGGCTCAATAGAGCATTATTAGCATGACTGTCCTACACATCCCACTTTTATGTACTATCAAAGACCCCATTAGATCGAAGACTACACAAACATTTATAAAAAGTTGATCCAAGGTAGGCCTAATGCAAACAAAATCATAAGAATTATCAAAAGAGAGTAGAAGAAATAAAAATGGACCCCAAAAGCATAGTCTACATGCACAACAAAAATCAAGGTATAAGAAACTACTCAAAGTGGGTTCACCACATAGCCATGAGCTACATTAATACCTAAATCACACCTTGATTATAGGAATAAGGGTCAAAATGAATTCATATTATGGCCTAAACCAAAGTTTTTTGTCTTTTACAGACCTAATGTGCTATAAAGATGTACTATAATAGGCTATGAGCATAATTTAAAACATTCAAGGTGAGCTCTAATTAGTACGGGACCTATAAGCAAAGACTGTCATGGCTCAAAAGAAGTAGGATATCTGAGAGGCTATAATACAAGAATTAACTGAGATGATATGCCTCACATAGATCGAGGGTATGCTTTCCCTATTTAATAACTTACTCCTATAACATGCAAGTTAAAATCAAGTTGAGGTCACCACACCATGCATGGAGAGGGTACGAGAAATATGACACACTCAAAATGTTGAATATGACCACGAATTCCTAGTGGATGCCACTATTGATGACTAGTCTATCTATCAGGTTCTTGTAAACACGGTCATTGAGGCCAACATCTTGACAAAGACTACTTGAGAGAAAATAGGTAGCCCAACTTTGAGACCTTTCCCTCATGTGTTCTTCATGGCCAATACAATCTGGGCACTACCTATCAGGATTCTAAAAAGTGTAAGTGTAGATATCATGGGCACCAAATTATGTGTTGACTTTGAATTAATAGAGTTAATAGAGCAGGACAAAAAATTGGCACTTCTTTTAAGGTCATGGTGTTATGAAAATAATGTAGATATGCACTTTAATAGGCACTACATGACCTTTGAGAATGGAAAGGAAAGAGTAGTCATACCTCTTTCAAATGACTAAGGACCCCCCTATTTTGAGAGCGTAGATATTGACAATGAAACAAACCATATCTATAACATCACATCATAAGGAAGCAAGACCCTAAAACCAAACCATCAAGGAATCCTCTTTTGGAATGATGGATAGTCAACCTCAAACACCATAGAAGTTGCATGTGATATATAGGTTGATGAAGCATATGAGATAAATGGCTGATCATGCCACTTAGTGCAAGTAAAGACAGCATAACTAGTAAAGACAAGGTTGGTATAGCTTGATCATGCTCCTAAAATATGGACCCCTTGCACCAAGAAAAGGGGAAAAATAGTGTTTCCCTTTAGTAACGGCAAGCTTATTGCATTCCTAAGGTATGAAGGAATTCATCATGTATACGACAATGTCTACAATAGTAAGTCATGCATACCAAAGGAGGTGGATAGAATGGGAACACTAGTGTACACATTGAAAAAGTACTACCACTCATTGGTGGGTAGTGTAGAATCCTAGCTTACCAACTTTGGAAGATGTCAAGGTAGCCATTTACATCATATTTAGACAAAGCAATGAGGACTTGCACATTTTATCTTACTTTGGAGACTCTGACCCCATAACACATGTATGACCTTGTGAAGAAACATGGACTATTTGTGGTGAAAACACCCCAAGAAATCTATGGGTGCATGCCTTCTACAAAAACTCAAATATTTGGTGGCAAACATGGTACATAGTAAATGAGATGTTCCATGAAACAACAGATTGAGATGCCCTTAAGGAGCAGTTTGTTCATACCATCTCCTTCTCTTTGCAAAATATTGAATTAATTTAGCCATTATAGGTAGTTTGCATGTTAGTGTTTGAGGACACTACTATATTGAAAGAGTGCCTAAGGGACATGTTTGGTGAAAAAGGGTTAGCACTCCCAAGATTATTATAAGAAAAAATTCTATACAATAACTCCAGTGATAAATATGATGACACTTGGAAAGTGTGTAACTCAAAGAATTTGGGAAGAGGTAAGAAGTTAGTATGCTAAGTTGAGGATGGTACCCCAAAAGAATAATAACTTACCCATATTTGGGTAGAGACAACTGAGTATAATACATAGGTCATGAATACACACCAAGAGAAGCATGCACACTATTAAGCACCATTAAAAACTATCAAGGTAGATATTAGCTCAAAGGAGGAACCCCTAGGAGACTATTGGTCTGACGTGAAATTGGTGCATATTTTTTATCTACAAAAATAATTATAATTCCTATTTCTATGAAACTATAAGGATATGTAAGGAATCCACCCATCTCTCAAGAGCATGAGCATCAAATTAGTTGATGGTGCAAGACCAGTCAAGAAGTGACCCTACAAAATGAACCCAAATCTTTGATCTAAGGGCAAAACTAAGATTGATGGCATGCTAGAAACAAGAGTTATCTACCTAGTGTAGGAGTATAAATGGATCAACCCAATTGACATCAACATAAAAAAGGATGGGCGCATTCAAATTTGTGTTAAATATTGGATGTTGAATGTTGTTTGCATGATCGACCCCTTCCCAACTCTAATCATAGACGAAGTATTGGATGTCATCATAGGCTATGAAATATACACATTTACTGATGGATTTTTACATTACTGTCAAGTCTAGATCAAGGAGGAAGACAAGCTAAAAACCACCTTTATAACCGAATGGAGATGTTTCACATATAAAGTGATGCCCTTTGGCTGAAGAATGTGCTAGCAGTTTTTGCCCAGGTGGTGATCATCACATACAAAGACTTTATTCACAAGTTACTTTAGGTGTATTTAGATGATTAGACAGTGTATGGATTAGTAAAATATCACTATGATAATTTGTGCCTAATGTTTGAAAGTTACTGATAGTCATAAATTTATTTGAATCTTAAGAAGTGATTTTTGTGACACCATTTGACACATTCCTTAGGAACATCATTTTCAAGGATGCATTGCTCATTGATCCATCCAAAATTATAGTCATCCTATAGCTTCAAACACCATTAATGTAGAAATATGTTCATTCCTTTCTTGGACATTTTAGATATTATAAGAACTTTGTAAGGAATTATGCCAAGTTTATGGCATTAATAGAGGAAGTATTACAGAAGGATGGCCAATTTTATTGGGGTGCAGTGCATGAGGATGTTTTTGAGACACTAAAGCTAAAGCTGGAAAGTGTGCCAATACTCAAATTTATTGATTGGGTGACTCCCTTCCATGTCTACATCGATGACTCTAGTATTTCAATCGGTGCCATTTTCACATAATGAAATGAAGGAAAAATGGATCATCCTTTCTATTTTACAAGTAGGAAATTGACCAAGGTAGAAGAAAATTACACCACAACTACATACGAGTAACTTGACATGGTGTATTCCCTAAATAAGTTTAGACATTATTTTCTAGTGACCCCATTTGTCTTTTTTAATAATCATTAGGTGCTCAATTACATAGTGAACAATCTCATTTTGCATGAGAACATTTACTGATGGATCATATTATTCTAAGAGTTCTAATTTTTTATTATAGTCAAGTTTGGAAAGTAAAAATCAGGCCTATTCCATCTATCATGCATCAAGTATACAAATGCCATCATGCCAATTGAATATAATATGCCTGATGCATAATTCTACATGATCTGACACATCCCAAAAGGGTTAGCATAGATCACAACATTTCTAACCTCTAGATCTATGCCTTAGGCCATGACCACTAAAGAAAAAAATTAAATTCAGTTTGTGTCACTTAATTTCAAGTTATTGGTGGGGAATTATAAAAATTGGTATGTGAATAGATCATATGCCTAGAAAATGAATTGGTCCTGGTAATGTAAGAAGCACATGAGGGGATTTTTGGAGGCCATTATGCTAGATATGCCACAACATGAAAAGTCCTACAATCAAGCTTGTGGTGGCCAACTATGATTGATGATGAAAAATAATACACCAAAAAGTGTGACATGTCCCAATGGATAGGAAAACTAAACCACTAGGATGAGATGCCCCTCATTCCTAATACTGCATAGGTGTCATTCAAAAAGTGGGCCATTGATTTTATTGGGACTATCACTCCAACCATAAGGTAAACAAGAACAAGGTACATTTTGGTTGTTATAGATTATTTTACTAAGTGGGTAGAAGCAATGCCAACAAAAGACTATTTTATCATGACAACATCAAGATTTATTTGTAAAATCATTATCAGTAGATATGGGTGCCTGCTCAGCTTGACTAGTGACTATGGCACACATTTCAATAATGAAATAGTTTACATCTTATTGTTTGAGTATATGGTGGCACAATATAAAACCACACCCTACCACCCCCAAGCTAATAGCATCATAGAAATAATGAATAAAATATTAGGGACATGACTAACAAAAATCATTGGTGTTGGTCTCAAAGATTTAGATAACCACATGTCAACTAAGTGATGGGCCTATTGCAAGACATACAAGAACATAAACAAGGCTACATCATTTTGACTGGTGTTTGGTCTAAATACCATTTTACCTTTGGAGTTCCTAGTTCCCTCATTGCACATTATGTGTATTGGTTAAATGGATGACCAAGAGTCATTAAGCACACACCTAGAAGATGTAGAAAGGCTAGATGAGACACGTGCCTATGCACAATAGACCTAGTAGATAGAGAAAGCCTAATAAAAGACATGGCATGATATTCACATAAAGGGAAAGGTGTTTACAGAAGATGAATTGGTATTTTTATAATATTCTAAGTACTTAAGTCACCCAATAAAACTAAAGATCAGGTAAATGGGACCTTATGTAATCTACAACATCTTAGAGACTAGCGCAAAGAAGTTGTGCATGTTGACTAGTGAAATGATCCTTGAGAATTTCAATGAAAATATATTGAAATTACACCACCAATAGAATGGTGATTGCACCCTCTAACTCCAACTTTCTGGTCAAAATTTGGGTGCTTTATATTATGAACATAATAAAATTGGTTCAAGTCAAATCTTTGCCTAATGTTTTGTTTCTTAAGTGTTGTTTAAATAAGCATGGTGATTTTCATACTATAGTAGAACATTATTGGCACTTTCACTCACATAAATTCAATCATGTGAGTCAATTTTGGTCACTTTTAAGCACATGTGGCTAGACACCTAAGCTTTTAGGCACTGTGAAGTCTGTCAGGCTAATTAAATTATGAGTATAATTAGACAATTAAATCACACGTGAAGTTGTTCATGCATAAGAGACCAAGAGGAGATAGTGAAGCATTGGAAGACTAGTGCAAATATTTGTATGGGGTAGGGAAGTCTGAAACAAGAGATAGTAAATCTCACAGAAATTGATAGAGATAGTGAAGTGATCTTGAAAGGAAGCATAACACTAGAGAAGAGATGGAACCTAGGAGGTTGAATCATGCACATGTGAAGCATTGTACCTAGATAACCAAAAAAAGGCAAGATTCATGCTAATATGATGAAAAAATCACAAGTGACCATTTTAATAGTTGGAACCCACCCAATAGTTAGTAGGAAGTGACCATTTGAATTACCTATCACTTCCCCAAAAAAACTGTTAGTAGAGTTAATACTACATAATGAGGATGGAAAAACAAAGATCTACATTAATGAGTAGATGGTAACAGATTTTAGTGGATTTCATGGATTTTGGTGCATTTTGAAGATCTCAATGATGACATCCATCAATTTATTATATGAGAACAACATATGAGACCAAATTTGGCAGAGGTAGGTGGTATACTTATCATTTTTAAATAGATTAGAGCAAGGAGCCAAAGATACCAGAATGAAAAAATTATACAAGAGAGAAAAAAAGTTCCCCAAAACCTTCCTAAGTGTGTGAAAAAGAGAGAATATGAGATTTCATCTTTCCCTAAGGTGAAGAGGAGGCAAATGGACCAAATTTGAAGGGGAAACAAGAAAGTAGAGGTTTTAGTAGGAAAACTAATGCACCATTTAAGGGGTAGGAATCTCAAAAGCTAAACATGTAGTTGCATTTCCCATGTCTATGAAGTAGACAAAACACCATTTTGGGATTCAATAGGATCAATTGATCATGCTTTAATAATAGCATTTTTAGGATGGGGAAGAAAACACTGAGCATGAAAGTGCTAGAAGCACACAGTGATGTGAAGAAAGAAAAGTAGTGAGAGAAGCAACCATTGAAAAACATGAGACATAAATGGTAAAGGGAGTTAGCATTATGGAGATTGATTCAAACACGAGCACAAATCTCACCTATTGATAAATGGAATTCCCACCATAATTGATGGTGGGGGAAATGTGGGTATCCTTTGCCCATGTATGTAAGTTGAAAGACTACAACTATAGAATGGGTAGTAATGTAAAAGACTTGAGTAAATATTAGATTATGGATACAAGGAAAATACAAAGGTGGGAACTATGATCTTTGATTTCTCCATTAGAGACAAGTTGAAAACCATGGGCACAACATAACTCTATGAGTTTCCAAGCTTAAACAAGCTAAAAGACCTGGTACATTTCATTCTCTTGAAGGTGCATGGTGACTGATTTTATTTTTCTAGATGATGCATGAGAATTTTTTAAGCCATCTAAACATAATCACAAGCCTACCTTGTATAGGTACATATATAAGGGAGATGATACATGATGATGTAGAAGTAAAGAGGGTCACAAATCTCCTAGGCTATTACAAGTTTGTACTTTTATTCCCCATAAAAGACATTTAGCACCTTGGCATAAGGGTAAAAGTGAACTTGGTATGCGTAAAATTTTTCTCTAGTAGTTGATGGTCAAACATAACCAAAATTTTTTTTTACATTACGCACCACATGGCACATGGAGAACTTTTCAAGATATCTAAATTTATCATAGAAGAGATCATAAATAATGTGTAAGAATGCTATCAAGTGCGTAGGACTTTACAATGGGGGTACATGATTATCTTGATGGTAATGAAGGAAATAGGTGTGTCAGATGGTGACAATGACCACCTATGGGTGTTTCCACCAAATCATGAGTCCCCAATGGTGAAGTACCAGGACTACATCTTACCTCCCCCCCCCCCCCCCATTTTTTTGTAAATTTATAAAAACATAGTGTAGGGGTGGTTTGATAAATATGTGGAGGCCTTTGGAAAGGAGTGTCACATCCCATAAAAACTCCCTCAACAACTTGTGGGAACAATAACCTTCACCGTGATGCAACACTTTTGTGTGGTGAGCCTAAAGCTCACTGATGGAAATATTTTAGGTTAGATCTGATTGCTTTATGCATTTTTGGCCAAATACATTATGGTGGCACTTAAGAGGATCCCAGACACATAAAAAATTGATATCCAAGAAAAGGGAATGGATTATGATAGGAAGATGATGAGGTACAAATTTGTTCACCCCAAAACAAAGGCAACCAAGGATGATTAGGATGATAATGAAAAACCTAACATCCATCCCCTATAGAGGGTTATAATCAATGGGATAATTTAAAACTTATACTATGAGATGAAGCCATGCAAGAAGAGTAGAGGCCCTAGCAAAGATGATGATCATCCCCTCTTAGCCAGCAATGAATGAAAAGATGCACAAAAATTCTAGTTGAAGTCACTCTAGAGAAAGCATGGTGAAAAATTAGAGGAAATTATAGAGTGCATACAACATAATATAGCTTCCAAAGAAAAAATCATGCCACTTACCCCAAATAAGTGCATAACACTCAATCAAGGGGGTGCTTCTTATAGAAAGCATTCAATAAAGACTAAGGGACCTATGACATTCCCTACTAAGACCCTTGTAGACATGGACAAAGAGGCAGCCATAATTCTTATAACAGAAGAGACTGAAGAAGATAGGGAAGGGACTTATAACCTACAAATAGAGGAAGGTGAAGAGGAACTCAACCCGTGAAACATCCAAGAGGCCTTATAAAGTGACATGGCCACAACGGTAAAAGTAATTGATGAAATGGAAATCTATTCTTTTAGTGCAGCCATGATAAAGACCCCACCAAAGAAAACAATGTGTACATCTAAAGATAAGGCATCCCAAATATCCCATCAATATATCATGGAGAAAAGAGTAGCCTATAAGAAAATGGGACTTAGTGAGGAACATATAATTATGGCTTTGGTGATTGAAGAAAAGTAAAAACTTGGTTGAATATATGTTATGATCCTAATGGATGTATTTCACTAACGCCTTGAGGTTTTGGTGTAGCAGTTCGTTACAAGAGGTATCAGAGCTGCGATTTGGGTAATCTTATGCGTGAAACCCTAATTTTTAAAAATTTGTCTATATATAAAAAATGGTTTCAAATTTATCTTTACTTTTTTTACTGGAGTTGAGAAATCATTAAATTAAGCTTCCATTAAAATTTCAGCTCAATTGGATCTGTTTTAAAAAATTTATCCCAGTTTATGTTTTTTCATAAAATTGATCTATAGTGAAAAATTCAAATAAATTTTATGAGTTATTTACATTTTTTGAAAAATTAGAAAAATTTGTCTAGGTTATGTTCTTTGTATGTTATGATTTTAGGCCGACATAATTCCAAAATCTCTTGGTAAAATTTGGGTCAAAAGTGCCAATCAGGGTTGACATCATAAAGCCCTTTTATGTTAGGTCCACAAACTTGGAGCCAATGAAATGGTGATAAAACTCTAGGTAAAAATCCTAAAAAGGAAGAGATCCTTTTTACCAAGGTTCTCTGACATAGATCACAAAGTGAGTCAACTTGACTATACTGTGCAAGGAATTCAAAGTGAGGTGCAAGGCATACAATCTAATATAAAATCCATACAAGATAGTTTGGTAGATATCATGATGGATTTGAAAAATGATCAATCAAATCATCTAGCTATTGCTATGGTACAACCTCACCAGGGTGGTTCTCCCAACTAGTCTACTTCAAATCCAACTACATTTCCACAGAGGAACCTGTTACTAACGGTGGATATGCGCAAATTTGATGGAAAAGATCCACTCAATTGGATCAACCAAATGGATAATTTTTTTGATTTGCATTAGATCCCAGGTGGACAAAAGGTTATCATGGCATCCTTGTATCTTGAACCTGATCAATTCATTTGGTATCGATGGTTGTGTGCTCAAAAGAAAAAGATGACTCTCGGTGTCACCTGGTCAGTTTTTATAGAGGAGCTACAATTACACTATGGAAATAGTGCGATAGAGAATTACTTCAGCTAACTAGAAAAATTATGATAGATTGGCTCCATCAAGGACTATATTCATCATTTTTAGAACCTATCCTTACGTGTGGAGACAATTTTTGAGGAGAACTTGAATGACCTATTTTTGGGTGGACTCAAGGACCACCTTCAATATGAGGTACACATGTTTAATCTACTTAATATTTTTTATTATATTATCATGACACGTAGAACTAAGGAAAAATTCATAGATAATAAGAAGCAACCATTCATTCACATCAAATATCGTAGCATATTGACACCAACATTTCCTCCACCTACCATATTGACCCCTTAGCAAATTGAAGAGAAGTGTACAAAAGGATTATGTTTTGGTTGTGATATCAAGTGGAGCAAAGGACATAGATGTTTTGAGAAGAATTTGTTTTATATTGAGGGATCTAATGAAGGTGGAAAAGAAGATGATGCCTCCAATGATGATGAGGAAGAGATAGAGGAGGTACTTGAAGATTCCCATCCTAAAATCTCTTGTCATGCACTTGCAGGTATTAGCACTCCACAAACTCTTAAGCTGGTGGATTTCCTCAAGAAATAGAAGGTGACAGTGTTGATTGATTTGGGTAGCACACATAACTTCATCAACCATAAGTTGGCCACTCGATTTAACTGTTTCATCTACACAGCACCAAAATTTTAGGTCATGATTGCAGATGGTGGCACAATCAATTATTCAGGTAAATTCCATCATATTAAGCTTACTATTGGTGAGTACAATCTTGATTTTCCTATGTTTGCTATTCCCATGGGTAGCACAAACATTTTTTTGGGATGCCAATGGCTCACAACCTTGGGTAACATTGAGATGAACTTCCAGGAACTATTCATGCACTTTCATTCTGAAGGTAGGAAAATTGAATTATGTGGATTATAAGGAAAATATCCATAATTGATTATTTCACATCAGATGACCAAGATGCTAAAAAAGGGGGCAGAGGGAATTATTTCATGATTATGTTCCATGGAAGTTCAACCCACACAAGAATCTACACATCCTAATCTATAGATGATTATTGATGACCACCAATCTATTTTTGGGGCCATGCCAAAAGGACTACCACTAAAAAGATAACATGATCATGTCATACAACTACTTCCATGGAGTCAACCACCAAATATCAGACTATATAGATATCCATATGCACAAAAGAGTGAAATCAAAAAGATGGTCCATGAGATGCTAGAGGCAGGGATCATCAAGCAAAACCAAAGTGCATATTCATAACCAATGGCCATGGTGTGGAAGAAGGATGACACATGGAGGATGTGCCCAGATTATAGGGAACTCAACAAGTACACCATCAAAGATAAGTTTCCTATTCCAGTAATTGATGATTTACTTGATGAGTTGCATGGTGAT
This sequence comes from Torreya grandis, assembly GCA_037957365.1. NCBI lineage: Eukaryota > Viridiplantae > Streptophyta > Pinopsida > Cupressales > Taxaceae > Torreya > Torreya grandis. Next base: position 2,238,131 of record JARHVA010001599.1, on the reverse strand, counting down.
AATTATTTCACAAAATTGGATCTTCACTTGGGGTACCATCAAATTATAATCAAGGATGAAGATGTTCATAAAACTACTTTTAGAACACATGAGGGCCATTATGATTTTTTGGTAATGACTTTGGTCTTACAAATGTACCATCTACTTTTTAGAGCTTGATGAACACTATTTTTTGGCCCTTTTTAAGGAATTTTGTGCTAGTTTTCTTTGACGACATATTGATTTATATTCAGACATGGGAAGCACATCTGCAACATGTGAAACAGGTGTTGATAGTTTTGGAGAAGCATCAGCTTTATGCAAAGCCATCCAAATGTGCTTTTGGAGTACAAGAGGTAGAGTACCTAGGTCACATTGTTTCCCATGAAGGTGTCAAAGTTGATCCCTAGAAGATCAAAGCTATGATGGAATGACCCATGCCAAAAACCCTCAAAAAACTTTCCTAGGACTAACAGGTTACTACCTAATATTTGTGAAAGGTTATGGTAGCATAACATCTCCACTCACAGAATTGCTAAAGAAGGATGTCTTCCCTTGGAATGATGCCACCACCAAAGAATTTGAGAAACTAAAAGTAGCTATGTACACCACTCCAGTTTTGGCTACACCAGACTTCCCAAAGACATTCAATTTTGAATGTGATGCTTCTGGATCTAGGTTGGGAGCAGTACTAATGTAGGAAGGAAGACTCATTGCAATTAAGAGTCATCAATTCAAAGGTAAGAATCTATGAAAACCTATCTATGAGAAAGAAATGATGGCTATTCTTCATGCAGTTAAATAATGGATACATATATGCAAAACTTTAGAGCTTAAGCATAAGATTCTTGTAGATTTGCATACATATCCAATTGGGGGACACTCAGGGTTCTTAAAAACTTATCACAGAATTAAGAAAGAATTATTTTGGGAAGGACTCAAGGGAGATGTACAAAAGTTTGTGGCATAATGCTTGATATTCCCATAGAATAAAGGTGAGACAGTTAAGACCCAAGGTCTGTTACAAACTTTAGTAATTCCTACTCAAAGGTGGGAGGAGGTTTCCATGGATTTCATCACAAGGTTGCCTTGTTCTAAAGGTAAGAATGTTATCTTGGTCATTGTGGATAGGCTTACAAAATATGCCCATTTTTGTGTTCTCTCCCACCAATTTTCAACAAGTAAAGTAGCAACTATTTTTATGGAAGCAGTTCTAAAATTACATGGAACCCCAAAAATAATTGTAAGTGATCATGATCCTATTTTGACTAGTAATTTATGGAATGAACTATTTTCCTATTTGGGTACTCAGCTAGCTCATAGCTCATCTTACCACCCCTAATCTGACAAAAAAATAAAAGTGGTTAACAAATGTTTAGAGAGGTATCTCTATTGTTTTGTATCAGATAAACAGGAACATTGGGTTAAATGGCTACCACTTGCAAAATGGTGGTATAACACATCTTTCCATACCTCTTCTAAAATGTCTCCATTTTTATCACAATATGGTTACCATCTACCTTCCATCATTTCTTCATTAAAGGTGTAAACCAAGGTTCGATATGTGGAGGAGCACATTTAGTATCAGCAAGAGGTTTTGGTTAGTTTGAGAGAGAATTTGGCCTTGGCACAAAAAATGATGAAGCAACAAGTAGATCAACACTGTAATGAGCAAAATTTTGAGGTGGGTGACTGGGTATTTTTATGTTTGTATCCTTACAAGAAGATGTCCTTAAAGTAATAGAAAAAAGACAACAAACTTGTTCCTACGTATTATGGCCCTTATCAGTTTTTGTAAAAAATTGGAAGTGTGGCTTACAAGCTCGATTTATCTCATTCATCTCACATACACCCAGTATTTCATGTTTCCTATTTGAAGAAGGTCATTGGACATAAAGTTTCAATCTAGATAGAGCTCCTAGAACTAGATGAAAAAGGACAAGTCATTTTGGAACTAGAGAAGATCCGCCAAACACATACTAAGAGGTTGAGAACTAGAGAGATTAGGGAATATCTAATCAATTGGAAGAACCTAAGTAGTGAAGATGCAAATTAGGAAGGTGAAGATTTTTTGCAACAACATCCAGAGTTGTTCAACGTTGAGGATAACATTTGTTTGAAGGGGAAGACCATGCTATGCCCCTAATGTATCACATGTATTAGGATAGGAATAGCTAACTTGTGGCTTACTTATCCCTCTTTGATGTTATATCACATTTCTCTATGCATTCATTTGGTTAGTAGGTCAGACTATGGAGTAACCATGGCCTAAATAGACTATATATAGGAGGTATTGGGTAGTTGTTTATGATCGTATTCTAAATTTTGCTCTTATTGAAGCTTGTGGAGGTTGCCCCCTTGAAGTGGCTTATTTATTATCATATATTTTGATATATTTCAATCATATTTGAATCTATTTTTGATATTCTACTTTATTGTTCAAGTAATTTCATTACAAGTGGTATCAAAGCATCCACCTGGGTTCAAGTCATGGAGCAGGTGGCTATGATGGCATGGCAGTGTTCATCTAGGGCTCATACACACAGGGGATCCTGGTGGTATAGGGACAAATCTAGGCCAAATTTTGGGCTTTGAAAGTGTGGTGGGATGTTATGATCCTAATGGGTGGATTTCACTAACACCTCGAGGTTTTGGTGTAGCAGTTTGTTACAAGGCCTTATAAAATGGCATGGCCACAACACTAAAATTAATTGATAAATTGGTAAGCTTTTCTTTTAGTGCAACCATGATAAAGACCCCACCAAAGAAAATAATGTGTACATCTAAATATATGTCATCCCAAATGGCCCCTCAATATATCATGGAGAAAAGAGTAGCCTACAAGAAAATGGGACTTAGTGAGGAACATGTAAATATGGCTTTGTTGATTGAAGAAAAGTAGAAACTTGGCTGAATAAAAGAAGGCCAAGTTGAAGAATAGGGACCCAAAAATATCATCAAGCATAAAAACATAAATAGATGTGGTCAAATAGGCACCAAATGACCTTACCAAACAAGCATAAGAAACTACGAGGCACATCCAAGTAGTGAAGGGGTATCTAGACCAAAATAAGGTGATTCTAGCACCTCAGAGCAACAAACAAAGATATTTGAAGATCACTATTAGCAACAAGGAGACCCTGGAATTGAAGGTATAACCCTTGAAATAAACATTGAGAAGCCTTAGGATGAAGAAATGAATGAGGAGGAAAAGTTCAATGAAGCAACCCCCAAGGACCAGACAAGTGACTCCTCAGAGAAACACACTAATGAGAGAAGTGGTGGTAGTGAAGGGGAAGAAGTGCACATGGAAGAGAAGGCCATCATCAAAAATGGAAACAAAGAGATCCACATTAAAGAAATGGTGCAAAAGGATTTGGAGGATGAATATTTATACTTGTATAAAGTTATGCCCCTACAAGCCACTAGGACAAGGATGTGTAAACAACTTCATTTACATTGGACTATTACATGGTCGATCCCTAATTTGAAGTACCAAAAGATGAAAATTCAATCCTAGAGGATATAAAAGAAGGGTAGGAATCTCTTCTTGTTGACCCATGGGCCATAAGCCCAGTCTAATTTGGGAATGCACTAATAAGAATGGCCGCAGAAGTAATACACCAAAATGTCATAAATGATGGCAAGATGAGGAAAGTAAAGAATTTCTTTAAGGAATAAAAAGAGGAAGCATAGGCTAACAAGTTCAAACTATAATAGCTTTGTGAGAATGTGGATGCAACCAAGCCATTTCTTTTGATTGGCATCAACACCTCAAACATATCAAAGGTTGATAAAATTTGTGTATTGGTGGAGAAGATGTTCCCAAAACTCTAGCCTAAGCCATCACAATAAGAAGAATAAGAGAAAAACCACAATATTATGCTAAATAATGAGCTACTAGACAAGCTACAAAAAGTGGAGGATCTTTTCACAAAGTTGAAGGAAACACAAAAATAGTAGACACAATGTTATTGAACTTCTCCAACCAAGCCTCGGTGATAGATACATGATTGAAGTAAGCAAAGGATTAGAAGAAGAAACTAATGATAAAAGTGTACTCTTTAGATAAGGTAGAAAGGTCACAGATCACAAGAAGCGTAAATTCATTGAGCAATCAGATCAAGGATCAGGAGATAACCTTGGAATAACTCTTCCATAACCTTGGAAGATCTCTTCCATACACCTATTCTCGCTACTACTTCAACTAAAATTTATAGCACCATAAATGAGATCAAGCTAGCCATAAAGGGATTTGAGGACTTCAATGTAGAGCTCTAGGAAAATGGACCTGAGTTTTATGCTCCTAAAATTTTGATGGCATAGTCTGAGGGTAGACTAGGGTTTTTATATGGGGTAATGTTGGGCCAATAAATTTGGTTTGTTAATGTTTTTGTACCAACTTGATATCTACCTCAGTGCATCTAGATATTTTGGCAAGCAGTTAGCCTAACAAGTTTGATAGTCAGTTCAAGGATGCATCACAAAACATGTGCCAATTGGTTGATGGCTAACCAATTATGGGATAATCAAGGCATCAATGAATATCTTAAGGAGGATGGAAATTAGATCCCAAGAATCATGGGATCATGGAGTCAGTATTTATGATGACAAAACTCTAGCACACTGTTAGCATGTAGCCTCCACCCTGGCAAAGATGCTCCTGAAGACCTATATAAAGAGCTCAATCTAGAAGAGGAAAAGAGGGACAATCACAGTGAAACTCTGGTGAAATGATTTTGGAAGCATGCCTTGTAAATTTTGATCTAGAAGCAATTAATGTTTCCTAAAGCTTTAGGTAGACATAGATATAGAATGGAAGCCACCCTAGATCCAATTGTATGTGTCCAAGTTTGCCTATAAACCTCAAGGTTGTAGATAGTATGTCTTTTTATGTCAAATTTTATTCTGGAGTTTGAACAATGATTAATGGTGTTGCTTTGAAATACATTTGGGTTTGTCTTGGTTTAGATGTGTTGTAGTATTTTAATGCAAGTGTTTGTGTTATGTTGCATATTGATTAATTATGTAATTTGAAGTTCATGTGTTTTGTTGGTTTCATATTTTAATGGAGTCTCTACATTTTCATGACATCATCATCATTCTACATGCGAAATGAGTAAATATTTTTGGCCATGAACCCAATCCTTGTTTAATTTGCATCTGTTAAGTGTGGGGGATAGCTTAAACCAAATTAGTTGTGACCCACTTAATGCGTATATGACCTCAAACTTACCTTCAAATAGGCTTGTGCCTATTTGTTTGCTCCTTAGCTATGTTATCTTATATTGCTTGAGCCCTCCTTTTTAAGTCTTACACAATGGCTCAAGTATCCCAATGCAGATCCTAATTCCTTCTCAACTGTACTTTGGATGGGCACATAGGGCTAGTGCCTTATGTGAATTGATTTCGATGCAACTGAATGTTTAAATATTGAGGGCAAAAAGAGTTATCCTATACTTATGATTGTAAGCAAAGAACCCCTCCAAGAATTTTAACAACAAATAATATTATTCATTATTCACATATGAATGTGTACTTTCAATTAAGTATTCAACTTGAGATTCAAACTAGTAGATATATTTAGAATGGATGTATATTATATTTATGGAAATTATATTTATTTCTTTTCATTAAAATAATTAAAACATCCTTAAACATACATTAGAAATGACACATGATGGATATTATATTTTGATTTTTTAAATTTTTAACCGAAATAAAAACATTTAAAAAAATCAATTATTATATTTATTTTATTTTTAAGAATGATTTTTCCTAGATTAATCATTTGAAGAACAAATTTTAAGAATAGTGTGAATATTTATATTAGAATTTTATAATTTTTATATGCAAATAGCATTTTCTCTTATGTTTAATTATGATTTAATGGATTTTAAAAATAGATTATTGTAAATTATTTTTTTGAAATTTTCTAATATTTAAATGTGAATGGTGCATTTTAAAATTAAAAGTTATATATATATATATATATATATATATATATATGTAAATATCTTTTAATACCATATTATATTTGATTATATATGTGTATATGTATATGTATATGTATGTGTATATATGTGTATGTTTATATTTATACAAATTATTGATGTAAAACAAATTATATTTATTTATATGTTACATTGTTGTATTTACATCTAATAGATAAAGTAATGTTCAAACAAGTTTTTTTAAAAGTATAAAATAATATTTTTTATTAAAAAATATAAAATTTACTTATATAATAACTTTTTAATTATATTAATAATTGTTTAGTTTTTTTTTTTCCAAAATTATATTTATATTTTTTATCTAGTTTAAATTAATACAATAGTACATACTTAAATTTTTTTGGAAAAACATTGATAATAATAATGTTTATGAAATCTACCACTAAAAAAATTGACAAATGTGTCATGTAAATAAGACATATCTTACATATTACAAATATGAGTCATGTAATATGTAACAATTGTTATAAGAATTTATTTTATTTCACTATCTTTTATTTGCTATTATTTCATTGTATCTATTTTAATTAGAAAAAACAATAATTTTAATTTTCGGATAATATTAAAATATATTAAATATTATTTATGAATAATATTGTTTCCAATATAATACAAATGCCAAATAATTTTATATAAATTTTCATTTTTAATTAACTTCATTTCTCTTTCAAAAAATTAACAAAATATTTCTCACTTTGTTAATGTCTATATGACCCACCCTTCATGCAATTGCTAGTGACATTAAGTGGCAATTAATCTCTATTATAAGCCCCTAATTTTTTTTAGTAACTATTTTAATGGAGTTCATTAATTGTAAGTTGCTTTTCGGCCAGATGTATTACATGGTAAAACGTTACAATACAAAATTTCAAAGGGGGTACATAATGCATAATTGACTTACATAAACGTGTTTGTTGGTTATGTAATGAGCATGGAAAACTGGTGCAGAATTTGTCATAAACGTGTCTGCTGGTTACATCTGTGTGATGTATAGTTGCTTGCATATGCTTGGCTAAATTTAGAGAAATGTTTGATTGAGAAAAATTGCCAAAAAAAACCTAGGAGACCACTGAGTATATAATATTAATATACATATATATATATTAAAGAGAACAATTTTTTCATTATTAAATTAATTTAAATTTAATATATTAATTTATAAATGATTTTTAAAAATTATATAAAATAAATAGACAAATTTTTAATATGCAAAATAGAAAAAATTGATATTTAAAAAATTATAACTCTTTTTTCCTATTTAAATATTATGAAAGTTTAAAAATGTTAAACAAGATTAAACATTTTTTTTCCTAATGAACAAGTCTTTTTAAATAAGAAGCTTTCAAATTTATTGAACTTATTTTAATGTTTGTAAGGAATTATATTGTCAAATACCATATAATTAATGATGTTTTAAAGATGTTAATTTTAAAATAATTTTTTTTAACAAATTATTTTAATAGGTTAAAATTTAATTTTTATAATATTATTTCACAATACATAGTTTTCTTAATTTTTCAACAATATTTAATGAGATATTTAAAAATTACTATTCTAAATAAAATTATTATTTTAATACATAGTTTTATTAATTTTTCAACAATATTTAATGAGATATTTAAAAATTACTATTTCTAAATAAAATTATTATTTTAAATTAAATAATATTTAATATTTTACCTTTTCATTTTTTATAATTTTTTTTTTTAATAATTTATAATTAATATTTAAATGATTTTATTGAAAGGATTTTTTTAAATTCTGAACACTAATTAAAAAGGAGTTGATTTATTCATACATTCAATAATCTAAACCTAACCAAAATGATTATCCTTTAATTTTAAAAATTAACCTTCATAAAATTAAGGCTGGATCTTTACATTTTTATCATATTAATTTTAATTTTTAAATTTACATTAAATATATTAATTTTTATAAATAAAATTTGAAATACTACTTACTAAATTTGAATCATCCTACTTATTCAAAACAAAAAACAAAAAAATTGATAGCAGTAATTTATTCAACAGTCCTTAACTATTAATATAGTATATGGTAAAAGAAAAGAAAAATAAATATAATTTTTGTATTTTTATTTATTTTTTGAGTTTTGAACAATCTATTTTAAGTTTTATCATGCATTTAATACTGTTTATTAAAAGTGTTAATTGTATTTTATAATTAAATAAGTAAATATAATTATATGACCATTGTTTTTACTCTATTGAAATCTAAATTAATTGTCAAACAGTTTTCCAAATACACTTGAATTGTTTTAATGTGAAAAACTTATTTTCGTGAAAGTGAGATCATATGACTATCAAATTTACTCTATTAAAATTTAGATTAATAATCAAACAATTTTCAAAATACATTTAAATTATTTTAACATAAAAAACTTATACTGATAAAAACTAAATCATAAATTTAAATCTTAAAAAAACATAAAATATAAACATGATTAAATAACTCCAACATACCTATAAACATTAAAAAGATTCCATTCCATTGCAAAACAAATCCGCTATGTCCAACAATATTCATTACATCAGTACTATTATTAGTGACTGCCAATGACAATGATTAGTGCCTGCCAAAAAAAATTATTTTTTCATTCCACCCGTGAATTTTTTTTATCTCTATATCTTCTTTTCACTATAAAAAGCCAAACTGGCTTTGAATTTATAAAGGAAGAGTTTGACAGACATCTTAGATTTTATAGAGATTTCATCATGGATTGCTGAAAGAGTAGACGTGCATGGACTGCGAATGAAGATGTGGCACTCATGGAGTAGGTTGAAGTTCATGGCAGTTCTCATTGGCCATCCATTCCTAAGAATGCAGGTGATGTCCTCATTTATTTTCTACATTCATTAAAAAATAGAAAATCAAAAAGTCTAAAGGTTAAAATTTGTTTGCAGGGCTGAAGAGAAGTGGGAAGAGCTGCAGATTAAGGTGGGTGAACCATCTTCGTCCAGATATTAAACGTGGGAGCATTTCTGAAGACGAGGAGCAGCTCATTATTAGACTTCATTCTCTGCTTGGAAATAGGTATTATTCTTCCTTCATTTATATATAAATTCTTCAATTTAGTGATTAAGGGGTATTTATTCCATCATTTTCATTTTTTATTTATGGATTCCACACAACCCTTTGATTATATGAAAATGGTAGATAATACAATACAGTGAAAGATTGAACAAAAGGCCGTGTTATATTTGGAATATGATGCTGGATTTGAAAATAGCAACTCATGTGCAGGTGGGAATTGATAGCCGGGAGACTTCCAGGCCGAACTGGCAACGAAATAAAGAACTAATGGAATAGATTTTTGAAGAATAAATTTGCAATGGAAAAGAGAAATGAAAGATCAGACCCTATTTGGAATGAATCCAAGTTGGAGGAGGAGAAAATTGATGAATTGTGTATTAATTATAATCATAACTGTAAGGATGATGACAATGCCAACTCTAATATTCCCAGCGAACAGTTTCCTGACATTCATGGTAAAATCGTATGTGCAGAGAACCTTTGCAAAATGCCTGAAGGCAGCAGTGACGATGGTGTTAACAACATTATTATGGAGTATAATGGATGGGAAAGTGCATTATCACCGCTTTGGGGAAGTGCATTTTTATTGGAGAGCAATGAGATATCATGGGAAAGTGCATTATCACCGCTTTGGTAAACTCCTCTATACCATGGTAATGGCTAAGTCGTACCCATTGAACAAAGTTGGTGACTTTTGTCCCACATTTCCGCTCAACTTAACTCTGTGTCAGTTTTCTGTTGAAAATGGATGGATGTTATGTTTTCTTTTTCTCTTCAAACAATAACCAACACTAAATCATTAGATTTTTTTAATAGAAATATTAAATATATAAATTAAAGGGGTGTAAGAGCCAAAATGCATTTAAGAATATATCATCATGATGGACCAATATGGTCCAAAAGCTCTTTATGGTGGACCAATGTGGTCCAAAAGCTCTTTATGATGATGATGCTCAGAGAGAACTATGACAAGAGATCCTACACGTGTGATGCATGTTTAATGAAGCTAGACCACGAGAATGACATGTAATGTCTTGGTCATAGCTTATTATTGGAGAGGGCGTGTGCATGTGTGATTCTCTATAATGTTGTAATGTTCATTAAATAAATATAGTGTGTTTGGTTTTCATTATGAACTATTTTGTTCATACATGTGTCTATTTGAGAGTGAATGTAAGTGTTGACATATGAATAAGGCTATCCTTAATTTGTCCCCCTTATTTCCATTTGTTATAGTTGTTATTAGGGTAGGTTTTCCTTATTGGGTTGATTGTGCAAGGATCTTGATGTGTAAATTAAAATTTGGGAAAGAGAATCCTATATTAGTAGTAAATTGATGAGTAATTATGGAACACCTAGGAATACATCTTAGAAGAAGAAGCACACATAGAGTTACACACTTGGTAGCGATTATGAGCGGAATCTAAGTGGGATTGGATGCAATGGATACTACAAAAATAATAGGAGTGACAATTGAATATCTAGATGATTTATTGAATAAGGACAAATCCAATAAGTTCAAGTTGAATATTTGAATGACATACCAAAATTAATACATGTTAAAGTCATTACAAAGATCCAAAGCAAGCCAATGTTGAAAACATGTAGCTATGAGGAACTCTATGCTTTGAAGATATTATATATTGGATTAGAAAGATAGAGAATTATTTTGACTATTGGTCAATAGAGGACTTAAAGAGAGTGAAGCTTGCCTACAAACTTAAGTGACATTCATCTTTATGGCGGTTTCATGTGAAGTTGGAGAGGGAGAGAAGAGGAAAATATTGAATTAGTACTTTGGACACAATGGTTGAAAAGATACAATGTAAGTTTGAACCATCTAATTTTCATTTGAGATTATTTAATAAGTATTGTAATCTTATATAAATAAAAATGAGTGTAAATTACTAAAATATGGATTTTTACAAGCTCACCATTACAATTATTCATTTGGAGGATGATCAAGAGAAGATGTCAAGATAAGTAAATGGACATTATTTTTCTGATCAAAATATGTTTGGAATGTTCAAATTGAATTTAGTGGAATAGGTCTATCAATGTGCATTAAAGGTATAAAATATGTTATATAGTAGTAAAATAATACATCTATAGGAAGATGAAGGTTCTCAAGAGAAAGAGTAAAATAAAACATTTGTAATTGAAAATATACTCATGAAGGATAAGTTAGTGTTTCTAAGAAATAAAATTAGACCCAAAGAGGAAGAGATTACTATTGTAAAGGAATATTTTAGTCTAGTAGATGAAGAAACATAGGAGTCATGGGTAAGTGGTTTGAATATGTAGATTTTCGAGATAGAGATCTTTATTGTTCTAAAGCATTTCAGAGTAAGAGTAATTTGATTGAAGGAAGAAATAATATTTCTATTTTAGATGAAGAGTGTATTGAAACACCAAATAGAATAAATGAGCATTTTCATTGTGAAGAACTTATGATTAACAGAGTGTTGTTAAAAACAACCAATAAGAAAAATAGATTGTTGTAAATATAAAATATTTCCTAGACTATATGCAAAGTTGAACATAAGAGTTGTAAGGTTTTTGTCAATAGTTGTAGACACATATTTCTATTTCAAATGAAATGGTCAAGAAACTTAGGTTTAAAATAATAGTGCATATAAATCCATATAAAGCTTATTTTTTTACTAAGGGCCATAAATAATTAGTCAATGACTTGTGTACAGTTACTAAAACCATATTGGGTGATACAAAGATGGGGTTTTGTGTGACAAATTTCTTATGTATGAATGTCGAATTTTTTGAAATACCATGTTTGTTTGATAGAAGGGTTATGCACCATGATAAAGAAAACACTTTCACACTTTTTAAGTATGGTAATAGGTTCACATTGAATGAGTTCAAGGAAAGAGGAGAAGAAGTGGACAAAAGTTAAAAAGTTTTGTTTGTATCTAATAAACATTTTTCTGAAGAAAAGTATAGGAAGGTACTTTTTATTTTTTACCCAAAATGTTGCATGTCTTGATTGTAAAATAGGTTAATGAAAGTTTAATTGAATTGGGAATTTAGTTGAACATTTTTTCTTAATTTATTTCTAAAAATTTATTAAATCGATTAACACTTTTGAACATCATTATTCATCATATCAATCTAGTGTTTTAATATAGTTTTCCAAACATTGAATAATGTAGGTTGACAACTATGGATAATGAGGAAGTGAATAAGCAAGAAAATGAAATGTTGGAGAAGGTTTTTGTAAGATAATATTCAAATCAATGTTAAATTCTTGTATATTTGGAACCTAAAAAGGGTGAATAACTGAAATGTGCATGGGTTCAAAAGCCATTATAATATCACTATCAAATATAAATTTGCATTACTTGGATTAGATGATTTGGTAGAATTTTTAATCAAATAAAGATACTTTTCAGTATCACCAATTCCTAATTAGACAAGGTTAACAATGAAAGACTAAATTTTATAAAGGAATAGTTACATAAGTGGCTTGTTATTTCATTTAGATTGTATAATACACCTTGTTGGTACCCAGTTGTACACCTCTTATGCTAGGCCTTAAACACTTAAAGAAAGTGGCAAACAAAGATGAAAAACCCATTGATGTTTCATTATAGCTAGGGAAGGGTTCGGCATCAAGAATGAACCGAACATAGATAATGACTAAGAGGAACTGATAGAGGGTATGGCCATCTCCCTACTACTTTTCATTCTGCTTGAACCAAGGTGAGAGAACCTAAGGGGTAGCTTGATCACATGTAGAGATTCTACAATTCAACCTCCATGGGGATTATTATTACATTGAACAACATATATGACTAAGGCACAAGCAAACTTGCATACTCCACCAGGAAGGGTTATCACATAAAATGCACAAATGCACTAGGTCACATACAAGCTACTGAAGATAGATGGGAAAGTGACTGCAATATTCATTCTAAATAATTTTCAATAACATAGGCTGAATGGAAAATTGTCGTGTTGGGATTTAAATCATAAAACACAAACACATGTTAAGTATACAAGATTTTATGCATCTATGGGGAAAATAACACTTATAATATGCAAAGGGATGTATTATTTGTAGGGTAGGATAGTTTGTTAGTTATAAAAAGGGGGTGATGTGCTGGTGCTTTTGAAATAGTAGGGATTCTTGAAATATTCATGACATCACTTATTGTAAAGATGCATATAAATTGACTTACAAGCTAAGGGGAACTATCAGGTGTAATTTGCATCCATTCATGCCAATATAATGCAAGTACCAAATGATCCCTAAAACCTTAGAGCATACACTGCACTTAGAATATCAAACACCCTTCCCTATCAAATTTATGAACCTATGGTACCCTTAAAAGGTACTCAAAAACATGTTTCCAAAATGCTTGCAGAAAGGGATTTATAACCTAGATCTATGCCAAAGATGACAACCATACATAAGCATAAAACCAAATATATAATTAGCATACCATGTAAAACATCTCATTGCATTTCATTAACAATAAAAATTAAGAACCACAGGCATTTTCCATTATCTTGAAAAAAAAAATTTACATACATCATTATTTGAAAATGCTGCCATGGGGACAAGCATGGTGGATTTGCTCCATGTTGGGTAGGGGAGACATATAGACATTCTCTCAGAGCTTGTTAATGGTTGTACAGCAGCAAACACCTTAGCAAGAGAGATAAAATGCACATAGTTATGATCCTAAAATCTAGAAAAGCCTATAGTTAGGAAAAACAAAGACCAACAACAATAACCAAAGAATAGAGGACAAACCCTATATTTATACATTTTTTAGCCACTTTCAAATATGAGAATGAGGGTTTCAATTTGCAAAATTGTAAAATAGCCTTCCAAGTTTTTCCAAGATGATCCCAACAAGAATATGCCATTTTACATGCCTAGAATCTCCACCCATTTGCAAGGAAAATCATTGTTATAACTACCTCTACAACGAATCATGAAGATTGGGAGCACACCCTTTGATTTCTTGGTTGGATATGCCTTTTACATGATCTGGAAGGTGAAAATTCATGGTATAGGCCTAAAAAACTTTGTCATCATGTGTAACTACCTAAATATTCCCTAGACTACTTGCTTGCACCTCCTACACAATTATCCTTCCCTTTGTGGATGCCATGGAACAACCTATTCATACAATGCTTTCATGGCAATATTCTAGATCCATGGATATTTAGGTGATCTTCCTTCAATGGCCAAACTTAGCATCGAAAAACTATAATTTATCTCCTGTGGAGGAGATTAGACAAACAACCATGAGAAAATGCAATACTTAGGGTATATTCACCCTTTTACTTTTTTGGCTCCAACTTGTTTTTCAACACCTTAAATTTTGTACCTTTGCTTTTTGCACTTATTTATTTTTCACACTTTGTTTTTTTATTGTTTCCTCCATTTTTTTAATGCATATATGCATTATTTTCACTTTTTGACTTTTTGGGGAAATCTGGGTCCTAGCAGCAAAGTGTTGCTTCCCAGTTATACACCTCTTACACTTGGCCTTACACACTTGAAAAAAATGTCAAACAAAGATGAAAAACCCATTGATGTATCATTATACTTTGGGAAGTGTTTGGCATCAAGAATGGATCAAACATAGATAATGACTGAGAGTCAACAATAGAGGGTATGGTCAGCTCCCTACTACTTCTAGCTCTACCTGAACCAAGGTGAGATACCCTGAGGTGTATCTTGTTCACATGGAGATATTATATAATTTAACTTCCATGGAGATTATTGCCACAAAGAAAAACAAGTATGACAAATGAAAAACTAAATTTGAACACTCTACCTGGGAAGGGTTATCACATAGAATGCATAAATGCACTAGATCACATACAAGCTATTGAAGATAGATGGTAAGGTAACTGAAACCTTCATTATAAAGAATTTTCAACAACATGAGCTGAATGGAAAACTGCATTGCTAGGATTTAAAACATAAAATGTAGACACATGTTAAAAATCCAAGATTGTATGCATCTGTGGGGAAAATAATACTCATAATATGCAAAGGGTTGTATTATTTACATGGACAATTTCTTAGTTATAAAAAGGGGGTGGTGTGCTGGTGGTTTTCAAACTGTAGGGATTTTTCAATATTCATGACATCACTTGTTGTAAAAATGCATAAAAATTGACTTACAAGCTAAGGGGAACTACCAAGAGTAATTTGCATCCATTGGTGCCAATACAATGGAAGTACCCAAATGATCCCTAAAACTGTTGAGCATACACTACACTTAGAATATCAAATACCTTTCCCTATCAAATTCATGAACCCAGGGTGTCCTTAAAAAGTATTCAACAACATGTTTCCAAATCACTTGCAGAAAGGGATTTATAACCTTGATCTATGCCCATGATGACAACCATACATAAGCACAAAACCAAATATCTAATTAGAATAACATCTAAAACATCTCATTACATTTCATCAATAGGAAAAATTAAGAGCCACAAGTATTTTCCATTATCTTGAAAGAAAATTTTACATACATCATTGTTTCAAAATGCTGCCATGGGGAAAAGCATGATAGATTCGCTCCATGTTGGGTAGGGGAGATATAATGACATGCTCTCAGACCTTTCTAATGGCTATATAATTGTAACCATCTTAGCAAGAGAGACAAAAGGCACACTGTAGTGATCCCAAAATTTGGAAGATCCTATACTTAGGAAAAATAAAGATCAACAATAACTACCAAAAAATAGAGGATAAACCCTCTACTTATACATTTTTAACAACTTTCAAATCTGTGAATGAGGGTTGTAGTTTTAAAAATTACAAAACAACCCTCCAAGCTCTACCAATATGTTCCTATATGGAATATGCCCTTTTCCACACCTGGAATCTTCATCCATTCTCAAGGAAAATCATTGTTTTAACTGCCTCTACAAGGAATTATGAAGATTTAGAGCACACCCTTTGATTTCTTGGCTAGATATGCCTTTTACATGATTTGGAAGATGAAATTTTGTGGTATAGAACAAACAAACTTTATACTCATGTGTAATTGGATGAAGATTTCCTAGATCACTTCCTTGCATAGCTAGAACCTCCTGAACAATTACCCTTCCCTTTATGCATGCCATGAAATACCCTAGTCTTGCAATGATTTCATGGGAATATTATGGATCCATGGATATTCGGGTGATCTTCCTCCCAATGTCCCACCTTGGCCTTGCAAACCTACAATACTTAGGATATTTTCAACCTTTTACTTGTTTGGCTCCAACTTATTTTTCAACACCTTGCATTTTGCACCTATGTTTTTTGCACTTTATGCTTTTACAAACTTTTCATTTTTAGGGTTTCCTCCATATTTTTAATGCATAAATGCATTATTTTAACTTTTTGACTTTTTGGAGAAATTTGGGTCCCAATAGTAGCTTTGTAATTTGCAAATTACAAATTTTAATATTACAATTTGCAGATTTAGATATTGCAAATGTGCAAATTGTAATTTACAGATTTCTAAATTACAAATGTCAAAATTTAAATTTGTAGATTTGTAAATTGTAAATGTGCAAAATAAAATTTTTAGATTTGTAAATTGTAAATGTGTAAATTAAAATTTAAAAATTTGTAATTCACAAAATTAAAAAATAATAAATTTTCAAATTACAATTTTCAGAATTGCATTTGGCTATGTAAGTTCCCCATTTCACCAAGGCCTCTTGTTGACCACCTTTGACTAGTGGAAATGGGAGATCCATGTGTAATTTTCATTTTTCACAAGTCTAGAATTGAAAAATTGCATTTCTCCTCAACATCTCTCTAAAATTCCTTGAATTGACTTTTCTCCTCCATGATTTAACTAGTGAGATTGGGAGAGCTGATCACAATTCGCACACTGCATTTTGATATTCTACTTTTTCAAGTTGCATTTCCCACTAAGCTTTCCTATGGACTTTGGGGTCTCACCTACAACTTGCAGAACTTGTAAATTTTTTATTGTTTCAATATTTCGCCCGCCTTCATTTCTAGCCACCTGGTTTACCAGAATACTCTTGTATATGATTTCTCCAAGAAACCAAGCTTTTCTCTAGCCATTATTTTCTTTTCTCTCCTTGTACAATAATCCATCTCTATTTGAAATCTTGATATTGGATGTCCTATTGGATCATTATAATGGTTTTCTCAAGCTTCTTTTATATGAAATACTAGCATTGATCCATTGGCATTTCATGCTTTTCTACCATGTTGACAATCTCACCTCAGAATGTTCTCAAAAATGTTCTATCAAATTCTGATTTTGAATCCCTTATGATCACCTTGGAATTTTAAAAATATCATAATGGCCAATGACCTTGTCTTTACAATACCCTTTATACCTTTCAAACTCTGCCATATCACTTTGGCTCCTACTCATCATGCCATTTACATCCTCAATGTTTATGTTATGTTAGGCTTCCTCATATCTGCATATATTGCAAAAACCTTCTAGCTGCAACCCATGCTACCTTTATAAGAGTATCCTAGTCAAGTGGAGCATTTTTTATGTCCAAACCATGAAGATGAGATTCTACACTGTCATTAGGAAAAGGCTCATAGAACTAAAAATGATTACGTTTTTTTAGAACATTTACCAATCAACTCAATAATATTTCCATGATGTGATTAACATCTCACTTTTTTTATAAACTCACTAATTCCTTTTTATAAAATAAAGGTCTTATTTCATCCCAATGTAAGTGTTCTCAAATAAAATACCAGCTCTGCTGAATCATTGAATCGATAAGATTGTTGATATCATTTTTAAAATGCAAGGTAATATAATAGACATTAAGGAATGTTACAAAGTTGTAGTGGGTAAAATAATTGCTAAAATTACACTTCAAAATCAATATAGGTCACTAGTACTTCTACAATCATAGGACTTTAATATTACAATCGAAGGGAAACCAATAGAAATTTATTTTAAAACTTATGGTTAGAATGAATCCATTCCACACTAAGTTGTTAGCAATACATAGCATGTAGATGCCAAAGACACAAACCATGACACAGGCATGGAAAGAAACCCAATATCAAACCTTGTTTGGAGTTTTGTATGGATGCTTGATTATTCTCTTTTTACCTTCACTAGAAAATGGTTATTATTGAGGTAGTTTATAGGTATCACATTCCCTTCATGGTAGCCAATGGGGTGCTTCAACTGTTCACCTACCTTCCATGCAATGACCTTTTCTTGCCTATTCTCATAGGCTCATGTCTTGTGGGATTTAGAAGTGGGAACACATGTTGTAATTTACACTTCGCTAAGTGAAAATTGCACTTCAACCTCCCATTTCTGCCATGCCTCTCTTCTCTTTCCTTTTGTAGAATGTGTAATTGAAGGAGCACATTACAACTTTCTTATCAAGTCAAACTTACAGTCAAATAGAAGTTATATGGTGGACTTATATGCTTCATTTTTAATTTCATTTCAATACATAAACTTTCAATGAAACTCACCCATATCAATTGCAATTTTAACTTTTCAAACCTGTAGTCATCCTGAATGTTTCTTCCAACTACCTCTTGCATCCATGCATTTTGGTAAGTTTTGCTTTCTTCATATTTTCCAAGGGGCAAGCTGTGTGTTTTGTGGGCTCAAGTGCTTAGATTCTTTACAATGTGGTAGACCTTCATATGGCATGGCTATGTTTATCCAAGTGCTTTCTCTAATGATATATTCTACGGAGTTTATACCTCCCATTTACAATTGCTAATATCAAACTTGCTTTTGGCAGCTTGAATTCCCAGTGGATCTCGACCCCCTCATTTTCAACTTTCATAGTCAACCTGCAATCAAACTCAAATTATCCACCAAATTCCCATGCACTCCTCCTTACATCCATATGTCATTTCTTTAAACTTGATTTATCCTTGTACTTTCAATATGGTAGGTTGCTCATAACATGGTTGCTAGCTGCAATATACATGGCCCTGGATGTGTTTACTAGATTGACTTTTACTATCTAAATGATCAAGTCTACATTTTTTACTCAGTGTATTTCACAAATACATGGTGCTATCTTGAACTCCAACATTGACTCTCACCTAGGGATGTATACCCCCTATAGGTGTGCAAAGAACGCCAAAACACAAGACTAGGTACCAATCCTTTAGGCCATAGAGTCAACACATCAATAATTTATCATCAAACACACACCCATGAAGGATCAACAAAATAATGGCAGACTAAAAAAAAATAGATTAGGAGGATTTATAAATGTACACATGACAAAACACATGAAAGTAACTATACAAGCAAGGCCTAAAGTAGAGGGTCAACAAAGCAACAAAATAACAAAGTTATACACTATACAAATATATACCTAGTTGCAAGCTCAGTAGAGGAAATGTTTTAGATATTTTCCATTAACTGGAAAATTTATAATATCATCATCCCTTAATTTATTATACTTTTCTAGTAGCTTGGTGGCCAAGATGAAGTAAACCAATCTCTACACTTGCTTGAAGGTCTTGTTGCTAGGTTATAATGAGATGACTAATTGAAACAAATCCTCATTATATTATCTCAAATCTAGATAAGGCCATGATAAAATATATTGGTACCTTTTAAGTAGTTGTAAATAAGCTTGTTTCTCAGTTATAATCAAATGTGTACCAAGCAAGAATGCCTTAGGATCAGCAACATCATTTATGCACTCAAAGTAATGCTTGAAATAAGTATGAAAGCATTCATCATTAGGGGTATAAAAGATAAGCCCATCTTCATTAAATGTCATCTTCCAAGAAGCATATTTATTATCAAACCTAACATCAAGAACAATTGGTTGCTCAACAATATCCACATTCCCAACGAGGTTACCCAATTCCATATTCATGTGTTGCACTTTAGTTAGAAAACGCTTTGGATCTTCAATTACATCATGGTTGGGTAACTCATTTTCTTGTATCACATTATCATCATAATCAAATTCATACATCAGGACCTTCTTGACTACACTCTAAAACTTATCAACATTAGTATCCCTCATCATTTTCATGGAGGTAGAAAACATAATCTAGGAGACTTAACCATTGAACATCAAAATATCATCACCATCATCAAATGCAGACTCAGGATCATCTATATCTTCATCACTTGGTTCAATAGTATCACATGGAAGATGTGGAAGGAAGAATTTATCACACCAATTAATGTCAAAATCATAATTTACTAAATTTTCCTTGGAATTTAATGGGTCAGGCACTTCCTTTCTAGGCCCTCTATTCTAATTTTTGTCATCATGTGCAGGCCCTTTTGGTGCTTTGTTTGAATTCTAAGTTTTCTCTTGACTGATAGACACATGAGGGATCCCCTTCTCATCCCTAGAAAGCTTGTAGGACATTTAATTGACAGTATAAGCCAAATTTTTAACTATTTCCTCAAGTTTGGTTGCCTTAGTGGACTACATTTTTTGTGGATAGATCAAATTTACATGAGCCCGCTTATTCAAGGGATTTCCCACATCCTTTATATTTTTATCAATTTGGATGGCCATATTAAATTCCAACCCCAGGGTCATGAGATCCTTCTCCTTCAAGTAGTACGTAGCCTTCTTATCAAAGGCATCACAATATTTTATCAAGAATGTTGTATCACTAGGCCTTATATTCTTGGGTAACTGTATCATGGTTTTATTAAACCTCATGTTGAATTCCTACACACACTCATTGGGATACTTCTTGATGTTTTCAAATTCAGCCAAAAAAAATCTTGGATCAATTCTATCACCATACTATATTCTAAAACCATTCTTCATTTCTTCCCATGAAGCAATGCATCTATAGGGAAGAGAATATAACCACTCTCGTGCATCTTGTTCTAGTGTGTGCATAAATAATTTAATGCATACATCCTCATAATCAACCTCATAATATCAAATGATATTGTGAAAATACCTCAAGTGTTGATCACTGCTCACTGCATTATTCCCTTGAAACTTTGGAAGGCATTTCCTTACTTCATTTGAGACTTTATTAGAATAACCTTCCATGTCATCAAGATTGATAGGCCTAAATCTAAGAATCCTAAATTCAGAACAATCATTCTTATCTTGGTCCCTATGCCTCATAATTGGTTCAATGGGAGATTAAGGAACAAATGGCAAACGGTTGTGAGGGGGTGAATGAGGTGGATTTTGCAGATCAAACTTAGGAGGGGATTCACCTAGTTGAGAAGGAGCTAGATAATAAATTGGATTGTATGATTTTGAATCACTAGGAGATTTATGACAATTTTTAATAATAGGAAGTTCAAAAAATAGAAGTTTATATTTACCAAAATATTGATAGCCTACATAGTCCTTTACAGCTCCACTTTGCTCTTCAATAAGCCTCCAAACTTGTCTCCTTATTTCTTGATGAACATTTAAGGGCGAGATAAGTTTCTTAGATGAGTCACGTTTGAAGGATGACATCAGTCCTTCCATATTTGCAAGCAAAAAAACTCTCGAATTTGAAGATATTTGAAATGAGCACTGATCTCTCTTTGAAGCCAGATGTTTTTTTGGAGTTACCACTAGAAACAAGTTTCTAGAATATAACCATTTACAAACTTGCAATGATACATAATGAAACCATATCTTGCTAAAATTAGTGATGATGTAGAAAGAAAAGACACTGAAAGTTTCATATTCAAATTCAAAAAGGGGAAACCATCTCAAAACATGACAAATTCACAGATGATTGTAACAAATTCAGTAGATGTCAAATTATCAAATCTTTTAATTCTTGTCACATCCCTAGTCAATTTTTATGGTGTTGATGGATAAGATAACAAATCAAGATCAAATAACCCTAGATTTCAAATTTATGAGATACTGTGAATAAAACATCTCTGAAAATGTAGCTAAGATTACTTGAAATAATATAGTGGTAGTGAATTTTTTTCAAACTTGAACTTAATAATCAGCTCTTTGTAAGAGTCCCCAGCAATAAGGGTGACAAGAATGTGTCTCTAGTAATGGCACTAAAAAAGTGTTGTTTTCCATTTGTACACATCTTACACTCGACCTTACACACTTGAATAAAATGGCAAATGAAGATGAAAAA
The DNA here is from genome assembly GCA_037957365.1 of Torreya grandis. Taxonomy (NCBI): domain Eukaryota; kingdom Viridiplantae; phylum Streptophyta; class Pinopsida; order Cupressales; family Taxaceae; genus Torreya; species Torreya grandis. The sequence goes on along the minus strand of JARHVA010001599.1, from coordinate 2,216,018 downwards.
CCCATTGATATCTCGTTATAATTGGGGAAGTGTTTGGCATCAAAAATGGACCAAACATAGATAATGACTGAGAGTTACCAACAGAGGGTAAGGTCATCTCCCTACTACTTTTGGCTAAACTTGAACCAAGGTGAGAAAACCCAAGGGGTAGCTTCATCACATGGAGAGACTCTATAATTCAATATCCATGGGGATTATTAGCACAAAGAACAACAAATATGACTAGGGCACAACCAAACCTGCACACTTCACCTAGGAAGGGTTGTCATACAGAATGCATAAATTCACTAGGTCACATACAAGATACTGAAGATAAATGGGAAAGTGACTGCAATCTTCATTCTAAAAAAATTTCAACAACATGGGTTGAATGGAAAAATGCAGTGTTGGGATTTAAATCATAAAATGCAAACACATGTTAAAAAAGCAAGATTTTATGCATCTACAGGGAAAATAAAATGTATAATATGCAAAGGGTTGTATTATTTGTAGGGTATGACAAGGTAGGATAGTTTTTTGGTTATAAAAATGAGGTGGTATGTTGGTTTTTTTTAAACAATAGGGATTCTTACAATATTCACGACATCACTTATTGTAAAGATGCAGAAAAATTGACTTACAAGCTAAGGGGAACTACCAAGAGTAATTTGCATTTATTGGTACTAATACAATGCAAGTACCCAAATGATCCAAGAAAATGTAGAGCATACACTACACGTAGAATCTCAAATACCTTTCCCTATCAAATTCATGAACCCAGGGTGCCCTTAAAAGGTATTCAACAACATGTTTCCAAATCACTTGTAGAAAGGGATTTATAACCTAGATCTATGCCCAAGATGGCAATCATACATAAACACAAAACCAGATATCCAATCAGAATAGCATGTAGAACATCTCATTGCATTTCATTAATAGGAAAAATTAAGAACCATAGGTATTTTCCATTATCTTGAAAGAAAATTTTGCATACATCATTTTTTTAAAATGCTACCATGAGGACAAGCGTGGTGGATTTACTCCATGTTGGGTGGGAGAGAAATATAGACATGCTATTAAATCTTGCTAATGGATTTATAGCTACAACCACCTTAGCAAGAGAGATATAATGCACATAGCAGTGATCCCAAAATTTGGAAGAACCTATACTTAGGAAAAATAAAGACCAACAACAACAACCAAAAAATAGAGGACAAACCCTCTATTTATACATTTTTTAACCACTTTCAAATATGGGAATGAAGGTTGCAATTTCTAACATTGAAAAATAGCCTTCCAAGTTCCATCAAGATACTTCCATCTCGAATATGGCCTTTGCCATGATTGCAATCTTCACCCATTTTCAGGGAAAATCATTGTTCTAACTGCCTCTATAAATAATTATGAAGATTTGGAGTGCACCCTTTGATTTCTTGACTGGAGATGCCTTTTACATGAGCTGGAAAGTGAAACTTCATGGTGGAGGCCAAACAAACTTTGTCATCATGTGTAACTTCCTTAAGATGCCTTGGGCCACTTGCTTACATAGCTAGAACCTCCTAGATAGTTTCCCTTCCCTTTATGCATGCCATGGAATAACCTAATCTTAAAATGATTTTGAGGGAATATTTTGGATCCATGGCTATTCGAATGATCTTCCTCCAATGGCCCACCTTGGCCTTGAAAACCTTCAATTTCTCTCCTATAGAGGAGCTTGGACAAGCAAACATGAGAAAATGCAATACTTAGGTCATGTTCAACCTTTTATTTTTTTGGCTCCAACTTATTTTTCAACACCTTGCATTTTTCACCTTTGCTTTTTGCACTTTTTTTCTTTTTCACACATTACATTTTTAGGGTTTCTTCCATATTTTTTAATGCATAAATGCATTATTTTTCACTTTTTGCCTCTTTGGGGAAATCTAGGTCCCAATAGTAGTTTTGTAATTTACAAATTTGCAATTTACAAATTGTGATTTGTAGATTTGCAATTTGTAGATTTACAAATTGCAGTTTGTATATTTGTAAATTGCAAATGTGCAAAATGCAATTTGCATATTAGCAAATTTTAAACGTGGAAATTGTAATTCACAGATTTGCAATTCACAAAATTTTAATTTACAAATTACAAGTTTGCAATTTGAAATCTGCAAAATTACAATTTATAAATTGTAAATTTACAAATTTCAATTTGTAAAATTGCAAACTTGTATAATTGTATTTGATTGTGGAAGTTACCCATTTCACCAAGGCCTCCTATTGACCAGCTTTGACTAGAAAAAATGGAAGATCCATGTGCAATTTTAACTTTTCACAAGTTCAAAATTGCATTTATCCTCAACATCTCCTAGAAGCTCCTTGAATTGACTTTTTTCTTCCTTGCTTTGACTAGTAGGATTGCGAGAGTTGACCGTAATTTTCAAACTACATTTTTAGACCTTTCGTTTACAATTTCCATTTCCCACTAAGCTTTCCTAGGGACTTTGGGGTCTCACCTACAACTTTCAGAACTTGCAAATTTTTTATTTTTTCAATCTTTCACCCAACTTCATTTCCATCCACATGGTTCATCAAAATACTCCTGTATACGATTTCCCCAAGAAACCAATATTTTATCTAGCCATTATTTACTTTGGTCTCCATGTAAAATCATCCATCTCTATTTTAAATTTTGATATTGTGTGTCCATTTGGAGCATTACAATGGTTTTTTCAAGCTTCTTTTATATGCAATGCTATCATCGATCCATTGGCATTTCATGCTTTTCTACCATGTCAACAATCTCACCTCAGAATGTACTTAAATTTTTTTTTGTCAAGACTCCAACATGTAAAAAAAATTTCATAAAATGATATTTTTAGTCATCTCCCAGAGGTCAAATGACCTCTTTTTTAGATAGTGATGAAACCATTGTTTAATGCACGTAAGTGGTTCTGAAACCGCTAGTCTACATTTCATAATCGTTGATCTATAGTAACCGATAGGGTTGCCTATATAATGTAAGTTATAATAAATAAAAACATGGCATGTGGACCTTTTTCCAAATCAAGTGGATTAAAATGAGACTTCCAAGATGTCAATGTCAAGCATGAAAGATTTGGATCCATTTGAAAGAGTTGCATGTCAATTGCATAGAAATTAGTCTCTGGAGGGAGGGAGTTCTAACTCCAGATAGTAGAAGTGAAATAAAAAATAATATTTTTCGAAGAACTAAAGAGAGAACTAAGACTAGAGATTCTACATGTGTGATGCATGTTTAATGAATCTAACCCATTTGAATGATGTGTAATGTCTTGGTCATAGCTTATTATTGGAAAGGGTGTGTTCATGTGTGATTCTCTGTAATGTTGTAATACTCATTAAATAAATATAGTGTGTTTGGTTTTCATTATGAACTCTTTTGTTCATACATGTATCCATTTGAACATGAGTGTAAGTGTTAACATATGAATAAGGCTACCCTTAATTTGTCTCCCTTCTTTCCATTTTTTATAGTTGGTATTAGGGTAAGGTTTTCCTTATTGGATTGATTTTTCAAGGCTCTTGTTGTGTAAATTGAAAGTTGAGAAAGAGAATCCTATATTAGTAGTAAACTGATGAGTAGTTATGGAACACCTAGGAATACATCTTAGAAGAAGAAGCACACATAGAGTTATACAGTTGATAGGGATTATGAGAGGAATCTAAGCGGGATTGGATGTAATGGATACCAAAAAAATAACAGCAGTGACAATTGAATATGTAAATCATTTATTTGAATAAGGACAAACCTAATAAGTTCAAGTTGAATATTTGATTGACACACCAAAAATTAATACATTTTAAAGTCATTACAAAGATCCTAAGCAAGCCAATGTTGAAAACACATAGCTAAGAAGAACCCTATGCTTTAAAGATATATTATATAGGATCAAAAAAGATAGAGAAGTATTTTGACTATTAGTCAACAAAGGACTTAAAGAGAGTGAAGTTTGCCTACAAGATTAAGAGACATTCATCTTTGTGGTGGTTTCATGTGAAGTTGGAGAGGGAGAGAAGAGGAAAATATTGAATCAATACTTTGGACATAATGGTTGAAAAGATAAAATGTAAGTTTGTAATATCTAATTTTCATTTGAGATTATTTAAGAAGTAATATAATCTTATATAAATAAAAATGAGTGTCAATTACTATAATAAGGATTTTTACAAGCTCACCATTACAGTTATTCATGTGGACGATGATCAAGAGAAGGTGTCAAGATAAGTAAATGGACATTATATTTTTGATCAAAATATGTTTGGAATGTTCAACTTAAATTTAGTGGAACAAGTCTATCAATGTGTATTGAAGGTATAAAATATGTTTTATAGTATAAAAATAATACATCTATAGGAAGATGAAGGTTCTCCAGAGGAAGAGTAAAATAAAACACTTGTAATTGAAAATATACACATGAAGGATAGATTAGTGTTTCTTATTAGTGTAGGTTTTTATTTTTCCCTATTATTTAATTAGGGAAATTATATATTTGTGCATACATGGAGTTTTTCTACATTCTTGGGATAGGCTAGCTTATGTGGAGATGTATGTCATAGATGTGTCATAGGTGTCATAAGAATGTCATAAGTAACTCCTTTGACTGGCTATTTCGGGTATGGGAGTTACTTCTCTAATCTTAACACTTTGTCACCACCTTTCATGGAGGAGTTACAGTCTATTCTTGGGGTGCTTTGACCACTTTTTATGGAGGAGTTACTTACGTGCTCTCCTATATGTATTCTTCACTTTGGCCATCTTATGTTAATGGAATATTGACTTTTCTCCAAATTGTCTATGCAATTGTCTCTTGTTTGATTTTATTTACTTTAGCATTTTGTGGTATTCACTTGCTTCGTCCCGTGCAACCACGACTCATGCATCCTCATTATTCGGACCTTGGCGAATCCTCCGATATGGTATCAGAGCCACCTCGGTAACTGGTTGTCTATTTTTCTATTGCTTTCATTGAAATCTAGAGCTTTGTTAAGGCTTTTTTTTTGTGAAATTTGAAAATTTCTAGGAGATATTGCTAGTTCTCCGTGCTCTTGTTCCTTCCATGGCTTGTTTGGTCTCTCCATATACATGCAGGTGGGATTTTGGAAGATCCAATAATCTTGTTTCTATCAATCAGCTCACATATTTTGTGTTTTAATCAGAATTTCAAGTTGTCACATGCCTTTGCAATCTCTTGGTAGTTGATTCTGCCTTTGCATGCCATTTTTTGGTTGTTGGGGTCATTTTTTGTGGCTAAAGGAATCTATTTTACACTAGATCTGTATCTTTTGTACATCAGCAAGAAAAACGCCTTCTAGGTTTTGTTTGTAGCCCAGAAAAATCATCTAGGTATCTTTCAATTTTTGCATACATTTTGTATACTTTGTAAAAACATGCTTAGAAAGCTACAGCAAGACCCCTCTCCATTGGTAGTTGCAATTTTGAAGGCAGTTTTCAAATGCTCCGTTCTTGCTCATATGGACTCCTTTTCCCATGATTTTTTTTTGATAGTTTTTCATGCTCTATGCACTAGTGTAGACGTTTTTTGATTTTGGTGCTAATATTTTTCAGAAATAGCAGATTCTCAGTGGTGACATTGCACAGTTCTCATTTTGGGATCTTCGAAGGATAATAACTTTCACATAAGACCTCGTATTGAGACAATTTTTTTTGAAAGTGCATAATTTTTTGAGTAGATCATAGTGGTGTTGTTTATTTCTCTAGATATTATGCCAAAGTTGTATTTTTAGCATATGCTCTTCATGAGAGTTTTGTAATGCATTGAAATCAAAACCACTTAATATTTCTTTCTAGTGGCAGTTGTAAATGCACTAATATAAAGTGCCAAATCATTTTTTTTTTGGGGGGGGGGTTATTTGATTGAGAAATATTTGAGTTTTTTTTAAAGCTTCTATATTCGATTATCGAATACGAAGGGTGAGGCCCGGGTTGGCAGGAGGCCAATTCCCCCTCACAAAGACATATTTTGGATTTCTTGCTCTGTGTCGAGTCTAACAAGTGGTTGGAAGGCTAATTTCTCTCTCAAAACATGATTTTTTTAATGTTTTAGTGTTGTTGTTTTTGTAAAAACACTAGTTTACGGGAAATTGAATCTTTAATATCTTGCAAACAGTAGCTCAGATTTGGGTGTCATTTTTTACAAAAGTGCTTGTATTTAAATTCTCCACAGTGTAAGATTGTTATTTGTTAAAAATGCACTAGTTTATAAAGTGCATAAAATTTGGGTCTCTTGGGACGCATTTTTAGCTAAGTCCGATGTCTTGTTTGCTTAAAGTCTTACACTGATTGCTCTAAGACACATTCTCAGCTGAGCCCGACATATTTTGAGCTTGCACTTGAATATTTGGTGGGGGGCTCAAAATTTTGGGAGGGTGTGATTGCTTTTCAGCACTTGCAATCTTTGCTTTCATTCTCCTTTCTGCATAATTTTACAACTTGCAATCAACACAATTTCACCTAAATTTAGCTTAAAATAGATTATTTTCAAATTAAACCCCTAACACCCTTAAAATATCATGAATAGAAGGTTAAAATGTCAATCATTCTTAGAATCAAAGGGTTGTATAGGATCACCATGGGTACTAAAGTAGAACCCAGCACTAATGCTGAAAAGGTCAAGTGGTACAACTGTAGTGATGAATCCTATTAATTACTGAGCTGGTCCATGTCTCCAAAACTTCTCTTCCATTTAGAAACCTCCAAGGCTCCCAAAGACATATGTGACACCCTAGAAACCTTATTTGAGAAGCTTGCTGAGATGAGAGGTCATGAGCTCGAAAATGAACTCATAAGTCTAAGTCCTAGCAACTTTGACACCCTATAAGACTTCTTCACTAAGTTTAAGGCCCTTAGATTACAATTGAAAGAATGCGGGATAGAGAAGAAAGATGATCAACTCATCCTTTCTATTCTCACTAAGTTAAGTCCAAGCTATTTAGTCTTTGTCTCCACTTTCCATGCCAAAAAAAGTGCCCTTCGCACTACATGGAAAATGCCTTCTCTAGATTCCTTCATTGCTGACTTGACTAGGGAGCAAGATAAGCTAACTCAAATGGGCACAATGAAGTCTACACAACCCCAAGCTTTGATAGCTATAAATAGTAAGGATAAGACTTCAACAAAGGAGAAGAAAAAAAAGAACAAGGAACAGGAGAAGAAGAAAGAAAACAACAATCTTGCCAAAAACAACACTAAGTCTTCCTCCTCCAATGCTAAACCTAAGAAGGAGAAGGTTAAGTGTGCCTATTATAAGAATACAGGTCATGATGAACATAAATGCATGAAGAAACAAATAGATCACCTAACTCATCTTCTAGAGAAGCACAACATAGGTGTTCCTGAGTCCATCAAGCAGAATTCACCTACCTAAGATTCTACTAAGGCAAAAGGCAAGGGTAAGGAGAAAGAAAAGGGCAAGGCCCTTGTAGCTACAGTAGCTTCTACATCTTCATGGGTCATTGACTTGGGTGCTTCTCACCACATGGGCTCTTCCCTAGTTGAGTTTTCATCTTTAGAGCCTTGTAGCATGACTTCAATTAGTTTGGGTGATGACACATCAGTTTCTATTGCAAAGAGAGGGTCAGTTGAAATGGAAGGAGGAACATTCAATAATGTTCTAAATGTTCCTTCTCTTTCAACCAATCTCCTATCAGTGTACTAAATCACTCACATTGGTTGGGGCATGAGAGTTGAGTTTTCAGTAGATTCAGTGGCTATCAAGGAGTTGCATAGTGATACTACAGTGGTAGTAGGTAGGGTAGATCACCAAGCAAGTTTATACGTTTTCTCACATTTTTCACTTGATTCTTCTCCAACAACATTGGTGACTCATTCAAATGGAGTTAGCAAATTATGGCATGAGCGGTTTAGCCACCTTAACTACCGCTACCTTGAACAACTTTGCAAAAATGACATGGTCATTAGCTTGCCTCGTGTCCAATTCTCAAAAGGACTTTGCGAGGGTTTCTACCTTTGGAAGCATCCCGAAGCAAAATTTGACAAAGGAAAAGCTTGGAGGGCTTCACAACCTTTGGAGTTAGTCCACAGTGATGTATCAGGGCCCTTTCCCAAACCATCTTTCACAAGGGCCAAGTACATCCTCACTTTCATTTATGATTTCTCTAAGTTCACTTGGATATATTTTCTCAAACAAAAGTTTGAAGTGTTTGAAAATTTTCTAGAATTCAAGGCTCTTGTTGAGAAATAGAGTAAGAAATCCATCAAGGTTCTTTGAACTGATAATAGAGAGGAGTATGTCAGCATCAGGTTTGAGTAGTTTTACACCACAGAGGGGATTGATTTTCAGCACATAGTCACTTACAGTCCTTCACAGAATGGGGTTGCAGAACGGAAAAATAGGTTCTTGAAAGAGATGGGTAGTTGTATGATTCACTCCAAATCCTTAGCACCATAGTACTAGGCCGAAGCCATCAATTATGCTTGCTACATTCAAAACATGGTTCCTCACAAAGCTTTAAAAGGGATAACACCCTTTGAAGCTTGGCATAAAAGGAAACCTAATGTTAAGCACCTTAAGGTTTTTGGATCCCTAGCCATGGCCCGCATATCGAATAAAAAATGTAAAGCTATGAAACGTTAGTCTAAGCCTTACATCTTTGTAGGATATCCAGATGGTGTTAAGGGGTATTGCCTTCTAGATCTGACCACTCATGAGTTGTTCATTGAGAGAAGTGTCCACTTGCAGGAGAGTCCTAGAGACTCAACACTTAGCACTTCTTCTCTCTCATTATATCTACTTCTTCATGATGATTCCTCAGATTCAGATCAGCCACAACAGGTTCCTGAGCTAGAGACATCTTCTACTTCTTCAAGTTTAGATAGCGAGGATAGTGATGCAGGGTCATCCACCTCTAGTCAGTTAGAGGATGAGGAGTTATCACCTGACTCACCTACTTCTGGGCCACTTTGGGCCAGATAGACACTTGAGAGTGTTGGCACTTGGGTAGGAGATCCCGTAGATGAAAAATGTACTAGGAGGGATTTTCAAAGAGATCCACATGCCTTCTTTGCCTCAGTTTTAGATCCACGGAATTTTTGACAGGCATCAGGAGTACCTGAGTGGGATAGTGATATGGAGGAAGAATATTCTTCCTTAATCAAAAATCACACTTGGGACTTGACTTCACTTCCTAAGGGAAGGAAGATGGTTTGATGTAGATGGATATATCAAACCAAGTTTGTAGTAGATGGGTCGATTGATAAGTACAAGGCGCAATTGGTTGCCAAGGGTTTCTCACAGGTGGTAGGCATTGACTACTCAGAGACCTTTGCACCTGTTGCAAAGATGACTTCTATCTGACTCACCTTGGCTATTGTCGCAACACATGGTTGGGATGTGCACTAGATGGATGTGAAGAGTGCCTTTCTTCATGGAGACCTAGAGGAGGAGATCTACATGGAGCAGCCACCAAGATTTGTTTAAGTTTCTTCCTTAGTATGCAGACTTAGGAAATTTATCTATGGCCTCAAACAGGCCCCTTGGGCATGGTACGCCAAAATGGATTCCTTCCTTCTCATAGTAGGTTTCACTAGGTGCCATTCTGATCCCAGTGTCTACTTCTTATGGTAGAATGATTCACTCTTGATTTTGGTTCTATATGTTGATGACCTTTTGATCACTAGGAGTTCTTCATCGACTATTACAGTGGTAAAGGCATCTCTCCAAGATATATTTGACATGACAGACTTGGGTTTGTTGCACTACTTCCTTAGCATTGAGATCTCATAGTCAGATTCATGGATTTCTCTTGCACAGCCTAAGTATGCTCCTTACTTATTGGCTCAGTTTCACATGGCTGATTGCAAGTCATCTCTGACTCCCTTTCTATCAAGATTCAAGCTTGAGGCTGACTGTTCCTCACCATTAGTTGATGCCACTCGGTATCGACAACTTCTTGGTAGTCTCATCTACTTGAATCACACCAAGCCTTACATATCATATATAGTGGGACTTGTCTCTAGATTTATGTAGGAACCTCATGAGCTGCATTGAAAAGAAGCTAAGAAGATCTTGCATTAAATATAGGGTTGACATAGATATGAGATTCATTACAAATTTGGCATAGACATTGACTTGGTTTGATATACAAATTCAGACTGGGTTGGCGATTCATAGACTTGAAAGTCCACTTCTAGTTATAGTTTCTCTCTAGGTTCTGGTCCTATCAGTTGGTCTAGCAAGAAGCAGAATGTTATTGCTATATCATCCATAGAGATAGAGTACAGGGGAGCTGTTAATGTAGCTACTGAGGCTATTTGGCTTTATGGGATACTTTCTGAGTTTGGCATTCCTATCAGGCAACCCACCATCATTTATTGTGATAACCAGAGAACCATTCAGATTTGTAGGAATCTAGTTCAGCACTAGTGGACCAAGCACATAGAGATTCACATGCATTTCATTCGGGAGCTTATTCATAGTTAGGTCATTGATTTAATCTTTTGCTAGTCTTTAGATTAGGTTGCAGACATCTTCACCAAACCTTTCACTGAGAGCAAGTTCATTCATCTATGAGCTCTTATTGGGGTGCGGTCCACATCTACAGCTGCATCTTCTTTGGGGGGCACTAGCCTCTTCATTTATTTTATGCCTCTCTTTTTTTTTTGTTGTGGGGTGGGGGGTTTCCAACAGGTTTTCTCCTTTTCTATATCCTATGGGAGATTGCATTTGTACATGGGTACCTCATCAGGCCTACTTGCCGGGACCCATTTTATATTTCCACACTGACCACCTAAGTTGCACTTATGGGGGGTATTAGTGTAGGTTTCTATTTTTCCCTATTATTTAATTAAGGAAATTATATATTTGTGCATACATGGAGTTTTCATACATTCATGGGATAGGATAGCTTATGTGGATATGTGTCATAGGTGTCGTAAGAATGTCATAAGTAACTGCTTTGAATGGCTATTTCAGGTATGGGAGTTACTTCTTTGTTCTTAGCACCTTGTCACCACCTTTCATGGAGGAGTTACAGTCTATTATTGGGGTGCTTTGACGTCCTTTTGTGGAGGAGTTACTTGCGTGCTCTCCTATATGTATTCTTCATTTTGGCCATCTTATGTTAATGGAATATTGGCTTTTCTCCAAATTGTCTATGCAATTGTCTCTTGTTTGATTTCATTTACTTTAGCATTTTGTGGCATTCAATTGCTTCGTCCCATGCAACCAAGACTCATGCATCCTCATTATTCAAACCTTGGCAAATCCTCCGATATTTCTAAGAAATAGAATTGGACCGAAAGACGAAGAGAGTACTATTGTAAAGGAATATTGTAGTCTAGTAGAGGAAGAAATAGAGGAGTCACAGGTAAGTGGTTTGAATATGGAGATGTTGGAGATAGAGATATTTATTGTTCTAAAGTATTTTAGAATAAGTGTAATTCGACTAAAGGAATAAATCATACTTCTCTTTTAGATGAAGAGAGTGTTGAAGTTTTAGAATAAGTGTAATCGACTGAAGGAAGAAATTATATTTCTCTTTTATATGAAGAGAGTGTTGAAGCACCAAATAGAAAAAATGAACATTTTCATTGTGAAGATCTTATGATTAAGAGAGTGTTGTTAAAAACAACCAATAAGAAGAATAGACTATTGTAAATATAAAATATTTCCTACACGATATGCAAATTTGAAGGTAAGTGTTTTAAGGTTTTTATCAATAGTTGTAGCACACATAATTCTATTTCAAATGAAATGGTCAAGAAACTTATGTTGAAAATAATAGTGCCTAAAAATACATATAAAGCTTATTTTTTTAGTAAGGGCCATAAAGAATTAGTCAATGACTACTGTATGATTACTAAAACCATATTGGGTGATACAAAGATGGGGTTTTGTGTGACAAAATTCCTATGTATGTATGTCAAGTTTTTGGAAATACCATGTTAGTTTAATAGAAAGATTATGCACAATGATAGAGAAAACACTTTGACACTTTTTAAGTATGGTAATAGGTTCACATTGATCTAGTTGAAGGAAAGAGGTGAATAAGTGGAAAAAATTTCTAAAGTTTTGTTTGCATCCAATAAACATTTTTTTGAAGAAAAGTATAAGAAGGCATTTTTTATTTTTTACCCAAAATGTTGCATGTTTTGATTTTAGAATAGGTGAATGAAATTTCATTTGAATTGGAAATTTAGTTGAATTTTTTTTATTAATTTGTTTCTAAAAAATTATTAAATCGATTAACACATTTGAAGAGCATTATTCATCATATCAATCTAGTGTTTTAATATAGTTTTCCAAACATTGAATAATATAGGTTGGCACCTATGGAGAATGAGGAAGTGAATAAGGAAGAAAATGATATGTTGGAGAAGGTTTTATTTTAGATAATATTCAAATCAATGTGAAATTCTACTAGATTTGGAACCTAAAAAGGGAAAATAATTGAGATGTGCATGGGTTCAAAAGCCATTACAAGATCACTATCAAATATAGATTTGCATTGCTTGGACTAGATGATTTCGTAGAATTTTTAACCAAATAAAGATACTTCGGAATGACATATTTTAAAATTAGATATCACCAATGCCTAATTAGACAAGGTTAACAATGAAATACTAAATTTTATAAAGGAATAGTTATATAAGCAGCTTGTTATTTCATTCAAATTATAAAATAGACCTTGTTGGTTCCCATTGTATACCTCTTATGCCCGGCCTTGCATACTTGACAAACAAAGATGAAAAACTCATTGATGTGTCGTTATATCTAGGGAAGGGTTTGGCATCAAGAATGGATTGAACACAAACAATGAATGAGAGGCATCGATAGAGAATATGGTCAGCTCCTTGTTATTTTTAGATTTGCCTGAACCAAGGTGAGAGAACCTTAGGTGTAGCTTATGTTCAAGAGCTATCAATGATGTCATGGTGATGTCATATAGGTGTCCAAATGAGTGGATATAGTACCTTTATATTCTTAGTGATAATGACAAAGTGTGCAAAGTGCTTGTCTTAGTATGCTTGAAGTTGGCTTGGTTGATCTTCTATTTGGCTTAGTTAGAGATGATTAGAGATGAATCTAAAGTATTGAGTATGAGAAATAGGTCACATAAGAATTTTTATATGATTTGAGTGCTTATGTTCATGATTGGATTTCATATGGTTGATCATTGTTTTCATCTAGACACTATGGGTCTAATGGTAGAAAATCTAAGTAGGTTGTCAGTTTGATGACATCATAATGACCATGTGTGGATGAATCAAGGGGAGTTGGTCATCTGGTTGTGATAACATTAGTCCCTAATTTATATGTTCTAAATCTCAAGTCATGAGATGATGTTCATTAAAATATATGTTAGTGTAAATTTGGGCTCTCAAGTAGTTTGACAGTATTTTCCCATACTTAGCCAAATTTGCATGTGGCTAGAAATAGCTGAGTAAGCATATTGATGAAGTTATATGTGTGGCAATTTTAGGACAATTTAATCAAATGGGTTTGTTTAGTTTTATTCCTTTTTTATTTGTATTAAATTTTATATCATGTGATGAATCTCTTCAAAAGATATGCATGTGTAAAGTTGGCCTTACAAGACAGTTCTTGACATAGTTGGCTCTGTGACAAAAAAATCTTAGTGAGTAGATTAACAGATTTATATCTCACACACACAAAGTTTATAGGATTATGTTTACACATGATTTGATTAATCTTTGAAATCATAACATATGGTAAAAATTTCAGAATATATGATTGAGCAAGGCAAAAGATATAAAAGTCCAAAGTTGGCCTTCCACACAGATTGTGGAAGTTTCTATACTTAGTTGATTGTGCAAGAAATAAATATCAGGACCAAATGAAGATCCAATAGTGTGAATGAAAGCATACAAGATTGATCTAATAGTGAGTTTTTATTGAGATGGTAATAAGTTAACGATGTTTAACGTTGAGCAAAGGTTAAGGATAAGGATCAAACGGTTCACATGTATTCGTACAGTTTGATCTAACGACACAAGTGGAGTCAAAGTGGTTAAAATGATAGTCATTTAATGATGTTAAAGGTTGATATTAGTAAAATAATATGTATGGTGCATGATTTTTCTTATAATCAAGGACATGAAATGAAAACATGGTGTATGATGTTTAACTATGACCGTTGGTATTTGAATATTTGAATTTTGCAAAGGGAAAAACTAGTGCTCTATATTTTGACCATATATTCTGATCCAGGATGAATTTGACAATATATTAAAAATAAAATATGTATATTACTCAAAGTTCCATTTGGTAATATAAATTTCAATGTCTGAAAGTGTGTAAACTCAAAGCTATGAAGGTCCAAAGTTGACTATGTGTTCAACTATGTTTTGCAAGTGACCCGAGAAGGATGTTCGAGTTTGTTTTGTTATTGTTTGGATGTCTCTTGATGAACTATATAGTGGATCATGTTTTAGAATCCATAATTATGCATTGTGTGAATTATTAATGTTTTACCAATCATAAGTAGTATGAACATTATCATATAAGGTGACTGTGCGCTCGTTCATGGTGACTATATGCACAAAATGTTGTTTGAGAAAATTGTGCTTAAGTAAAAGAGTGTTTTGGTGACTATGATAATTTTAGGATGGAAAAGGGGTCATGTTGAAATGATCCATTCATTTTTAAGTGGTCATTTTTTCTTATTTTTCTCAGATAAGTTTCAAAGCGCTGAATGGGTCTCCATAGGACCTAAAAGTGACTTAGGCCTATTTGAAAGTGGATTGTGCTTAAGAGTGACCCATGTTAGATTCCTTATGGGAGAAGGCATGTTTTTTAGCTGAAAATAATTTTTTTTATTGTGATAATCATGATATATCTATAAATTTTGAAACCAAATGTGTTGGTTTCTATATTTGAGAAGACTTTTGAGAAGATTTGAGCAAGATGTATGTGAGATTTGTGGAGAGAAGGAGAGGTAGTGTGCCAAGTCAGTGGGTTGATAATAAAATCAGATTGAGGACTATTTTTTTAATTTTTAGGTCATATTTTTATGTCATAATAGTTATGTTTTAGTTTGAGGATATGTGAAGAGGTCTAAGTGTGCATATGAGGACGGTTTGAGTAAAGGAGAGAGATTGTGGCATGCCTATGTGAGATGCATGTATGAGATAGAAATGGATTTTGTACAGGGGTTAGATAATCATATATTCATCATCAAGTGTTGAATACATTATTACTAAGGTGTATGTGTTCAAAGGAGGGTATAAATTACTTGATCTTCCTTAGGGGTAGTTACTTCTTGTAAAATAGGTGTTGTACTAAAGGCCTTTGCTTAGGATGATTTGATCAAGGTTTTCTAGTCTAAAGGAGTTGACCAGTCTCTTTTTTGTATTTTTTTATAGGATAAGTAGTCCATGTGTTGTAGGTTTGAGAGTGGTTTATATTCCCCATGAGGGTTTCCCAAAGGAACTATGTGTTATGTGTTTGAGCTTCTGTATACATTAAATGAATGAGTTATCTCATTAATGTTGTTTGATAAAGTTGATATATGTTGTTTATTTAATATTTTGAAAGGATTGGAATTGAAATTAAAATATTTGGACTCGCTCATTCACCCCCCCCCTCTCAGTGATTTTATCTCTAACAATTGGTATCAGAGTAAGGTACTTTTGTAAAGGCGTGATTACTTGAAGGTGATCCAAGGCAAAATATGGGTAGTCATCAAGGAGATTTCTCTACTAAGCAAGCACCAATGTTTAATGGATCCAATTATGATTTTTGAAGTGCAAGGATGAGGACATACATCATGTCCCTAGGGTTTGAAATTTGGAAATCTATTATGATGGTTATTTTGAACCTATTATTTCTCCATCCACTGTTGCAGATAAGAAATTGTTTGAGAACACTTCTAAGGCAATGAATGCTATCACTTGTGGTCTTTTAGATACTGAATACACCAAGATAATCCATTGTAAATTTTCTAAAGAAATATGGTACAAAATCTAGATCATTTATGAAGGAGATTCAAAGGTCAATCTTACTAAGTTTAAAACTCACAAAAAGAAATTTGAAATCTCAAAATGAAGGAACAAGATTTTGTGGCATCCTTTCTATAGAGATTTGATGAGATTGTGAACATCATCAGAGATCTTGTAAAAAACATTGAATAATCTATTGTAGTTCAAAAGGTATTAAGGTCACTATCACTCAAGTTTGATCGTAAAGTATCTATTGTAGAATAAAAGCATGATCTTACTCAGCTGAATTTGGATGAACTACATAGCATTCTTACTTCCTATGAGATGAGGAAGAATGATGATATACCACCAAAGAGGGAAGCAGCTTTCAAGATTGAGATGAAGACAAAAAATAAGTTATAAGGTAATAAACCCAAGGAGGATGAAATTTCTAATATAGATGAGGATGAACTAATTTATTTTATTTCAAGGAAATTGAAAATAGGTTCAGGCAAGTATAAGGGTAAACTACCCCTCAAATGCTTCAATAATGAAGAAGTAGGACATTTTGATAATAAGTGCCCTCATAAGTATAATAAGGATGATGATGAAGAGCATGATCAATGTCATGATGATAGCAAGAGATCATTCAGGGCTGATCAAAGGAAAAAGGGATTCAAAAGGTTTGACAACAAGAAGTACTTCAAGGACAAGAAGAGTACAATAAAGAAGATTGTAGTTCATCAGATGAAAGTGAAGATAGTGGACTATGAGACTGAATCGATAAATGCTCTTGAAGAACTGAAGATTGAAAATAAGATTAATAAGAAGATGATATATAAACTCAAGGACTATGAGGATAAATTCAGTGTGTATGAGGAATGAATGAATGAAGACACCAAGGAGCATGAAGATACGATCAAGCATCTCAATTGTCAATTGGAAATCATGTCTACAAGCCCTAAAGATAAAGAAGATGAATGTTCAAGGTATGTAAGTGAAAATGAGTCACTGAATTCTGAGTTAAAGAAGATATCTAGTAAGATGAACTCATTTGTGATATTTTGAAAGAGCTCAAGTGATCTATACAATATTTTGAATGATCAAAAGAATGAAAGTGATCAAACTGGTCTTGGATATAAAGAAGAATTAGAGAATGCAACTCAAGACAAGATGAAGACTAATGTGAACAAATAAAATCATACTTTGAAGACAAATCAGATCAGATAACAAAATTCCATGAGGTATGTAAGTTTTAATAATTACTATTACACATGTAATCAGTTTGGCTATAGATTTAGAGAATGCAAGAGACCTATTATAAATGAGTTTATATGGAACGGTGATGGGGGTAATTAGTCAAAATATGTGAGAAAGGTTGATTGATTAAACTATCATGATGTGAGACATTTTTCAAAACATTATCCATTTAAGGTAAGATAAGTTGAGTTTCCTTCAATAAATATTGAGTGTTACAGTTGTTATTAACTAGGACACATTGTAAAAAAAATTCCAAATTTGGTAAGACAAAATGAGCTTCTTGCAAAAGGTATGATGTACTTAAAATATCAAAAGAGAGTTTACACTACTATATTCTACAAGTAGAGGCCTACAAGTTAGAATATGTTCAATCAGGATCCTAGAGTGAAAGGAAGAAGGCAAGTTAACTCATGGAAGCCAAAGGTGGTAAATGTGAGTCACGATGATTCTGCAAGTCCAAGTAATCTATTTTCTATGGTGGAGAATGTTACAAAAGATAAAGAATGCCAAGGGTTCTCATTTTCTTCTCATGTTGAGAATGAAGATACCAAGATCAAGGAGAAGACCAAGGTGCTAATTAAGGCATGTTTTGAGATGTGTATGGATCAAAATAAACATCTTTCTATTCTTGAGAAAGTATCATTCAAAGAACATCAATTATTAGTACCTAATGATGAGGTTCCAAGATGAAAGGATGATTATTCAAATGAAAAGGTATGTCAAGATTTCATAGTTACTCCATGTATTGTTAATTCTATATTAGAAGATAAGGAGAGTGATATAGAAAAGGAACCAATTGTCATAGTTTAGACTAAGGAGAAGAATAACAAGAGAAAAAAGTCTTATAGATATAAGAGGATTCCAATGGTTACTGAGGAGATGTGGGCCACTACTGGCTTCACTTTGTTTTAGAGCATTGTGGTGTAGAGGATGTCTCTATCTATGCTTTTTAAGAGACTCCTTTTAGTGGAGAAGAAAGTGTTGTTGTGGTGTTCTTTAGATAGTGCTAAAAGGATAAAGATGAATGTATTTAGGTGTGAATGTACCATGAAGATATGTTATGGCGATATTAGAGTGATGTCATAACTATATATGGTCAGTCTATAGGGTCAAATTGAAGGTTTCAAGTGGAAAAATAGGATTTGTGATTTGTCAAGATGATATTTTCGCATAAAATTTTTTGTTGACCTTATTCTAGCATGTTCTAGGTGGTTTTATGGTCTAAAGGTATGTTGAAGTCAAATTAGAGATATTTGTTTGCTCTCAGGTTTCCCAGTTTGTGCTTAAAGTATGCATGTCCTAAAATGGGTTATAGGTTGTATGGGTTCCCAAAGATGAGAAAGCTCAAATCTTGGTCTAAAAATGTGTGATGGCAATCTCCAAGTGTGTAAGATGTTTCAAGAGTGTGCATTGACTGGAAGGTGTTGTGTTGACCTTATTTATTTTAAGATTTTAGGGTTTAGGTCTCTAATATAAAAGTGTTTTTCCTTGTGAATTAAGGTCTAAGGTTTCTTAATAGGCTAAATGGTCTAAATGGGTTGTCAAATCAATCTTCATAAAGATTTGAAGGTTTGTGGTTTTCAAATTCTTCATATTTTTGTCAAGATGGAGGCCTAATTGGCTAGTACGTTTGTGAAGTAAGTATGTTGCATATGATGATCTTGGTGTGATTGAGGTGGAATATGAGAGTAATCCAAATATGAATTTTTAGGGCCTGAATATGTGTCTAATAAAAGTTGTGGGCTCTGCAAGTTCTATGTAGGGCTACAAGGAGTCTAGATAGGCCTAGTATGAAGATTTTATGTTTTTGCTCAATGTTTCCAAAATAGAAAGGTCTGTATGTTTCAAATATATTTCTCAAGTTTTTTTAGATCATGTTTCCTCTTTGGTGAGTGGCATGAATTTTTTTTATGCTCCTTGTGGTATCTTGAGATAGAAGGCTAGTTAGCATGTATGGTGATTCTTCATGGTGTGTGGAGATCTAAAGTTGATAAAAATGTTTAATTTCTGATAAATCTTAGGGGGAATCCCTCTCATATGTTTCTTGAAGATTTCCACTATATTTCAGTGCATGGTTGAGAAGTACAAGGTTGTATGCACAAAGTTAGGGGGAGCTAACCCATTTAGCTTGAATGGCTTGAGGAGCTTTGCATGATGTGAGGGGAAGCATATGTGAAATGATTTAGTCATATTGAAGATTTGGTGATATCTAATATAGATAAGATTTCAATAAGGTTGGTATGATGACTTGATCAAACCTAGTCATAATTGGGGGTTTTGTATTCATTGGTTATAGTGCTTGGTTGAAGAAGAATGTTGGCAAAGGTAAATAAAAGGTAGGCTCAAGGTAAGGGGGAGTTTGTAATATATTTATAAGATGTTCCTCTCCTTTTTATAGTCTTTGAATATCCTTGGGATTAGTTGGTGCACACTTTGTTGGCAAAGGTAAATAAAACTTGATGTCATTAAAAAGACAAAAGATACATTAAATATATACATTACATTGAAGTAAATTTTATTGTAAATTACAACATATAATATTTTATAAACTTTTAATTCAAATTCGGCACTTTTATTTATACAAAAATCCCAAATAAGATAAAAACTACCATACAAAGACTAAATCAATGCTTGAATAAAAATCACCATTTTATGTAGAGGATAATATTTTATGTTTCATAAATTATTAGGTTTGACTAAGAACTTGTGTTTTTAAATGAATCTGAAGGTGGCCTAAAACTAGGGTATAGAGGATAAATCATAACTTGATGCAAAATAAAATTTTACTGTAGAGACTAAAATTTACAATCTAGTAAATTTTTAGATGAAATAAAAAAGTTTGATGTTTTATAAACTCTTAGTACCCCAATACATTTACCAATTTCTAATAATCCAAGATTGCTTTAGGGAAATGTAAGAGGATAAAAATGGCTATTTGTATTAGGCCACTAAAATGCAAGCTTGAAACAAAATATCTGGAAATTATACATATATGAAAAATTAGGTGAAGCTTGTATATCTATGATACCATATGAAATTGTCTAGATAGGATCCATAATTGTGTTAGAAACTATAATACATACATCCACAATAAATGCAATAATATATATTAATGAAATTTTTTAATTAAAAAAATACAAAAAATTACTATAAGTAACATGAATACATATTTAGATTAAAATAATCTAACCTAAGTTTTTAGAATAATAATAGCTCTCTTGGACAATGAATTAAAAAAATTGCAAGCTCTTTATTCTCTTTTATTTAGAAAAGAGGGTAACGATAAGTATGGAGAATAGTTAACTTGTATGAAAAGTATTCTTAAGATAATAATTTATTATTAATATCAAAATTCAATCAAGTTAATAATTTGATTGGTACTCTTCTCTAATAAGAGTCTGTATCTTCCATCACCTCACCACCAAACATTTTTTTGTGCCTATATAAAACCTTTATAGTCTGATATATTCCAATATGAAAGTTTTTTTCAGCTAAGCATGACTAAATTTATCTATAGAAAAACCTATTTTATTACATAAACCTTAAGAAGAACAATACAAAATATTCCTCTAAAAATCATAAAAAAACTATGTAGTGAGTCTTTTCAATTTCCATAGTCATCTTTAGGAATATAAATATTTAATTACTAATGGGAAACTAACCATATCATAATAATAAATTGTTCAAAGTTTATGGATATCACCATTGAAAACTAAAACTTTTCACTAAGAGGACATAAATAGCAGTCCCTAAATATTTTCCTCCATAAACCTTACTAAAAATTATAATATCATTATCAGCAACAAAACTAATGCAAAAGAATATTGTTCATGCATACACCCAGAGACAATGATTCAAGCTTATATCATCTCAAAATGGATGCATGGTTAAATTCTAGGCTATGTATATCAACCTATAAAAACTACATAAAATTTAAAAACCATAACCTCTTTTTTATAAAAAACCTAATAAATTCTAATACCCCTCTATTTCTACAAAGAATTTTCTTTTAAATAGAGTTATGTTAATGTTATTTTTTGAGGTGGGGGTAACATGATAACAAAGTGCAATTATTTTTTTATGTACTAGAGAATGACCAGGTAAACATTGTAATATGAGTTAATAATATACATTATAATCAACCTGTTTTTTGAATTGTTATATGGGTTGTTAAAGGTTCTATGTGAGCCAGGTCCTCTTTTATTGTGTGGACCAGTTTAGGTGGGGATTAACACTAGATGAAGGTAATTAATATCATATGAACCATAAATGATTAAAACAAACAAAATATTAGTATTACACTCATATAAGAATATTGATTCGCACCTAACTCACTTGATAATTGTTATAATCTCAATCTATGGGCTATGCACATTTATTATGAGTTATATGGTTTTTCAAACCTCAAAACCCTTGAAATACTAGATTATGAAAATTAAAATGACACAAAATTTCAATTTTACAACCATAAATTTTATATTACTCCAAAAATAAATTAACCACTATTAGAACTCCACTACATTTTGAAAGTGTTTTAGTTGATCCAAAAAGGAATTCAAACTTTACATCAGTAATTACCAACTAACCAATTCATAAGTATAAATCAATTTAATGTTGATGGATCCCATCCTTAGAAATTCTTAACAAAACCATGTGTTACATTTTGTGGGGAAAAAACAAATAATAGCATCGATGCATGAAAAATATTTCAAAAAGGCCTTAAGAAGACCTTTAATAAAATGTAGTGGCATTTCTTAAAATTGTAAAACATATTTACAAATATCGATATTTTTGAAATCTTTATTATACTTACATTTAGTATAATATCAAACATGTACTCACAAATGTTGAGCTCAAATATAAATTACATTTTTTACACTATGTTATTGATATCACCACTAGTTTTAGTTACTAATACGTCAAGTAATCCTTTGCATCTTTAAATACACATAACAATATACCACAAAGGTTAATGCCTCCCACTTTGAAAATTTAAGCTTTCTAACAGGAGGATAGAGACAACTATTCATACATATTTCTCACCATAAATTTTATTAAAAAAAATTAAATCATTATTAACAAAAAATTAATACAAATAAAATATTTTCACATCATTCATGCAGAGACATTGATATGAGCTTAAAGTAAAACACAAAGATTTCATGCCCAATTTATGTTCTATCCACCTCAAGATATAAAAAAGGTCAAGCCTTCACTCTCCCACTAAATAATAAAAATGAATGTTTCACTATTGAGAACAAAAATAAATGATATTTCATAAAAAAAAGTTATTATATATAAGAGTTATACAACAAATATCATTAATTAAATGTATTAGCTTATATTCATTACGTATCTACCACAATGTCATCAAAAAATGGCACCTCACCATTGATCACTCTGTCTCTACATTACTTATGTGCTAACACATGCTATATCCCACAAGGAGGGTGATCTAATTGTATTCAGCATCCAACATATGTTGTGGATAATCAGTCAAGTACGAAATGTTGGTGACGTTCATGTCTTATCTACTCTCAAACATAATCTCCAAAAATGGAAAAAATAGTATTAAAAGTCATTTTCAATCTCTAATGTAATATAAAAACATATCCTCTTTATAAAATATCAAAATATCATATTTTCAAAGGCTAACAAACCATATAATAATCATAAATCTTTTGTTTGAACAACACAAATAAATGGTTGTTTTTATTATTTTTTTAATCATATTAGGTTGTGTTAATGCTCTTTTATTTTGTGTAAATTGTGTTGTACAATGTTTTTGATTCATTTTTATATTTTATTGATTGGTAATTTCAAACTATATAAATTTATAGTTCTATTTTGAAGTTCTAGATTCATGTGTAAACAAGTTCTGATCATAGTTATCATTAGCTCAAAGTTAGATCATTCTAGTGAATGACATAAATAATGGGTTATATTTTTATTTTTTATTTTACTTTTTTTCGAGGGAAACTACATGCTCTGATTTTTCAATTTATTGATTCTTCACCCTTCTATATTTGTGACTTGCTAATTGATGAGGGAATGCAAATCGAGTGATGACACTCATGCCCTGTCCATCTTCCAAAATCTAATGTGAATCTCTAAGAAGGTATAAAAAACTACTTCAATCCCCTTTTCAATCTCCATTTTCATCTGAAATCGTTTCCTCTTCAAACAAATACCATAAATACTACATTACTAATAGTTATAAATTAAAATTTTCTATCATAAATATATATACAACTATCTTTAGACATTTTTTCCCATAAAAATTATTCAAAAGCAATTATATAAATGGTGGAGAAAAATTTAAGACAAAGTAAAATATGTTTGATGCATTCCCATAGAGATACTCACTAAAGCTTAACTCACCTAACAATGATTGCATACATTATAATTATGAACCTTATATTTTCTTAATAACTCATGAAATGAAGTTGTGTATCCTTACATACACATTGTAATACAATAAAGATATCAATAATATTTAATATAAAACATAAATATTTACATAAAAATATTATTATAAAGAATAATATTACCATTTACTCAATTTATTAATCACTCACTTTTCATATCTGCAACCTAATTACAAACATGACAACACATTCCTTCTATATACTCTCAAACCTTGTGACGTAGCCACACTAATGTACGCCATACATAGAGGAATTTGATCGTAATCATCATCCTTTATATCTGATTAGGTATGGAGCACAAAGTTCAATCTAATGATACACACAAAGAAGATGACAATATAATTTTATCCATTATTCACATGTGAATATGTACCATTAATTGGGTATGGAGCTTTTGGTGCAAACTAATAGCCATATATGGAATGGATGTGGGAAACTATGTTTATTTCTTCTTATTAAAGTTATTTGATCACTAGTAATTATACATTAGAAATGTCACATGATGGTACCAACTTAAAGTTATTATTTTATAATTTTTTAAAATTTAATATAAATAAATAAATTTAAGAAAAAAATGGTTTTTAATTATTATTTTCATTTTATTTTTAAGAATGATTTTTTTTTTAATTGATCATTTGAACAACCTTTTTATGGTTATTATGAATGCTTTTATCAAAATTTCCTAATTTTTAGATGCAAATTGCATGCTTTTTAAATGTTTAATTATCATTTAATAGATTTTAAAATTATATTATAATAAATAATTTTATGAAAAACTTCTAATTTTTAGATGTGGAATATATATATTTTTTAAATATTTAATTAATATATTTTAAAATTAAAAGTTAAAAAATTATCAATATAAAAATAAATTATAATAAAAATGTATATATATATATTAATATCACATCATGTTTGATTATAAAGATATATGGTTATACAAATTATTAGTGTAGAATAAATTTGGATTTATTGTTGTATTTACATTCTAAAGAGAAAGAATGCCCAGACCAATTCTTTTAATAATTTTTTTTTTTAAAATTTTTTAAAAAAATATAAATTTTATTTATATAAAAGAATTTTTTTACTGTGTTTTATATATATATATATATATATATATATATATATATATATATATATATAATTGTATTGGTATTTTTTTGCACGATGAGATAAAAATATTATTGCATATCTAAAAGAAAGTCTAAGACATGTTTATCTAATTTATTATTAATAAAATTAGTAAATTTATTATATAAATAAAACATATTTTACATATTACAAATTTGAGTCATATAATATATAACAATTGTTATAGAAATTTATTTTATTTTTATTTATCTTTCTTTCACTATTATTGCATTATATCTATCTTAATTACAATAAAATGAAAATTTTCAGTTTTCAGATAATATCAAAATGTACCAAGTATTATTTGTTAATAATATTGTCTCGAATATGGTACAAATCTCTGTAGCAAGAAACTTAACGGGCTGTTCCCATTTCGCGTTAATATGTACCGAAAGGGACGCCATTATAAATGGGAATATCTGCATTGCAATACAGCTGCAACACCAACTATCATTAAAAACAGAAAAGTGATAGTAAATTATTAAAGTTTTTAAATAATTTAAATGAATTTATATAAAAATTGTAAGTAAGAAAATCCGTTTCTAATATAATTCCTTTCAATTGCATTGTTCTTATAACATAAATACGAATACTAAAATATTCTATATAAATTCTCATTCTTATTTGACCTCTTTTCTTAACATAATACTTCTTTTAGTTTATTTGACCTCCTTTCTTAACTGACCCTCCGTCAACATCAACTTCAGTTACCTTCATATGTTTATGACTAACTAATGTCATTAAGTGGCAATTAATCTCGATTATAAGCCTCCAGTTTTTCTTACTAACTATTTTAATGGAGTTCGTTAATTGTAAGTTGCTTTTAAGCCCGATATATTACATGGTTAACATGACAATACAAAATGGTGGGGAAAGGGCGTGAAGAATCGAGTTAAAAATGGGTGCAGAACTGACTTACATAAACAAGTTTGTTGGTTACATAATGACCATAGAAAACGGGTGCAGATATTTTCATAATGTGTTTGTCAGAAAATGGGGGCAGAAGTTTTCATAAATGTGTGTTGGTTGGTTGTTGATTACAAAATGATATTGAAAAAGGGGTTCAGAATTGACTTACATAAACATGTTTGTTTGTTATATAATGAACATGAAAAACGGGTGCAGAATTTATGATAAATGTGTTTCTTTGCTATATAATGACCAGGGGTTACATGTGTTTGGTTTCTACAGCGTTATTTGTATTCTGTTCCATTTTTTACGTATAAGACATGTTATGCCTGAATCAATGTCCATGTCCAACATATAAAAATGTGTTTGTTGTCTAACGTTGCAGACCACACTGTATTTACTGTAGGGAGAAAGCACGTGTTTATTGGTTACATAATGCTCGGAGAAAAATCTGTTTGATGTCTAGAGCGTTATTTGTACTAGGTAGATTTCAAGACGTGCTGATTCTTTTCAGCATATTTAAGATCACTAATTAATGTCATATGGTACTGATAGTGGAATATAATGTTAAAATGAAGTAATATTATTCAAATTAATATAATGTCATATGGTATTCATGGTAAGATATAATGTTAAAAGTAAATAATTTTATTCAATCTGGTAAAGAAAGCTAAATATTGTCAGTATTATTTAAGATGTGTTGACTCTTTTCAACATATCTA
Organism: Torreya grandis; assembly: GCA_037957365.1. Lineage (NCBI taxonomy): Eukaryota > Viridiplantae > Streptophyta > Pinopsida > Cupressales > Taxaceae > Torreya > Torreya grandis. Next base: position 2,189,649 of record JARHVA010001599.1, on the reverse strand, counting down.
AGACTACTAATTAATGTCACATGCTACTGATAGTAAGATATAATAACAAAAAGAAAAAATGACTAGGGAAAATAGATTACATCTGTTTGATGTCTATAGCGTTATTTGTACTACGTAGATTTTAAGATGGTTTGACTCTTTTCAGCATATCTAAGACCATTAATTAATGCCACATGTACTGATAATGAGATTTAATATTGAAAGCAAATAATTTTGTTCAATGTGATAAAGAAAGCCAAAGTACTGCCAATCTTATTTAATTGGCAGGTTTTTGAAATCTTATAAATATTTAGATTTTTTGAAAATCTTAGTGTAATATCAAACTTGCATTCATAAATGTTGATCTTAAATAAAAATTACAAGTACCTTTTTTTTATATATAAATAAATTAAAAAAATAGTGTCTTTCATTTTAAAAAATTAAGTTTTTTAACTGTAGATACAACTACTATTCATATATAATTTGCAGTATAATTTTTATAAAAGAAATTCAGTAATTGTTTGTAATAAAAATAACACCAATAAAATATTTTCACATTATTCATGCAAAGACATTGATCTGAACCAAACCCACCCTCAGAGTGGTTAGATGCATAACTTTTTGATGCAGGAGCATCTACATTCATTTTCTTGGCAAGCCATGGTTACAAGTTATGTTTAAATTCGAATTTCAAATTATTGTATTTTGCCTCCAAAATGTTATCTAAGGAGGAGTAATTGTAATTGTCAAAAGTGACAAGTGAAAGGTAAAAAAATAATTGTTAGGGATGTTGAGAAATAAGGGAGGAATGGTTGAAAATGTTTCAACCTTAGTATATTGTTAAAAATTACAAACTATTTCTGTTTTACCTTTAGCCCAAAATTGGCGTAGAAGTTAGAGGGGAGAATCTTAACAAGAGCAAAAAAAAGAAAATTAATTATAGAGGAGGATGAGAGGTACGTAGAAGAGAGGAGGAAGAACAGAAGGAGAATCTCTCATTCAAGGAGAGAAAAAAAAAATCAGGAGTATGAAAGAATGCAGGTCTGCAACAAAGAGAAAATGGAGGATTGAATGTGAGAACAAAAGGTGGGGTGAAGATGACTAAAAAGACCATTGATCATGGTCATGGATGTATCGATTCTTTTCTGTGTAAGTGTTCTTATTTGATCAAGAAAGAATGATGTTGATTTTTATGTCAATCTGTAGAACTCTGTTACAGCTGTAAGCAGGCCTGTGAGTAACAACCTGGTTTTCTTTGGTATGTGGGAAAATTGTCTTGTATTGAATTGATATAACTGCAATCAGAAATTTATTAATGAATGGGTCAAGATTATTTTGTATGTCCGCTCAGAAGTGGTGGTCCATGTCTAGCTATTGTTATACATGACTATTGAGTTATTATATGATAATCTGATTCTGGGAATATTGGTTTGCTCCAATGAGTATATGAAATTCTTCTTTACGAGGAGTACAGTGCGACAGCACAGTTGAAGAGGGGAAGACAATGTTTCAATTTTAATAGAGGTAGATCTGTTTTATTTCTGTTAGTGGTCTGCTCGCCCAAAATTGTGAATCCTTTCTAAGTAGAGTCCGCACTTCCTCCTTTTCAACATATGACACACCACAATGTTGTGGATCGGCTAGAAGGCCAACAAAAGATATATAGTCATCATATGGTAGAACATTTGTACAACGATTTTTATCGCCATGTTGATTGGCCACTAAACTTCTCATCATCTCTGCCCTCCTTGCTCTGACCAGCTGTAAAGCATCGAACTCCTTGAAAACCTTGGTGTGGCTGCTCAGCGTCTGCTTGAGGTGCACGAGAGCCTCGGAGCAGAAGTTAAACTGAGATTTTTGATTTTTTTAGGAAATGGTTCTATGGAGACAATGAACTTTATATGCATATGCAAATAAAGCATTATACTTGCCACATTTGTTTGAGTTTAAGCATTGCAAACATTGTTGGGTTTACCAAATGCCGAAAAGAAGCAAAGAAACAGGTACAAAATTTCGCATCTCGGACACTTGCTTCACATGTTACATCAACGCTGTAATCAGCTTTCAGTGTTGTTTGATGGATATAGATCTGCCAGTTAAGTTTAATGGTATTACAGTAAAGTGATTTTAAGTGTTTCATGTAATGGTTCGTTCATCACACAGAGTAGCATTATTTTTGGATAAAATCTCTTAGTATTGATGTATCCAATAGTTCTGACAAGGGACAAATCTGGCCTGATTGTTATTTTGTGCAAAACGAATACATGTGCTTGAATTTTTGTCTCATCATGCTTTATAGTTTACATCCACAATTACATATGAGAGATGAATTGTTGCAAATGGTACACGTCTTTGTAAAGCTTTTCCCTTGTGGATGATTTATCAGCTTCCTTATGTCATGGGAGAGTAATGTTTGGTTGAAATTGATTGTATCTCCTGTTATATTGAATTTGATTTTGGTAAGTTAAGAAGTTTTAACAAGGTGAGGGCTGTATCAGAGCAGACCAAGGACAGTTTCATCATTTGGTATCAGAGCGCACAGCTAAGGAAGTTTAGACTGTACTGTTTTGGGACTGTACATCACTTTTGCTCTATCCACTTCAAGCTATAGAAAAGACCTACCCTTCTTTCTCCCACTAAATAAATAAAATGAATGTTTCACCATCAAAAATAAAAATAAATGAGATTTCTTAACAAATTTGTTAAATATAAAGAAAATACAATAAATATAATTAATTAAACGTATTGATCTCTTTTTATTTGGTATATACCATTGTATCATCTAAAACTAACACCTCATCTCTACATTATTTATCTGTTAATACATATCAAATCCCAAAAAAAATGATATGATTATATTCATCCTCCAACATATATCATGAACTTACAATCAAATACAGACTATTCACTCATATCATATCCAGTCTCAAACATTTAATTTAAACTTCTAGAAAAAATAGATAAAATATTATCTAAAAACCTTTTCAATCTTCACTGTAATCTAAAACATTTCCTCTTTAAAAAATATCAAAATCTAGAATTTCTAATGACCATCAAACCATATGATAATAATAAATCATTTATTTGAATAACGTAAGTAAATGGTTATTCCAAAATGATACAAATCTTCATTATGGATAAGTCATAATACACAAGTCGATAACTAATTCAATATTTTTTTTAAAATGAGCTCTGCTAGGGTTTGGCCTGCGATGCAGGAAAAACAGTGGCGGAGGCAAGGGAAGCGATTGTAAGGAATACAACAATAACTGTGTGGGGAGGTCATGAATCACCAGAAAAACGGAGGATGGAAGTCAGATTTCAGCGAAGAGGTTTCTCAGCGTCACAGCTGTATGCAGGGGAAGGGCAATCCCATGCTATTTGAGGCCTGGATGCGACACAAAGCTGGAGTGATGAAAGGATTAGGTCGGAGTTCAAGAGGGGGTGGGACGGAGGGGGTAGGTGCCCCTCATTTGCTGAGGCTGAGGGGGAAAAAATAGGGTTCTCCTGTGACGCCGGCGAAGGATATTCCTATCGTCCTGTTCAACAAAAAAGAGCTTGAAGTTATTTTGTACAGGGAAGAATCGCTTTCTTCCCAAGGTATGATTTGTAAATTTTATGGTTTATGGCTAACATTTTCTGCACTGCACGGGTGGATCCCAAACATTCGCAGTATCATGTAGAAGGTAATATTGATATTTGCCGATGCCCAAGAGCAATCTTTATTTTGATTTTTGATTCTTGTAAAGATAAAGAGGCTGTATTCAATGATTTTTTGGTGCTCGAGATAATCATATTCTTTTGGTTAAGCCCTGGCATCCAGATTTCAATGCCCAATCTAAAACTTTAAACTTCAAATTGATATGGATTAGGCATTCAAATCTCCCTTATCAATTTTGGGATGATTTTCTGTATAGAGCAATAGGGAATATAATTGAGGATCTTTTGATGATTAATGATTTAACTGAAGAAAGGGGGCACTCTACATATGCTCATATCTTGATAAAACTAGATATCTGTAATGATCTACCTGCTCAAATGAAATTGAAGGTTAGGGACAAAATTTGGATTTAACTCCTGGATTGTGAAGGAATCTTTTTTAGATGGGCCACAGATATTTTAAAACTAAACATTTAGTTAATGAGTGTCCATGGATTAAGTTCAAAAACCTAATTCATGGTGGAAGTAAGTAGGGATTGAACATATTACAATTTACGCTGGGAATGGTAATGGCGATGAGTGATGAAAGTGAGGGTCTATCTTTAGTCCCAGAAACCCCTTTGCAAGCTATGGATCAAACCCATAAAAAATGAAGAACTTTGTGTAGAGGCTTTGGTTAAGGAGGTGGGTGCTTCTATGTTATAAGAGAACAATGTTAGTGCAAATAATTGTCAAGATTCATTGGTTCAGAGTCCTTTAGAGCAAAAGGTTTGACAAATCCATTGCTAACACAAAACAAGGTGAAACTCATGAAATGTCCATGCCCATATTGGTAAATCTTGAGGAGAGGGGAGAATGGAAAACTATGAGAAATGGAAAGAGAGTAAAAGGTAAACAGGACATGGACCCTAGAATATGTCTCTTATATCTCACAAAGAAAAACTTATGAGAGAGATTTCGCAACAGTAGTTCTAGTTCTTATTGTAGGCCAGTTGTTCTTATTGAAAATTTTGGCATGTGAGGCCTTTTTCTTGTTGCATTTTAATCATTTTGTGGTTGGATTTGGGATTTTCAACTAATATAAGTGGTTGTTCTAGATTTTTTGGCCTTTTTGATTATTTCATTCCCAAGGTCAGTCCTTTACTTGAAAAAACCTATCTTTACCCATAATTAAAAAAACACAAATTAATTAAATTATTGTAAATAGAGATCTGTTACTGCTCTTCTTTTTGGTGGATATTATGTTGCGCAAATGTTTTTTATTTCATTTTTTTTTCACTAATTGATAATCTCAAACTCTGTAAATTTGTAGATTTGTTTTAGGGTTCGAGATAAGGTGTTTTGTAACTAATTGCAGAGACAAGTTCCAGTCGTAGTTATCATTAGATAGAATTAGGATTTGTTTTGTGAATGACACAATAATTGGCTATGTTTTCATTTTTATGATTCAACCTTTCTTCGATGAAAACTACATACACCATTTTTTCAATTTATTGAGTCTTCACCCCTCTATATTTGTGACTTGATCACTGGTGACGGAATACAAATTGAATGGTGACACTATGTCATTGCCCATCTTCCAACATCTAATGTGGACCTTTGAAAAGGCATAGAAACCTACTTAAAACTCCTTTTCAATATCCATTTTCAGCTGAAATCATTTACTCTTCAAATAAATATCCAAAATACTACAGTACTAATGGTTCCAAACTAAAATTTTCTTATACAAATATAAATATATTATCTTTAGATATTTCTCACCATAAGAATTATTAAAAGAGGATTATATAGATGTTAGAAAAAAAAAAAAAAGGAAAATATGTTCAACATAATCATGTAAGATACTCATTTAAGCCTAACTCACTTAACATGGCCAAACTAATATACACCATGTACTATAATCAGGAGAATTTGATCATATTCATCATCCATTATATTCAATAAAATATAAAACAAAAGGTGATATCTAATGATAAATACAAAGAGGATGACAACATAATACTAGTAAACATACATAGAATGGATGAATATACTTAGGAAAACCATAGTCCTCATTAAGGTGATCAAATAACTATGACCATACACTGGAAATGCTACATGATGGTACTAATTAAAAGTTATTATTCTGTATTTATTAAAATTTAATATAAATTAAAAATATATTCAAAAAAATAAATGATTTTCAATTGTCATATTTATTTTATTTTCAGAAACAACTACTTTTTTTTTTTAGGATTGACTATTTGAAGAACGTTTTTAAGATTAGTATGAATACTTTTATTAAAATTTAATAATTTTTAAGATGCAAATGACTTTTTTCTACTATTTACTTATGGTTTAATGTATTTTAAAATTAGATTATTATATATTTTTTATTGGAATTTTCTAATTTTTAGATATCAATACTATCTTTTAATATTTAAAATATATTTAATATATTTTAAAATTAGAAGTTAAGAAATATAAATATATTTTAATACCACATAATGTTTGATTATATTTTTATATATAAATAATATATATTCTATATTCATGTAGAACAAATTTAGATTTATTTGTATTTAACATTATTCTATTTATATTTTACAAACATAAAGTAATGCTCAACACTGATTTTTCAGTATAAAAGATTATATTTTTACTAAAAATTATAAAATTTATTCATATAATAATTTTTTTTTACTGTTTTAATAATTGTTTAGTATATATACAATATTCATATGTAGAATAAATTTAAATTTATTTGTATATAATATATTTTTTATTTTAATTTTATGAACATAAATTAATGTTCAAACTAATTTTATTAGTATAAAAGAATATTTTTTTACTAAAAATTATAAAATTTGTTCATACAATAATTTTTTTTATAATGTTAATAATTGTTTTGTATTTTTTTTCAGTAAATTGTATTGATATATTTTTTTTTAAGTTTAGATAAAAATAGTATTACATATTTTTTTTAACGTTGAAAAAATATTAATAATAATAATATTTATCAAATCTTTTACTTGAAAAATTGACAAACTTATCATATAAATAAGACATATCTTACATGTTACAAATGTGAGTAATGTAATATTATTATTTTTTGAATGTGATGTAAATATTAAACAATTCTATATTAAATTTTATTCTTAATTGACCTCATTTCTCTTCTTAAAAAATTAAAGAAACACATCTTTCACTTTATTCATATCTATATTACACATCTTTCATTCATAAAAGTTGAGTTTAAATATAAATTACAATTTTCTAATATATTATAGATACAAGTATTAATTTTAATACAAATAATTTTCAAGATTATTGATTCAGACTCCTTTAGTAGGAAAAGGTTTGACAACTCCATTGTTGACATGAAAACAAGGGGAAACTCTAGAAATCTCAATGCACATATTGCCAAATCTTGAGGACGGGGGAAAATGGAAAACTTTCAGCCATAGAAAGAGAAGAAAAGATAAAACAGACATGAAACTGATTAATATGTCTTCATATCGTGCAAAGAAAACCTTATGAGAGATATTTAGTAGTAATAGTTCTAGTTCTTATTGTAGGGTAACTGTTTTTATCAAAAAAATTGGCGTCTGAGGCCTTTTCCTTGATGCATTTTAGTTGTTTTAAGACTGGATTTGGGAATTTCAGCTATTATAATTGGGTTTTCTATCTTTTTGGCAATTTATATTTGTTTCATTCCCAAGGTTAGGCCCTAGTTCAAAAAACCTATCTTTACCTATAATTAAAAAAATATAAACAAATGATTATTTTTTGTTATTTTTTAATAATATTATATTATTTGGTGGCATCAATTAATTGAATTATTGTAATTAAAGATTTACTAATGCTCTTTTGTTTGTTGTAAATTATGCTGCACAATTTTTTTTAGTTCATTTTTATTTTTCATTGATTGATAATTCAAGCTATGTATATTTGTTAATATGTTTTAGGGTTCTAGGTAAGGTGTTTTGTAACTAATTGTGGGGATAGGTTCCAGTCATATTTATAATTAGATCTAATTAAGATGTCTTTTTAATGACACAAATAATTGCTATGTTTTCATTTTTATTATTGAACCTTCCTTTGAGGAAAACTACATGCAATATTTTTTCAATTTATTGAGTCTTCACCATTCTGTATTTGTGATTTGGTCACTAGTGGTGGAACACAAATTGAGTGGTGACACTTATGTCCTACACATCTTCCAACATCAAATGTGGACCTCTGAAATTGCATATAAACCTAAATAAAACTCCTTTTTGATATCTATTTTTAGCTGAAATCATTTACTCTTCAAGAAAATACCCAAAATACTACATTACTATTGATTCCAAATCAAAAAATTTCTTTTCCAAATATAAATATCAATATCTTTAAAAAAAATTCGCAGTAAATCTTTTTTTAAAAAATTATATAAATGTTAGAATAAAATAAGACAAAAGAAAATTTGTTCAACACAATCATGTAAGATATTCATTGGCGCTTAGGCTACCTAATAGTAGTTTCAAGAAATATAAATTTGGGCATTATATACTATTAGTAACTCAAGTAACTCATGAAATGAAGTTGTGTATCCTTACATGGAAATTATAATCCAATAAAAATATCAGTATCATTTAATGTAAAAGCATAGATTTTACATAACAACGTTATTATAAATAACAATAATACCATTTATTCAGTTTGTTGATCAATAATCCTTCCATGTCTGCAACCTAATTTCAAATAGGGAAACACATTCCTTCTAGCTATTCTCAAGCCTTATGTTTTGGCTGCACTAATGTGCACCATACACCATAAACAAGAGAGTTTGATCATATTCCTCATCCGTTATCTATGATCAGGTATAAAACAGAAGGTGAAATCTAGTGATACAGACAAAGAGGAGGACAATATAATTTTAGCCATTATACACATGTGAATGTGTAGTCTCAATTCGCTACTGAACTTGAGGTTCAAACTAGTAAGACATGGATAGAGTGGATATGTATTAAACTTAGAGATATCATATTTATTTCTTCTCATTAAATTTATCAAATCATTAGTGACCAAAAATAAGAAATACCACATGATGGTACCAAATAAAAGTTATTATTTTATATTTTTTACGTTCAACATAAATATAAAAAAAAATAAAAAAAATGATTTTCAGTTATTATATTCATCTAATTTTTGAGAATGACTTTTTTTTAGATTGATTATTTGAAAAACATATATAAGATTATTATGAATGCTTTTATTATAATTTAATAATTTTTAAGACGCAAATGACATTATTTTAATTGTTTAATTATGGTCTACTGCATTCTAAAATTAGAATATTATGAATTATTTTATTGAGATTTTCTAGTTTTTAAATGTGAATGATATTTTTTTAATATTTAATATTTTTTTAATATATATATATATATATATATATATATAAATACATTAAATAAATATTTAATATTAAAAAATATCATTCACATTTAAAAACTAGAAAATCTCAATAAAATAATTCATAATATTCTAATTTTAGAATATATTTATTTAATGTATTTTAATATATATATATATATATATATATATATATATATATATATATATATATATATATATATATATATATATATATATATAACAAATTAAATTTTATTTGTATGACACATTGTTTTATTTGTATCCTAAAAACATAAAGCAATGTTCAAATAATTTTTTTCTAAGTTAAAAGAATATCTTTTTATTAAAAATTATAAAATTTGTTTATATAATAGATTTTTCTTATTATGTTAATAATTGTTTAATATTTTGTTTTCAAAATTGTATTGTAAAAAAAGACTGGAAAAACATTGATAACAGTAATGTTTATGAAATATGTTATTAAGAAAATTGATAAACAATGCCAAACAATTCTATATAAATTTTCATTCTTAATTGACCTCGTTTCTCTTTAAAAAATAAGAGATAATTTTTTCACTTTACTGATGTCTACATTGCACAAAATTCATGCAATTACTAATTCTTAATTTTTTTATTAAAGGGTGATATATTTTGGACAAACTTATTACGATCTAAGAGGGCTTGGTTTGGGCCCACTCTTCTCCTCAGAGAACTATTTTTTTAAATTGGATTTTGAAAAATCTTCTGATGAGATTGAGTGGCAATTTATTCTTGCCATGCTCAAGGCTCCTAGCTTTGGTCCCTAATTCATTTATATAATGCAGAATTTGCTTCATGATGCATTGGCCTGCCTCAATATCAATGGGCATCAAACCAGAGGGATAAATCTCCAGTGATATATTTTCCAAGGTTGACCCCTTGCTGCATTGCTTTTTGTGTTATTCACTGAAGCCCTGGGTTACCTCTTGGCTTCAAAAGCTTCTCAAGGGATCATTTTTGGCATTGTTTTCCTAGACTACACCTCTTAGCTCATCAATGGACACTTTTTAGATGACACCTTCCTCATGATTGACTAAAAAGAGGCCATGTTTAATGAATTTATTCAATGCCTAAACATTTTTTGTCTATATTCTAGTTCCAACATTTTTTTGTCTAAATACAGTGCAACCTAGGCCTCTTATCACTTTCTCAGAATAGGATATCATTGATGATGAATCATATTTATAAACACTATTTGTATGAGATTACATTGATCATCATCATATTCAGAGTGTCATGGATGATAATAGGTCAATCATTAATATGTGTACTATTACACTTCTACATCATTTAGGCTATTTAGATCAAGATATTTCCCTGATAGATATAGTTATTTGTGGCCGTAGTGGCCATGTCCAAAGCTCCATTAGGATATTTTACATCTATTATAGGTTAGGCCCATGTATGTGGCCATTAGATTCATAGTTGTACCTAGTTTTGGAAAATTTGATATGTTATTAGGTAGGCCTTAGATACATTAACTTTGATCCATTCTTTCCATTGGAAATAGATGTCTTTAGTATATACATGTTATTTAGGTTGTTACAATTGATGGGATTTCATATGAGTATATTCTACCTACTCACAACAAGTTACACAAAAGTTAGTATTAATATCTCCAATAACATTCCAATAGGACACCTTAGATATCAACTGAGCCACTACTGTTATTGAAGTCTACTTATACATCACTACTACATATACACACTCTCCCATGGGGATCATTATTGGAGAAAACCCTATGTAAGATACATGTAGTGGATTATAGAGGGCTTATCTCTACCCCATTCCCACCTAGATCAGTTTTACTAAGTCCTCAAAGAAATCTGCATAGTGCATCCATGCTAGTTATAGCTTATTCAACCATAGGGGTTCCCAAAAGCCCCACAGTTCACATGCCATTTATGTCAACTCTATATATTTATAGCCACACTCTATAGTGAGTTTTAGCTAAACATATTCATAGCCATACTCTATAATTAGTTTTAGCTCCAAATTATTTAGTACATCTAGTTCCCATATCCAAGATTCTTATTCGTATATCACATATGGTCACTATTATTTTACTTGACAAATGTCACCTTGATAGTGACTCCCTTGCAAGACTCATAGGTTATTATATTCCTTTGTTACTTGTACATAGTTTCATTATTTCAATTTACTATTAAATAGTTTGATTTATCTTTCTCCTTGTACATAGTTTCATTTTCATATTGATTATACACAACTTATATTTAGAAGACCAAAAAAAATATAATATGATAAAAAATACAAAAACGTTCAAACATTGATTAGAAAATACAAATTTTAGATTATACACATTTCCATGTTTGCATTCTTTCTATTTTTTAGGTACTACATATGTTGTCTATATTAGTGTAGTTAGTTATATCATACATACATGTTTCACTTTTTCCATTCAAGTGTTCGCATATTACTATAGGACTTTAGTCCTCTACATAGATCTAGATTTACTACTATTTGGTCATCAGAGCACATACACATATACACTGATTCTGCATGGATATATTATCCCATTGGGGACATCATACACACAACTTATGATTTACCAAGTTATATATCTCTAAACTCCATATCATATATTTAGCATTAATTATATCTTGATAATCCTATACTACACTAATTTTTCACTGATTACTACTACTATAAACACAACTTATGTAGATCTTTATTCTTATACAGATTTGTACCACATGATTTTTCATATTTTCCTTTCTAGCTTTACTAGTTTAGATTTGATTGTCTCTTTTCTTTTACATCTAATCAAGGGCATTTGAATATGCCATTGTCCTTTCATAGATTTTCTACATTGGACATGTGCCCATGTCCTTGTGTGCTTATTCATTGTGTATGTGGACAATTGAACATGTCCTTCCATGTGGATCAAAGCCAAACTTGCATGCCCTTTTGTGTATTCAAACATTTAAACATGTCCTTTTATGTGTTGATTTCATCATACTTAGTGGCATGTGTCCATGTCCCTTGTATTTTGGCCCCTTGGCCCACTTTATAGGCCTAATATGTTTATATGTGTATGATTTGATGTATGTTTCATGGCCATGACCCTTATCTCTTGCTTGTTGATTTCACATCCAATTTTTGATTCCATGAGGGACCTCATGCATCTCCACTTCCTGCTTGGGTTCATTAATGGACATTAAACCCCATCTTCTAAGTAATTTTATTAGATTATATTCATATTTTTCATTCATATACATTTTTAAATTGTTAAATCTATCTTGACAACCTTGTGATTTTAAATCTAACATACATCATATATTTTCCAACTTATGTTTTATCTCTTTTATATTTTGATGTCATGAATACACATTATATTTGTTTATCATTTAAATACTATATATTTTTAGTCTAACACACATGATACATAGCTTTTATTTTGAAGACAGTTATTATAGAGGTTCAAATACTCCCCTTAGAAGATGGGGCATTCATAGGGGTTTGTCACATAGATTAGGCCATCTTAGTGCACTCAAAGCATAATTTTTAGCATGTAGACATATATTATAGAGCTTAGACACAAGAAAATATAGTGAAATATAGACATACACATATTAGTCTTAGTTTTTCTGAGAAACAACACCTTTGGATAATAATGCAATGTACTTCCAAGAGCAAAATATGCTATAGTTGACCCACCATGCTATTGGCTAGTAACCTCGAAAGTAAAAATTCCCAAATTATCAAATATATACAATAGGTATAATTTAGATTGCATTGTCTTACTCATAGATTATTAGATATGCTCAATAAATATTCATGTTTTTACATAGCATTACACAAGTTTTCTTAGATTGGGATCATCATGCATGGAACCATCATTCCCATTTCAATTTTAGATATGTAAAAACACATATTACTACAACTCAGACAAGAATATATATGCATAGAAATTAGAATTAGGGCCATGTGCACATCGCATTGTTTTCATATGCTTAGTTTTGTACTAGTTCACTCAGATGGAATGATAACTCCATATCATTCTCTTCATTTTATAACTCAGATACCATATGCACAAGGATTACACCATATTAATACATCATTCAATCTACACCAATTGGCTTTACCAAGTTCATGTGTTCCTGAGTGGCACCTTAGCCATTTTACATTTCAAAGTTCATGAGTGGCCCAGAGTCATCTTTTACAAATTCATGACACCACATAATTTAATTTTTAGTTTATTCTACGCATATGGGTATACAATGATGGAGTCATGACCTACTTTATTTATTGAGTCACTTACATAAGAGGGTTGGATAAGTCCTCAATACAATCTAAGTTATTCACATATTATGATCCACCGAATAGTGATTGGAAATGATTGATTCAAGTTCAGATTGATTTCTTTATCCACCCACACATGATGAATGGGTAAGCCATTAGCTCAATCCAAACTATTCACCATTTGATCACCATATACATACACCTAGAGGATTTCACTAGGATTTTGGATTGGTTTGCATATCTAGTGAGTATATTTGTTACACTCCCCTTTCTCACATTTCATTACTCAGTTTGGTCTTTGATTTTAATAATTCTTAAGTAAGGATTGATTCATATATGTTTCATTTTTAAGATACGTAATGGAGCACCATTTATCTTCACCTCAAAGTTAAGTCCAAGTACATTTCTCTTTCCTTTATCCTAGTCATTTCACTCTATTGCATTTCTAGAATAAAGTCAGGGGGATGGAGATGAAAATGTATACATAAAAAATATAACTTTAATGTAATAAGTGTCACCTTAGACCACCTTATACTTATCTTATCACTAAACCTATCTTAGGGCCTATTTTGATCCTTTTCTAGCTTTTGTGAGCATCTAACCTATGCTTATATATACCAAGAGTTGCATAGAGCCATCAGTTAGGCATACCTAATCCTTTTTCACATGTGCTAGCCACCTAGAAAATAACATGGCCCCTTACCCCTCACGAATATATTTCCACTTTTTGGACTATCTTAGGGTCATCCTAGACTAATTTTTTTGTCTCGATAAGTATCAAAATACTGTATAAAGACTAGTCTCATTCATTTATTAGATTGATCTAAATTCTAAAGAACAAGATCAAAAATAGTTATTTAAATTATAGCTATTGATCCCTATTTACCCCTATTTTAGCATACATCCATCTATAGTATCTAAGAGCTCAATTTTAATCATGTTTCTAGTCTCAATTTACACTCAAAGCATTCATATTGGCATTCATACCCAGGCATACTACCATCACTCTCACTTGCACAAACACTTAGATTAGGAGAACTACATCAGTCTAAATCCCCTTTTGATGCATTATTATGAAGGTAGAATTTATCACATGGGGTGTTGAGGTCATGCCCATACTACCCTACTAACACCACTTTCCTTACTTGTGTTCATCAAAACCCTAAAAAACATTGAGGCATAGGGTTTCATAGTAAACTTATCAAAGCATAGAATAGATGATGATCTAACTCTCGATCATATAGGCATAAGATTCACAAAATAGATTGAAGGCCTACCTATAATTTCACTTCTTCATCGATACATGGTCATTATCACCATACATAAGGTCTATAGAGTATTGTGTTATAGGTAAATAGGGTCATGTTATTATCCTAAGACGGTTTTCATACTTGTTATCTATTGATGAGGCTACCATGCTCCTGCATTACTTACCAACCTATTAGTTCTCCATCCTAATCATATTTTCTAGCTAAGTACACATTTTCTAATTTATTTCTATTTACAAAATATTAAAAAATAATAATTATTGTGCAAATCAATGGTTTTTGATACTCTAGTATTTTAATCCTTGATTTACTAATTATTTCTTTATCAACTTAGGGTTACATTCCATAAATCTAAAAAGGATAAATCATATCTAAAATGGATTTACTACCTCCCTCACACACACACACACACACACACACACACACACACACACACACACACACACACACACACACATTTCAATCTCCATTGTTATCTAAAAGCATTTCTTCATCGAATATACAAAAATACTACATTATTAATGGCCATCAAACTGTAAAATAATCATCAATCATTTGTTTGAGTGACACAAAGAAATGGTTATTTTTATTATTTTATATAGTATTATGTTATTTCAAGGCATGAAATCATTGAATTATCATAAATAGAGACATATTAATGCACTCTTGTTTGATGCAAATTCGTTTGTGAAAATGTTGTTGATTCATTTTTTTTATTGATAATTTTGAACTAAGTAAATTTGTAGATCTATTATAATTTTTTAGATAAGTTGAACTTTACAAGCAATTATGAGGTTAGGTTTATGTTACAGTTATCATTAGATAAAATTAATATCTATCGTGTGAATGACATAAATATTTCATTATGATTTCATTATTTTTGATTGAACCTTTATCCAAGAGAAACTCCATGGTCCATTTTTCCAATTTTTTGAGTCATCTCCCTTCTATATCTTTCACTTAGTCACCAACAAGGGAACATAAATTGAGTGGTGATGCTTATGCCCTGTCCATCTTCCAACATATAATATTGACCTATAAAAAGGTATTAAAAAATATAAAACTTATTTTAAATCTCCATTTACATCTTAAAGCATTTACTCTTCAAACAAAAAACCAAAATACTACATTAGCAATGATTCAAAACTAAATATTCCTTCCACAAATTTAAATACAACTATCCTTAGTTATTTTTCATCTTAACCTTTATTTAAAATGGATTATATAAATGCTATAAAAAAATTGAGACAAATAAAATTATGTTAGATGCATTCCTGTAGAGATACTCACTTAAGCTTCACTCGCCTAATAGTGCAAAGACTTATCTATCAGAGGCCATAATTTCATATTCATTAACCCGATTAATCTCTCTTTCACAGAAAAAAGAATATAAAGGAAAAAATCACAAATACATAACTATATTTACTCATTATGGTGAATTAAAATATTTTTAAAGAGCCATAAGAGATCATCTAATGGTTTGAAATTATATTCTAGTATTTTTAGTCATTCTAAAATAGAAAAATCAAATAACTTTCTAGCTTGACATGAACTTGGGATGAAACTCATACAACATCATGAATTTATTATCATATGATATTTTTGAATTTTAGTCTCATTTGAATTTTCATGCAAAATTTATTATGAAAATCAAAGTGTTATTTATAATATAGGCAATTAGTTGTATGTTGATTTTTATTTTTTTTTTGCATGTCAACTCAAATTTTGAGTTGATGTTTATTTAAATAATTTAATGTAATTATTTTATTCATTCAAGGTGAATTAATAAATATTATGGTTTCACAAAATTTTGACGATTGTGCCTTTTGATATTTGATCTTCTAGTTTATGAAATTTCATTCTAGTATTTTTAATGATGCTAAAAATAGCAAAAAATAGATTAAGTTTTTAACTAGACATGAAATTGGGTTGAAGCTCATCCAATAATGTGAATTTAGTATTTATAGGACATTTTAAAAAATTTAGGCCCATCCGAACTTGGATGCAAAATTTATTATGAAACACAAGTTGTTATTTATAGTAGTGACAATTAACTCTATGTTTGTTTGTTTTTTTTTGAATTCATCTCCAATATAATGTTTAGGTTTATTTCATGAAACCTTAGCACTAAATTGTATTTGTCATGAAATTTTTGTTTTTAAAACATCCAAATTACCTAGAGTTATTCACCCTTTCTTTTATTGTCATGAATAAAAATATTGAAATATAATTTCAGACCCTTAGATGATATCGCATGGCTCTAAAATTATCTTTTAGTTGTCCTCAACTAGTGAATAAAGTTATTTCTACATGATTATTTCCTTTATCTTCATTTTTTAACTAATGAGAGCTCAAAAGGGTTAATGAGTTAAAAGTTATGGCCTTTGGAAGATAGGTCCCTGCATCACCTGACAATGGTTGCATGCACTATAAATATGGGCCTTATATAATTTTAATAAACTGTTAAATGAAATTGTTCATGTTTACATGCACATTATAATCATACACAAATGTTTATAATATATAATCTAAGAACATTAAAAAATTACCCTAAATAACACTAATACCATTTATTCATTTTTTATCACTCAACTTTCCATGTCTACAACCTATTTGTGAATAGGCTAAGTCATCCCCGCCACTCATTTCTAGGCCTTATGACATGGCTGAACTAATTTTTAATTATACACTAGAAGTAGCGAAATGTGATTATATCCATCATCTAATGTGGACCATTGATCATGTACAGAACATAAAGTTAAATACAATGATACACATGAAGATGAGTAGAATATAATTGTATTGATTATTCACATGTGAATGTGTACCCTTAATTGGGTATGGAATGTGTGGTTACAACTAATAGGCATACATAGAAAAATTATGTATAATACATAGGGAAACCATGCTTATTTCTTCTCATATAAATGATCAAATCAATAGTGATCGTACATTGGAAATGGTATATTATGGTACCAAGTGAAAGTTATTATTTAGTGATTTTTTTTTGAAATTTCAATTAAAAATAAGCTTGACATTCATTTTATATATATAAAAATATAAGTAATGGATAAAACTAAGGATTTTAAAAGGCCCCACAACCTTATATAATGGAGAATATATATATATATATATATATATATTCTCTAATGAGACACCTCTTCCATTGGTAAACTCAAAACTATCAATGAAACAACAACAAACCTGGTGACCTTTTAAGTCCTCTTACCATAGAATTACATGGAACTAACAATGGAACTGACTAAAATCCTTCTTTCATTCAAGAGTATCCTTTTATGAGAAACGGACTAGAACCAATCAACCTATCCATCAACAATAATCCTTTAGCAAACTAGTAATAAAATTTTAGGGACTATCAGTGACCCAAAAGCAATCTCACCAGTAAACTTTTATCTCAAGTCCTACTGAACTCTCCTTCACTGTCATGTATTTGGGAGTGAAGAGTCATATTAGATGGTTTAGGCACATTTTAAAATATCTTTTTTTTCCTACAATATAGTCTAATCCTGCCTATCTCTTAAATCATCACATTTGGGGATGAAAGGAATAACTAATTCTAATTTCTCAATATACTTGAAGTGATCATGTGGAACAAGAGATGTTTATCTCATAATGACCTTTGGTTCCACCACAAAATCCAAACCCTCATATTTCCTTGCCTTAATTTTATCATCCACAAGGTTCCTGGAAATGGTATTCAACCCCCTCATTTCAAGGACCTTTTGAGCCATACCTGGAGCTTTAAAAGTCAAAACCGAAGCCCTACTTGTAAGAGTTTCAGAGATATTAGCACCATTCACTATAAGTAGGTCAGGGATGGTATCCTTCCACACTCATAAAAAATATTTCAAACAGAAATGATTTATAATTATAAGGAAATTACATTTTGTATGAAAAACAAAATTCAAGTGTTGGGTTATTTTGCTTATTCATTAAATTCAATTTATTTATCAGAACAAGTTTTAAGTTTATTATAAATGCTTTTACTAGAATCTTATAAATTTTAGATGTGAATGACATTTTAGTTTAATGTTTAGTTATGATTTAATAAACTTAGAAGTGATATGTATGTATGTATGTATGTATGTATGTATGTATGTATGTATGTATGTATGTATGTATGTATGTATGTATGTACAAATTATTCATGAAAAACAATTTTAGATTTATTTATATGTCGCATTGTTGTATCTACATTTTACGGAAATCAAAACATAAAGTAATCCTCAAATCAATTTTTGGTAAATATAGAAAATAAATTACTATAAATTATAAAATTTGTTTATATAATCAATTTTTTTTACCATTCTAATATTTTATTAGTATTTTTTTGAAAATTTTATTGTGTTTTTTCTTTTTTTCGCCCCTCCTTTCTTTCAAACTTAGATGAAAACACTATTGCATGCTTAAAAAGGTTTGAAAAAACATTGGTAGCAATGACGTTTATCAAATCTGTTACTTGGAAAATTGACAGCGTTTCCATGTAAATAACGTATGTTTCACATGTTACAAATATGAATTTTGTAATTTGTTACATTTTTTTTTTAAGGAATTTATTCTATTACAGTCTATCGTTCATTTGTTATTATTTTGTTATTTTATCGTAATTAGAACAAAACAATGACTTTCAGTTTTCTGACAATATCAAAATGTGTTAGATGTCATGTGTTGATAACATTATATTTGAAATTCTTTCTCTTCCAAACCATTAACAACATACCTATTTCATTTTATTGAAGGCTACATTATACACCCTTAGTACAATTACTAGTTCCTAGTTGTTTCTAACGCTCAACATCATCTTTTACATTCATTTATGTATGACATCAACATTAAGTAACTATTTTAATGGAGTTCATTAATCGTAAGTTGCTTTGAGGCAGATGTATTACATGGTTAATCGTTACAATACAAAATGGCGGTGAAAAAGGGGTGCAGAATTGAGTTACAGAAACGTGTTTACTGGTTATATCTGTTTGATCTACATGTAAATTACTCTAAAATTAATATTAGCTTATTATTCTAAAATTACTAGCTCTATCATTTTCCCCTAACTGGGTCTCTTCTCCTTCATAGTCACATGTCCTGACCTGCTAGCACTATCAGCGAAAACTTCTTAATTCTTACCATCCTTCATTCTTCCCAACATCACCAACTCCCTGCTTCCCGGTTCACCTTCAGGCTACTTGAAGGTAGGAAAAACCAACCTTTATTGAACTCACCCTGAATAATCCCAATTCTGATGCTACTTACCCTTCCACCATGGTGGCACTTTGAAATATCCTCTTGCCACACCTTTGCCAAGCCATTTGATAGCTTTGACCCTATCTAAACAGTGCCTAATTGCCATCCATTCTTCAAGCCCTAGAATTGGATTAAGTAAGTATTTAATGACCGCCATACTAACTCATTATTTCTTCGTAACATTCATCTAAACCTCACAAGCTCCTTCCACATCCTTCGAAAAATCCACCAATGTCAGGGAATGAAGTTCCAATTCTTGAAACATAGCCACAGGGACAAAACCCAAGAAATTTCTATCTAAAAAAGGTAACATCGGGAAAGGCCCTAATGAAAGAGCTTCCAAAGCCTTTGCCAACTCCGATCTATACACACGTTAGATGAAAAATGTGATCATTGCTAACACATGATCCCTATCCGACATTATCAAACACAAATTTTATGCAAAGAGAGAGGTCAGGTCTGAGTTAACTCTGACTCTCCTACTCTACACTAAAAAATTCACACCCAACACATGTTCTACTGCTTCTGCCACCTCTGAACAAGGAACCCAAAATACATTTGACAAGAGAGTGTTTGACACAGACCCAACATAACCCATTTCAAAACTCTTGGCTCATCCAAAGGCCAAAGACCGTTCAACCAATTCCAAAATGAACCAATCCACCCTATCAAAGATCTTAGCACAAGAACTCTACCAAACGGAAAAGCCAATGTAACCACCTGGATAGAATGCCACTCAATTAATGATGCTTACCATTAATTGACCATGCCATAAAAACAAAAAGGCCATCATTAAAGGGAGCGGCCTGTCCAATCACTAAATACCTAGGTTGGCAATGTCGTTAAAACATTATCCTACCAACTCCACTCGACGTCATCCATCACACCTGAAGGACATTGCAACTCAACTATCCTACCATCCTTGCAATCTCAAATCAATTAGAAGATTTGATAATGATTTACATTTTCTTTTTCTTTTTAAATATATTTTAAGAAAACCATGACAGATTTGTTTTTTTTAAAAACAATTTAGGAGAGAAAAAATAAAAAAACCAAAACCAACCAAATATATCAACATTATAAAATATCTTTTCAAAAAATATTTTAAATATTAATATATTTGTTAACAATTCAATCTAATCAAAAATCCTATAATATTCCCATCTATCATTAACATTATCTAGCCTTTCCTCCTCACACTGGTTAATAGCTGCATTAACCCAAAAAATTTGCAACTTTATTACTCTCTCTAAAATAGTGTTTTGAATTCCATCCTTTAAATGTTTCTAGTTTAGGCCATATAACATCTAAAATATTTGCAATCTTCCAAGCTTTTGCCCTCATACTAGACAAAGTTAGTATGATCACCTACGAATCTGCTTCAATTTCAAGGAAGGAGATTTCACAATTCAAAGTCATATTAACTCCTGCTACTAGAGCTTGAGCTTTGGCTTATGTTAAGTATGTTAAATATTGTTCAAATATAACATTTCAAAGTGTACGATACCTAATATGTTTGTCTACATTTTCCCCATTTTGTCATAGCAATGGAATTTCTAGAGTAAAAGGATAAAAGTGTTAGTGTATGATTCTATTTTCCCATATTTGCTTATTATGGGTTTATTTTCCTCCCTTGGATTTTTCTTACTCTTATGGATGAGTTTACTTAGGTGTACATGGGAGTTTCAGTTTGACTACTATTATAGGAGTAACTCCCCTGACTAGATATTTCATGTATGGGAGTTGCTCTTCTATTCTTGGCTTATTGAGGTTACAAATTCACCTCCCTATTTTTACATCTTATATTAGTAAGATATTCATGGAGCGTGTTGGATGACAATGTTTTGCATATTTCTCTCTTTAGATTTATCTCTTTCATAGGTTCATGTGCATTCTTTGTTCCAGTTTCTTGATCTTAGTGCAATCCACAATAAAAAGGTGATACTTACAAATTACCATGGTGGATTTTGTTAGGTAGGTAATGAGTGTTAAAACTTACTCCCTGAAAAACTATAACGAAACATGTCAAATAATCATTTCATTAATGATATATTTATGAATTAAAAAACCAAAAAAATATGAAATTAAGTTTAAATGAATGAAAACACCTTTATTTATGTGAACCAAGTTGTCTTATGTAACATTGACTTATAGAGACAATGGATAATGCACTAATCATGCCTCTTGTAAATTTCAATGTAAAACCATGTTCTCATCTAAATATTTCTCAATCCTAATTAAAGCGCAGGAGTGCCTAAATCTTAAGGCTTACAAATGTTTAGCGCCATAGAAATAAATATATATTTGAAATGGAATCCACTATGGGTTTGAATAAATACTTGAGAATTTTTTAAAAAATTTGAATAAAGTAGTTTAGAAGGATTATATGCTTCAATTTGAGTATTTCATGAGAAATTATTGAGTATAATTTTTGTAGAATCTACCACATATTCCTTGCATATGTTTTAATCTAATGGTAAAGGTGACCTAGAGGATCATCTATGCACTTTCATGGAACACGTTTGCACTAGGTATCTAATGATTGGCTTTTGACTAAGTTGTTCCCTCACATTTTAAAGGATTATGCATTAAAATGGTTTTATGATATCCCTACTCAATCCATTAAAATTTTTAATCCACTCAAATATATGTTTTTGGTACAGTTTTTAATCAATATCAATTATAAAGTTTCCTTTGCTCAAGTCACTCAACTAATTCAAAAATATAATGATCCATTAGTTGAATATGTCTTGTGATATAAAACCATATTAGTAGATATGACTAGCCCCATGGCAAATAGAGAAGTCCAAGACATATTCTAGAAAATTTTATTACCAATATTATATGAACATATATTATTCAAAATGTTTCCATCATTTACAAATCTATGCCATATAGTTAAACAATGAGAATTAAAAATTATCTCCATGGGCAAATTAAAGTGCACAACCAGATCAGATTCCACTAATAAGAGTTCAAATAAGATTCCATATAAGGTGAGGCCCAATGAAAATAAGAATGATCAAAAGAAAATAATTGACATGGCCTTAGAGCGAGCTCCTCATGTAGTTTTATAAACTCCTCCAAAGAGACCTTTTATGAATCTTTCTGAATCACCAACGTGCATTCTCTAGCAACTTTTGGAATGTAATGTCAAATCTATCCCTCCCATCAAAGAGTTTGATACAACTAGTACTCTTCCAAATAATTATGATTTCAATGCATTTTATGATTATCATAATGCCCGAGGCCATACTAAGAACATATGTATTAACTTACAACATAAGATCAAATATTTTATATATGTTAATATCATTGATGTGAACACCCCTAAAGAAACAACCAAAGCACATCAAGCTAAATTTAAAGGAATGGAAATATTTTTTGATCCATTTCCAAAACATACAGATAATGAGATAATAGACACTTCAAGTGTTAATTATAATTATCAAATGAATCTACAACTAGCATCTTATCCTACTCAAAAAATAGACACACACACACCCTATAGATAATACCATTGGTATGTATCAAAATATAGGCCTCTTATCACTTTATCAGAATAGGATATAGTTGATGATGAATCATATTTATACTAACTAATTTTATGAGATTACATTGATCATCATCCTGTTTAGAGTGTCATGAATGATAATAGGTCAGTCATCAATATGTGTACTATTACAATTCTGCATCATTTGGGCTATTTGCATCAAGATATTTTCCTGATAGATACGATTATTTGTGGACTTAGTGGCCATTTTCAGACCTCCATGAGGAGATTGTACTTTTATTATAGTTTGGGCCCATGTGTGTAGCCACCAAATTCATAGAACATTAGAGAGTTAGCAATTTGGTTCTTTTACATAGTATCACTTGCTAATCTAATATTTTTTGAGGTGCTTGGTGTTTTCATTTTATTCCTACATTCCATATATCTCATTATAAAATGGTGTATGCAATGGTAATGTTTGGAATTAAAGGCAACTATCTCTACTTTGTGATGTGTGGAAGGCTCCATTACTGATAGTTTGATGTGTAATCATATAATTGAAAGATGCCAAACTATTATACATTATGTTAGAGTTGGTTTTAAATAGACACCCCATGACGATTGGGACGTCAAGGGGATATGAGATTTATAGGATAAGGAAGAATTTAGGAAAGAGGGACGAGCTAAGAAGGAGAAAAAATCTTCAAGAGAAGAACAAAGAGTTTTATAAGTTCATGAAGAATTGTAAGAGAGTCTATAACTCTTTGATGTAATGTAATAATCCAATCAAGGAAATTGATTGAGAGTGTGAGTTTGAATATGTTTCAGTTGTAATTTTTTTGAATTGACTTCAATGAATATGTGTTAATAGCATCAAGTCTGAGTAATGTGTTAATGTGTGTCCATGATCGAGTGCCCAACCCAAGCAACATAGAAATAAAGATAGTCCTTAAGTGGACCCACTCTCTAGTGCTTGCATCAATAATTTTTAACTACCATTTTAAAATTGTATTTTTTTTTTTTTTTTTGCAAACTTAGACAAAAACACTATTACATGCCTAAGAAATAGTTTGGGAAAACATTTGATACAATTAATTATTATCAAATTTTTTTGTAAGAAAATAGACAAGAATGCCATCTACATAAGGAAAACTTGACATGTTATGAATATTAGTTATGTAATGTGTTATGATTTTTTAAGGAATTTATTCCATTTTATTCTATAATTTGTTTTCTATTATTTCATTATGTCTATCTAAATATGAGATGTTGATCGCACTATAAACCAAAACATAAAGGTTTTGTGCCCAATTTGTCCTCTATCCACTTCAAGCTATAGAAAAGGTCAAGCCTTTACTCTCCCACTAAATAAGCAAAATGAAGCATTTGACTATCGGAAGCAAAAATAAATGGGATTTCATAAAAAAATTATTAAATATAAGGATTATACAATAAATATCATTAATTAAATGTATTGACTTATATTCATTTTGTATATGGCACTATATCATTGATAAAATACATCTCACCATTGATCACTCTTTATCTCTACATCATTTATATGCTGACGCATGCCACGTCCCACAAAAAGGTTGATCTGATTGCATTCATCCTCCAACATATGTTTTGGACTATCAATCAAGTGCATAATGTTGGTGATGCTCATGTCCTGTCCACTCTCAAACATCTAATTTGGACCTCTAGAAAAAATTTAAAAAATATTATCTAAAAATCCTTTTCAATCTCCATTGTAATTAAAAAAAAAAATCCTCTTTATAAAATATCAAAATGTCACATTTCTAATGGACAAAAAAATATATAATAATCATAAATCATTTTTTTGAATAACAGAAATAAGTGATTTTTATTTTATTTTTTGTTTTAATAGTATTATGTTGTTCGGTGACATGAATTAATTGAATTATTTTAAATAGAGATCTGTTAATGCTCTTTTGTTTGGTGGAAATTATGTTTTACATTGTTGTTAATTCATTTTTATTTTTTACTAATTGGTAATTTCAAACTATGTGAATTTATATGTGTGCTTTAAGGTTCTAGATAAAGGGTTTCGTAACTAATTGTGCAAATAGGTTCCAGTCATAGTTATCATTAGATCAAATTGAGATTTGTCTTTTGAATGGCATAAATCATTGGATATGTTCTCATTTTTTATTAAACCTTTCTTCGATGCAAACTACATACACCATTTTTAAAATTTATTGAGTCTTCACCCTTTTGTATTTGCAACTTGATAACCAATGAGGGAATGCAAATTGAGTGGTGACACTCATGCCCTATCTATCTTTCAACATCTAATGTGAACCTATAGAAAGCATAAAAACTACTTAAAACTCTTTTCAAATCTCCATTTTCATCTTAAATCATTTACTCTTCACACAAATACCCAAAATACTACATTTCCTATGGTTTTAAACTAAATTTTTATATCATAAATATAAATATAGTTATCCTCATATATATTTTAACATAAAAATTATTTAAAAGGGATTATATAAATGTTAGTGAAAAAAATGAGACAAAAAAAAAATGTTCGACACATTCACGTAAAAATAGTCACTTAAAATTAACTCACCTAACAATAATTATATGCACTATAAATACGAAGCTTATATTATATTAATAACTCATGAAATGAAGTTAAACATCTTTACATACACATTAAAATCCAACAAAAATATCAATAATATTTAATATAAATATTTACATAAAAATATTATCATAAAAAATATTAATACCATTTATTCAATTTATTATTAACTCACCCTTCCATTTCTACAACCTAATTGTAGTCACCATCCATTATCTATGATTAGGTATGGATGACTATATAATTTTATCCATTATTCCACGTGAATATGTACCATCAATTGGGTGAAACTTGAGGTTCAAATTAGTAGACATACATAAAACGGATGTGAATTATACTTAGGGAAACCATGTTTATTTTGTCATATTAAAGTGATCAAATCACTAGTAATCATATTAAAATGCCATAGGATGGTATCAATTGAAAGTTATTATTTTATGATAATTTTAAATTTTAAATTTTAAAAAAATATATTAAAAAAATGATTTTCAATTATTATATTCATCTCATTTTTAAAAGAACGACCTTTTTTATTGACCTTTCGAAGAAAAACTTTAATATTATTATAAATACTCTTCTCAGAATTTCTTAATTTTTAAATATGAGTGGGGTTTTTTTTTTTAAAGTTTAATTATGATTTAGTGCATTTTAAAATTATATTATTTTTAATTATTTGATAGGAATTTTCTAAATTTTAAATGCTAATGTTTTTTTTCTAAATATTTATTTAATACATTTTAAAATTAAAAGTTAAAAAGTATAAATATAAAAATAAATTATATTATAAATATAAATATATTTTAATGTTATATTTTCTTTTATTATAATTATATATGTTTATACAAATTATTTATGCAAAATAAATTTAGATTTATTTGTATGTCATATTGTTGTATTTACATTTTAAAGACAAAATAATGCTTAAATCAATTTTTTTAATATAAAACAATATTTTTCTACTAAAATTTATTTATATAATAATTTTTTTTAATTGTGTTAATAATTATTTAATATATATATTTTTTTCAAATTATATTGACATTTTTTATTTCAAGTTTAAATAAAAACATAATTGCATTTCTTAAAAAAAAAAATCTAAGAAAACATTGATAGCAGTAATATTTATTAAATGTGTTACAAAAAATTTGACAAACTTGTCATGTAAATAAGGCATATCTTACATGTCACAAATATAAGTCATGTAATATGTAATAATTGTTATGGGATTTTATTCTATTTCAATTTTTTCTAATTAGATCTAAATAATAATTTTTAATTTTCAAATAATATTAAAATATGTTAAATGTTTTGTAATAATATTATCTCGAATATAATATAAATATTAAATAATATTATGCAAATTCTCTTTTTTTTTTGGGCCTAATTTTCTTCTAAACAATTAGCAAAATATTTCTTTTTAGTAAAATATTTTTTTCACTTTATTGACATTTACACATAATTACATGGTTCCTAATTATTTCTAACACTCAACATCAACTTCATTTGCCTTCATAAGTATATGGTTGTAACTAATACTATTAAGTGGCAATCAATCTCTATTATAGGCCTCCAATTTTTCTTACTAATTACTTCTAACGCTCAACATCAACTTCATTTGCCTTCATATGTTTATCGTTGTAGCTATTTTAATCGAGTTCGTTAATTGCATGTTGTTTATGGCTGTAACTATTTTAATTGAGTTTGTTAATTTTATTCAAATTAATGTCATATAGTATTAATTGTCGAATATAATGTTAAAAGTATATAATTTTATTCAGTCAATGTTATTGATAGTTGGATATAAAATTATAAGTGAATAATTATTTTTAATGTGATAGAGAAAGCTAAATACTACCCGTATTATTTAAGACCTGTTGACTCTTTTCAACTTATCTAATATCACTAATTAATGTCACATGGTACTGATAATAAAATATAATGATAAAAGGGTTGAAGGATTCGGTGGAGAGATGATAGGTGACAAGGAGAGGGCTGCGAGCGAGGGTTCCAGGAGCATCATTCCTGCGGGAGCCTCCAGTGGTGATCATTCCTTTCCGAAGGTGAGCTCTCAAGACAAGGAGACATTTTATGTTAGCGAACACTCTAAGCTAAACAAAGTTAATGGCTTCCTTCCACGTAGTCAGGATCAGCGTGTGCTGGTTATCCCTCCAGAGGCAGTAAAGGAAGATGTGGAATATTTGGCCTCACATGCATTGATCTATAAGTTTCTGGGAATCCAAATTTCCCTGCTAGCTTTAGAAGCCTAGATCCACCGCTCATGGCAGGTGGAAGGCAATTTTGATATTATGTTGGCTAGTAATAGCTACTTTATGGTGAATTTCTCTTCTGTGGCTGACCAAAATCAGATCTTTGAGGGAGGTCCTTATTTTTATGATCATATTGGTCTTTATATTAAACCTTGGCATGCGGGGTTTAATTTTACTGAGGATTTTCCATCTCGGGTTCCTGTTTGGGTCCACCTGCCGAGACTCCCTTTGGAATTCTGGTGTGAGGATATCCTGCATCAGATTGCTGCCATGATTGGGACACCAACTGCAATAGCGCATCAATCACTAGACAAAAAGGTCAT
Source organism: Torreya grandis (assembly GCA_037957365.1). NCBI lineage: Eukaryota > Viridiplantae > Streptophyta > Pinopsida > Cupressales > Taxaceae > Torreya > Torreya grandis. The sequence goes on along the minus strand of JARHVA010001599.1, from coordinate 2,161,108 downwards.
TTCTTATGCCTGTATCTGTGTTGATATTGATTTAAATAACCCCTTGCCAGATTTTATGGAAATTTGTCTGGGCTCTTCATCTTGGATCCAACAACTAGACTATGAATCTATTCCCTTTCACTGCCAAATCTGTCATGTGTATGGGCATTTGTAGCACCAATGCCCTCATGCTTCTAGAGGTAGTGGTACACCTGATGGGCCATCTGGCCCAAGGATGGCCAATGATGGTAAGGGGAATGGCCAACCTGCTCATATTGGAACTGGGAATATTCAGTCTGATAGTGCTACAAAAGGGAAAGCTCACTTGAATACTTCAAGCTTAGGGCAAGGCCCATCCGATTCTACTAGTCTTGATATGGATGGATTTGTCCCAGTTCGACGTCGTGCTAAGGGACGAGGTCAGAAACGCTCGCATCTGGATCGAAAAGTGGACTCTGGGTTCAATCATTTTGAGGCTCTTGACAATATGGCCATAGAAGAAGGTGTTCCTGTAACGGATCAGTGTGGGGTTCTTGAGTTAGAGAGGAGTTCTATTCTTAATGATTCCCAGGATATGGTTGTTCAGTAGATTTTGGAGACCTCTCTTGGCTCTAAGTCTGGTGTCCTTACAGTTTTTCTGGCTTTGCAAGACAAGGATGTCCTTTGGGCAGATTTGGTTAAAGATGTGGGTGCCTCTAGTAAATAAAATGGATCTTCTCCTACTCTGGGCCTAATGCAAAGACCGTTTAAGAAAGTTTCTTTTACTACCCCTCCAGAGTTGGGCATAAGAAGGATCAGGACAAAATTAAACTTACATGTGATTTACTGGTAGAGTCAGGGGTTGTTAAGACCTTTGATGAACATTTTCCTCACTCTACTCAATGATTATTCTATCATGGAACATGAGGGGGTTGAATAGCATCCCCAGACAAAAAGTTATGCACAAGTTGGTGATTGATCATTCCCCAGATATTCTTTGAATTCAGGAGACCAAGATTTTTGTGGACTCTTTGTTTACTTGTGTTCCTAATATTTGGTTTCTAGGCCAATGTCAGTGTGTTGGTGCCTTGGGGAGCTCTAGTGGTCTTGCCATGTGTTGGGATCCTAGGAAAGTTATGCCACTTCATTGGGTATCCTGTCTCTCGGCTCTCTCAATGGTTGCTTCCTCTCTTGAAACTGGGGAGCTAATTTTGGTTACTATGGTATATGCCCCTATTGATTTCCCTGGTCAGCTCAAGCTCTGGGAACACATTCGATATGTCAGAAGCTGTTATCATTTCCTACATTGGATTGTGGCTAGAGATTTTAACTCTGTCCTTAGTCTAGAGGAGAAGAGGGGTGGATTGGCTCGTTTGGGTCCTTCTTCTAAGCTTCTTTGACAAAATATTGATCTTTTACATCTCACTGATGTTAAACCTCTTAACGGCCTCTTTACTTGGAATAATAGGAGTGATAATGATGCCATCTCTGAATGCCTAGACAGGTTCCTAGTTTCTTATTTTTGGCTCTGTAGCACTATCTCCCTCTCTTCTAAAATTCTTGACTGGAGAGGTTCCGACCATTGGCCTATCAAGCTCTCTACTAGTTATATTGATATTCCCAAGAAGCCTCCATTTAAGTTTCAGCTGATGTGGCTTTGAGACTCCTCTCTCCATGACTTAATGGCTCACTGGTGGAGACAAGGAGGCCTTGCCTATGGCATTGCTATGTATTCCTTCTCTAAAAAACTTTATTATGTTAAAAGTAAATTGAAGTATTGGAACATAAATTATTTTAGCAATCTCCACTCTATGAAGAAGAATGCTCAAGATCGTTTGGATGTTATTACCAGGCAGATTCAGGATCTAAGGCTGTTTGAAGCTCTTCGCGTTGCTGAATCTCAAGCCTCTACTGATTTAGCTGAGTGGGATCTTCGTGAAGAAATTTATTGGAAATAGAAGGCACGAATAGACTGGCTCCAAGAGGGGGACAAGAAGACCGCTTTCTTGCATAAGTCTGTGCAGGCTCGATGTAACAACAATTTCATCTCTTCTCTTGTTACTTCATATGGGACACGTCTGACCTCCTCTCAAGCTATATCCAGGGAAGCTATTCAGTTTTACTCGGCTCTCTTTTCTGATGATCTACTCCTAGTTGAGCTTGCAGATAATACAGTTTTATCTTGTATTCCCTCTGTGGTGACACCAGAAATGAATGACTCTCTAATGCGGCCAATTGGTATGCCACAATTGGAGGGGGTGGTCTTCATCTTGAGCAAAGGCAAAGCCCCAGGGCCCGATGGTTTCCCTGTTGCATTTTTTTAGGACTTCTGGGATATTATTAATCATGATCTTTTGGAGGTGGTTCAGGAGTCTTATTCCAACAAAGAAATGCTTCGGGCATTGAATGCCACTTTCCTAGTCCTCATTCTGAAGAAGGAATAGGCGAATCATCTGGACTTCTTTAGGCCTATTGCTATTTGCAATGTGGTCTATAAAATAATTACTAAGCTCCTTGTGGATAGGCTTAAAGTTTGTCTTCCCATGGTGATCTCTGAGGAACTAGGGGGTTTTGTAGTAGGCAAACAAATTTTGGATGGGGTGGTTATTGCTTCCAAAGCTATTCACTCTATGAGTACTTCTCAAGAACGTTCCATGTTCATTAAGCTTGATATGGCTAAGGCTTATGACAGAGTCAATTGGGGTTTTTTTCATAAAGTTCTTCTGGCTTTTGGCTTCAATCAGGCCTGGGTTCGTTGGGTTTTGAGCTACGTTACTACTGCTTCCTTCTCGGTCCTTATTAATGGTGAACCCTCAGAGCTTTATGGCGCATCTAGAGGTCTTTTCCAAGGAGATCCGCTCTCTCCTTATTTGTTTATCATTCTGGCTAAGGGACTTGGTAGACTTATCAAGTCTTGTGTGTCTCATAATATGCTTCTTTGATGGCAATGGGGGAATGGATTACCCACTTTGACCCACCTCCAATTTGTTGATGATACAACCCTTGCAGGGAGAGCTCAGATTCATGAAGCTGGAGCTTTTCAGCTCACCCTAGATACTTATTTGGCTACTTCTAGGCAGAAAATTAATGATCACAAGTCCTCTATTTTTTTCTTTAATACTCCTGAGTCTATCCAGTGGAGGATTGTTACTATCCTGAGGTTTCAGATTCATTCTCTCCCTCTGACTTACTTGGGGGTTCTTATTGTGGTGGGAAGACAGCCTAGGCTTTTCTGGTAGAATGTGCTTGACAAACTAAGACAAAAAGTTAACCATTGGTCTCATAAGTGGCTCTCTACTACTGGCAGGGTGATTCTTCTACAATCTATGATTCAAGCCCTTCCCATATATCAGAGTATGGTTCAAGCTGCCCCAGTGTATTTTCTTAAGGAATTTGATGCTCTTTCTCGCCAATTCCTTTGGATCAGTAACCTACAGAATACCAGATGGAGCCTTATTAATTGGGATACTATTTGCCAGCCAAAAAAGGAAGGAGGCCTTAGCCTATGCTCTGTTATCTTGTGTAGTCAAGCTCTTGCTACCAAACTCTATTAGCGTTGGTGCTCCAGTCAATCTCACCTTTGGGCTCGTATCCTATCTTACAAGTATTACCCTGGTGTTGATCCTTCTGATATTTCCAGGTTGCCTCTTGAGGGAAGAGGTTCTATGATGTGGAATACCCTCAAGCTTGGAGCTAATCTTGTGAAATGTAGTCTCTTTTGGATCTGCAACAGTGGCACTATGGCCCTCTTTTGGAGTGACTCCTAGGATGGGTCTCCTCCTCTCTTATCCTCTCATCCACATTTGAAGTCTCTTTGTGATTCTTTCCTTTCTACTGGGTGGAATACGGTGGCTCATTATAAGGAGGCCTTTAACCTGGGCACGACTGTGAACTATCGATGGAAGAATTCTTCTAATTGGCCGCTGGGTGGCTCTTTGGGGGATCGGTTGGAGTTATCTCAGATTTTGGCTTCTAGAGGATGCAGCTCTTTACAGGAACATGATGTTTTGTCTTGGGGAGGCACCTCTTTTGGGAAGTATTTTGTTTCTTTTGGGTACCTTGCATTGACAAAGCAACTCTTTGGAGAAGTGGAGATCCCTTGGTGGAAGAAAGCTTGGAATCATTTTTCATAGCCTAAGTGTAAGTTTTTCCTCTGGGTTCTGGTTTACAATAGGTGTCTTACTTGGGACAATCTCTGTAAATGTGGCTTCTAGAGGCCTTCTGTATGTGTTTTATGTGGCAGTAATGAAGAGACTATGTCGCACCTTTTCTTCTAGTGCCCTTTTGCCAAACAGATTTGGCACCTTTGGTGGAGTGTGTGGGGTTGCTCATGTTGGCATGTTTCCTCTTTGTCTGAATTTTGGGATCGATTGGGCCACCCTCCTTCTAAGGCCTCTTTTCTTCAGGTTGCTTGGTCCATTGGTCCTTCCCTAATTCTTTGGCATATATGGCTTGAGAGGAATAGGAGGATCTTTCATGATGTGAACATTGAGCTCTTATGGGGGAAAATTATTAATTCTCTCCATGAGACTCTCAAAGCTAAATTTGACATTGATGTTGGTTTGGACCCTACAGATACTAGTATTTATTCGTGCTTTTCCTTTGCCCCTCCCAATGATACTCCCTTGGCTCCCCACACTCGCTCAGTGAATGGCACTAGGTAGCGCTCGTAGCTTGTCAATCAGGTGGGGCATTGGATGCCTCCTGTGGCTAGAATCCTTAAAGTCAACATCGATAGCTCTTCTCAGGGAAATCTTGGGTATACTGGAATTAGAGGTGTTGGACAGGATAGTTCTGGTGATATTCAGTTCTTCTTCTCTATCTATAAAGGATGTCATACTAATAATCTCATGGAAGCACTGGCTATCTTGGTTGCAGTGCAACAGTGTTGTCAACATGGCTTGCACAGAATCATTTGTGAGACAGACTCGTAAGTGGTTGTCAATTTATTGAATAAATGGAATTTTGTGACTGTGGATTGGCATTTGGCTATGGTTGTTCAATAGATCCTTTAGTTAATTACTTCCTTGGATTCTGTGTCCTTTATGCATATTCCCTGCGAGTGGAATGGAGTAGCTGATTGTTTGGCCAAATGGGCCTCCAAGCATGGACCGCCTTGGAACATTTTTGATCATATGATGCTTCCCCTGAATTTATCTCAGAAGCTGGTTCAACTTGTTGACTAGGATAAAGCTCTGTAATTCTCTTTTTTCTTGTTCCACTTTTAATAAAATTTTAACCCCTTCTTTAGTTAAAAAATATATATATAATGATTAAAAAAAATGAAGTTATTCAAATTAATACCATATAGTACTAATAGTGGAATATAATCTTAAAAATAAGATATAATATTAAAAATAAATAATTTTATTCAAAGTCATAGAGAAAGCCAAATACTATCAGTATTATTTAATTGGCAGTGACTTCATGATTGCCTTTAAAATACCTTCAATAAATTCTAGTGGCATTCCCTAGAATTGTAAAACATATTTACAAATATGTAGATTTTGAAATCTTTTATTAAATTTACTTTTAGTATAATATCAAACTTGCATTCATAGATGTTGACTTGAAATATAAATTTTATTTTTCCAATATATTATAGATACAATTACTATTTTACTTATTATTATATTAAGTAAACATCTACAATTTTATGTATCTATAAAAATAGATAAAATATAAATTACATTTTTCCAATATATTATAGATACAACTATTATTTTATGATTAATATATTCAGTAAATATCTTCATTTTTATAAACATATAAAAATAGATTTAAAAAAGTAATGTCTATATACTTTTGTTTTATATATATAAAAAAAACAAAAGTATAGAGACATTACTTTTTTTAATCTATTTTGTTGTGTGTGTGTGTGTGTGTGTGTGTGTGTGTGTGTGTGTGTGTGTGTGTGTGTGTGTGTGTGTGTGTGTGTGTGTGTGTGTGTGTGTGTGTGTGTGTGTGTGTGTGTGTGTGTGTGTGTGTGTGTGTGTGTGTGTGTTCTTCAATCAAAAAAATATAAGCTTTCTAACAAGAGGATAGAGACAATTATTTGTACATAATTTGCACATAACTCTTATAAAAGGAAATTAAATCATTGTTAGCAATAAAAATAGCACCAACAAAATATTTTCCCATCATTCATGTAGAGATGTTGATCTAAAATTAACCTACCCTCACAATAGTTTCATGAACAATTCTTGTTCTATCCACTTCTAAGTTATAGAAAAACTCAAGCCTTCGCTCTCCCACTAAATAATTAAAATGAATGTTTCACTATCAAAAATAAAAATAAATAAAATTGCATAACAAATTTATTATATATATGAGAAAATATAATAAGTATAATTAATTCAATTTATTGATCTCATTTCTTTTCATTTCATATATGCCACTATGTCATCAAAAAATGTCACCTCACTATTAATCATTCTCTATCTCTACATCATTCATGTGCTAACACATGTCACATCCCAAAGGGAGGGTGATCTGATTGTATTCATCCTCCAACATATGTTGTGGACCTATGATCAAGTGCAAAATGTCTATGATACTCATGTCTTGTCAACTCTCAAACATCTAATTTTAATCAATAGAAATTTTTTTTTTAAATACTATCTAAAAGTCCTTTTCAATCCCCATTATAATCTAAAAGCATTTTCTCTTTAGAAAATATCAAAATATTGCATTTTGAATGGCCAGCAAACCATATAATAATCATAAAACATTTATTTAAATAACATAAATAAATGATTATTTATTTATTTATTTATAGTATTACATTGTTTGGTGGCATTAATTAATTGAATTATTGTAAATAGAGATTTGTTAATGTTCTTTTGGTTTTTTGGAAATTATGTTAAACAAATGTTCTTAATTCAAAAAAAAATCACTATTGATAATTTCAAACTATGTAAATTTGTAGATATGTTTTAAGGTTTTAGATAAAGTGTTTCATAATCAATTGTGAAGAAAGTTATGGTTATTGTTATTATTAGATCAAATTATAATCTATCTTGTGAATGACACAAATAATTGTTTATTTTTTCAATTTTTATTGAACCTTTCTTCGAAGGAAACTACATGCACCATTTTTTTGATTTATCAAGTCTTACCCTTTTGTATTTATAATATGGTCACCAATGATGGAATGTAAATCAAATGATGACACTTATGTCTTGCCCATCTTCTAACATCTAATGTAGACCTTTGAAAAGGTATTAAAAAAAATACTTAAAACTCCTTTTCAATATCTATTTTCATCTTAAATCCTTTACTCTTCAAGGAAATATCTAAAATACTAAATTACAAATGCTTTCAAACTAAAATTTTCTTTCACAAATATAAATAAAACTATCCTTAGATTATTTAAATGTTAAAAAAAAGTAGACAAAGGAAAATATTTTCAACATAATCATGTAGAAATACTCATTGGAGCTTAGCTCATGTAACAATAATTATATGAAATATAAATATGGGTCTTATATGCTATTAATAATTCATGAAATTAAGTTATGTATTCTTACATATATATTATAATCCAAAAAATAATTAATATTATTTAATATAAAAACATAAATATTTACATAATAAAATTATTCTAAAGAGTTCAATAATACTATTTAGTCACTCACCTTTTTCTATTTTTTAACCTAGTTATAAATAGGGAAACACTTTCAAGTTTACACTATTATTAGACCTTACGATGCGGCTACACTAATTTACACCATGTGCCATACACCATAAACAAAATAATTTGTTCATATTCATTTTCCATTATCTTTCATCAAGTATGAAATAAAAGATGCAATCTAGTGATAAAGACATAAAGGAGGAAAACATAATGTGTGGCCCCTAACTTTGGTTTGTTGAAGATTTTATGCCAACCTAATATCCACCTCGATGCATCTAGATATTTTGACAAGCAGTTAGGTTAATGGGTTTGATAGCCAACTAGAGGATATAATGCAAAACATGTGATAGTTAGTCAATCGCTAACCAATTCTCAAATAATTAGGAAATCGATGAAAATTTTAAGGAGGATGATAAGTAGAATGCATGAATCATGTGATCATGGAACTAGTGGTTACAATGATAGAACTCTAGATTAGCACACACATGTAGCCTCCACCCTAATAAATATGCTCCTAAAGGTATATATAAAGAGCTTGATCCAAAAGAGAAAAAGAGATAATTGTAGTGAAGCTCTAGAAAAATGATTTTGGAAGCATGCCCTATAAAGTTTGATCTAATGGCCATTAACACTACCTAGAGCTTTAGTTAGGCTTAGATATAGAATGGAGGCCACCCTGGCTCCAATTATGTGTGCCCAAGTTCACCTATGAACCTCTGGGATATGGATAGTAGGTCTTTATATGTAAAATCTTATTTTGGACTTTTTATAATGAGTAATGGTGTTGCTTTGAAATACATTTGGGTTTGTCTTGGTTCGCATGTGTTATAGTATTGCTATGGGATGCAAGTGTTTATGTTATGATACATCTTGGTTAATTATGTGATTTGAAGTTCATGTGTTTTTTTGTTTTCATATTTAAATGGATTTTATATATTTTCATGACATCATCATCATTCTACATGCAAAATGAGTATAGATTTGCGCCCGTGAACCCAATACTTGTTTAATTTACATCTGTTATGTGTGGAAGATAACTTAAACAAATTTTGTTTTTGACCCATTTAGTACTTATATGACCCCAAGATTACCCTAAAATAAGCCTATGCCTATATTTTTGTTCCTCATCTAAGTTCTCTTACATTGTGTGAGCCACCCCTTTAAAGCCTCATGCCATGGCTCAACTAGCCCAATGTAGGCTCTAGTTCCTTTTCAATTTCACTTTGGGCGAGTGCATAGGGAATATGCCTTATTTCAATTGATGTCATCACAGTCAAGTTTTTAAATGTTGAGTGAAAAAGGAGTTATCTTATTCTTGCACTTGTTTTCAAAAAAACCCTTTTAGACTTTTAACAATTGTTTGGTTCAATTATCACGACCCATTTTGAATTTTATTGCTAAAATGGTGAGATAAAATGATGTACCAGCTTTCTCTTGATAACATTGAGTGCTCAATGCACTAGGTGAAAAATAGTTTTGCATAGAATCATCCAACCTGTAAAGGACAAAATCCAAGAATATAGATTTAGGACAACCTATATGATGTTTTGTATGAGGTCTTTTTCTATGATTTACTTGAGCATGTACACAACTGGTTGGCTACATATTTAACTAATATAAGAATAATCTATGGATGATGCTATGAGTGGAAAAACTAGGACATAGAGAAGTTTGAGACCTTGGATGCTCCCTAGACTAGAGCGGTGGATAAATAATGGCAAAGATTTATGAATAACATGTGCTTGAGTTCATATTATCAACTTATTCATGCCTTGAGGAAGTAGAGTACCATTTATTTCACAAGAATAGAGGTGTATTCATGGAGGAGTTTGGCATAGAGCTCAAGAATATAATGGTTTATTATAGTTTTGAAACTTTGGTGATGGAAGGCTAAATCATTTCACATATAAGTTGCATAAAGGTGAAATGTGGGATGTGTAAGTGATACATGATGAAAGGGGACGAGCCAATTGACACCCAAGAGCTTAGAAGATAAGCCTATAAAAAGATATGGTGTCGACTTATGGAGGATCTAAAACCTATAAGTAATGAGAGGACTTACAATGGACAATAATTGCATGGGGAAAGATCTCTTTAAAATTAGTAGCACAAAGATGAAATGTATAGTGAAGTGATGGATTGATCTCAACACTTGATAGTTATGGAAATAATTAAGTTCCTATATAATTTGGTGAGTACAAATATGTTTGGCGTACCTACCCCCTTTGAACCTGTAGTGCATGCTCAGGAATTAGATCTCCCACTTAAAGATAGTATAAGAGTAATTTTTGACCCTACCAACACTTCAAATATTATTTTTTTCACAGATTTGGATTGTAACTTTGTTATTGAAAACATTATTCCATATAAAGAGGTGAGCACAACTATATATAGTCTACTGAGTGTAAGCTCACCATAATAGAATTTGAATGTGAGTGTACCAACATAGCCAATGTTAATAACTTAAGGTGGCTAGTATCCTACAAGAAGTGGTTCAATACCATAAACAAGTAGCACAACACCGATGGAGTTGACTATGCTAGTAGGAATGATGGGACTATCACCTACCCCCAATGCTAGAGGCACTAGAGGAAACCTATCAGGAGGAACAAATAACATTACTAGTGGAATAGGCTTGCCACCAAGAGGGTAGGAAATAAAGAGACAAACACCACAAGTACCATTCATACCCCCCAATAGATATACCATGAAATGGCTATATACCTTACAGATTATCATGGCATTGAAAATGTTGAAGAGCATGTGTTTAAGTGTGAATTATAGTAGCACACATGAGGTATAAACTAGTAGGAGTGCAAATCTTCTCAGTTTTTAAACATTTTACTTGATCATACCCACACCTAGTCAAAAAAGTTTGATCCTAACCTTGCCATGATTGACTATGATACCCTAAAGGATGCATTCCTAAAGGATTTTGACATCCTAAAGTTTGAATAACAAAACATCATTACAATGAAATAAATTACCCAAGGACTCATAGAGAGTGTGCACTTGTACGATGCATGGTTTAAAACTCTCTTATCAAAGTTACCATATGATATACACCCTTATCAAAATGCATAGTGATTCATTTTGGGGTTTCTCATGCCATTCCAAAGGGAGATTTCCATGACAACTTTTACAGACCCTCGATAAGCTCTTGAAGCTAGGATCATAGTCGAAGTATTTGAAAGTGAAAACACTAGGATTAGCCTATTTATAGAGATGAAGATTGCATCTATGGCATCCTAGCTCCAAAATCTTACTGCCATTTCTATGTATGACACTCAAAGTAGACTATGGAGTGTCAACTAGGAAGTATAAGGACATAATAAAACTACTTTCCTTTGAAGGAATGTGCATGCTCTAATTCTAAGATGTGAAGTATGTCTAGAATAATACAACATGCAAAACTACCCTTTGATGCAGTGTACCAACCAAGTCAACACATCAATTTATTATCATTTGTGTGATGCCTACACCCATACTATCACTAAATATTGGGTGATTGGTGAAATGCATAGAAATATGGAAAAGGGAATGTGATAGGCTACAATAGCTATGGAAGGGGAGGAAAACTAAGGGAATGATGTCGATGACCAATAAAATGCAATGTTTGGGATGCAATAAGGCACCAGAGGCAAGGTAGAGGATGTGGTGGTAGAAGTTTACCATCACACTCATGCTATAAGTGAGGCTCAATAGAGAACTATTAGCATGACTACTCTACACATCCCACTTTTAGGTACTATCAAAGGCCCCATTAGATCAAAGACTACCCAGACATTTATAAAAAGTTGATCCAAGGTAGGCCTAATGCAAACAAAAGCATATGGATTATCAAATGAGAGTAGAAGACATAAAAATGGACCCCAAAATCATAACCTACATGCACAACAAAACTTAAGGTGTAAGGAACTACTCCAAGTGGGTTCACTACATAGCCATGAGCAAGACCAATACCTGAATTACACCTTGAGTATAGGAATACGGGATGAAATGAATGCATATTATGGACTAAACAAAAAAATTATCTTATCCATACCTAATGTGATATAAAGATGTACTAAAATAGGCTATGAGCATAATCCAAAATATTTAAGGGGAGCTCCACTTAGTACAAGACCTAGAAGCAAAGACTATCATGGCTCAAAAGAAGTAGGATATCTGAGAGGCTGTAATACAATAATTAACAGAGATGATATGCCTCATGTAGATCAAGGGTATGCTTCCCCTATTTAATAACTTAATCTTATAACATGTAGGTTAAAATCAAGTTGAGGTCACCGCACCACACATGGAGAGGGTACAAGAAATCCGACACACTCAGAATGTTGAATATTACCATGAATTATTAGTGGATGCCACTATTGATGACTAGTCTATATGTGAGGTTCTCTTAAACATGGGTATTGAGGTCAACATCTTGACAAAGACTTCTTAGGAGAAAATAGGTCAACTATCATACCTTGAAGCATTTGGTTGTCTAGCATACCTTATTTCATTGCTTTCAACATAACAGTGCACATCAATAAAAAAAAATAGAAAGATAAAGGCATAGACAACAAGTCAATCAAGCAACCATAGCAAACATGGCAACAAGCAAAGGCAAAGGAGGTGGAGGATCCTGAAGGTTCACCCTCACCCCCTGAGTCAGGGGATATTCATCAATTAGGACAGGGTCCCAGCCATCAGTAAGTTAGTTATCTTCAGTATCATTATGTTGTTTACAACCCTGTTTGGAAGGAGAAATGACCAATGCTAGTTGTGGTAACTTTCCCTACAGAGGGGGCCTGCAACATCCCCTCCCCCCACCCCCACTCGAGGAGATGGCCAATAAGAGCGAGGAGAGGCATTCCTCTAGATACGAGATTAGTGATGTCCCCAATGCCCATGACCTGGAAGGGTAGGAAAATAGTGGGGAGGGGGATCAGGAGGCTCATGACTGAATACATAAGGAGCATTCCCCAATGGTCCAAATGAATCTATAGATGGTGGGCTTGAGCCAAACCCTAATTGTTTGAATCTGAATCTAAAGGGTAATATTAGCAATCATAACAACTTTATTAGTTATAGAAAAAAAATTCCATATCTTCATTATTAAAACTTCCTTTATTTCTAGATTTCTGAATTTGAAAAATAATATTTATATTGAAGTATGCAAAAGTCTATTATATCTTACAGGAAGCATGGTGGAGTCCCCTAGGAGAGCCATCTTCTAAGTAAACATTTAGGCCTAAAGGGTTTGAAAAGGGTATGAATCCATCTCCAGGCAGACTTGGCATGAGGGTAAACCTAAAAGAGATAATTAATGGTTTTTGGGTGGTGACAAGATGGGCAAGTGAGATTTAAAATCACCATGTGCTTGAGCTAGTTTCACATAAACTATTCTTGGTAAATAATACAACAAAGGGAATTGGATTTTTTAGGCTCAATACAAGCCACCCAAACATTATCAAACTTCTGAGCCCAAATATGATGGAGAGATATAAAGGATCACATATGATCGAGGGATTTAGTATCAATATGTTGAGGGACCAAAAGGTTATAACCTAGCCTAGGGGAATAGTGACAGAATGGTATAGTTTTTGGCTAGGACTAATCCTTCCACTATGACGTAAGAGAGGAAAATACAATTTTGTGTAAGTATGGAACTCTACAATTCATAAATTGATTTTGCATCTTCCTTATTTATATTTAACTTAGACTTTAACATATTCCAAAAAAGCCAATCTCAAGTGACCTTACATAAGAGGTCTTGAATTATATGAATACCCTTTTTAAATAGTCTCAAGATTTTCACCCAAGGGACCATGGAAAAAGGGACATTGTGGAAATTCAACATGGGAGACCACCATAGGGATTGAGAATTAAGAGAAAGACCATTTATAAACCCTTTACCTACCCAATGAGGTGAGGCTTGAATTTTTACCAGGCCTTTCAAATGCTTTGCATGACAGAAGTTCCCTTTATCTTAACTGACATGGGAGTGATGAGAACATTGTGCAAACCAATCCCTTACAAGGCCTTTTTGCTAAGCGGGCAACATTGAGAGATGCAGTGCCTCAATAAGATCTTCTAGGCCTCATTTCCTTCCAAGCTTATGGTGATCCATTTAACACCAAGAGTAAGCCCTTGGATCTTAATATCAATGAGCCCAAGCCCCCAAGCTTCTTTAGGGAAACAATAAATAACCTAAGAGACTTGGTGAAAATAGTGGTGCCTTATACAATTGGCCTAGAGAATGTCTCTCAAGATTTTTTCTAGGTTTGCATAAGAGGAATTAGAAGGAACCCAAAAAGATCAGTAGTAAACACGAGTAGCAGTGAGCACCTTAGAATAGATATGGAACTTCCCAGCCAGAGTCAATGGTTTGGTGATCTAGAAGGAGATTTTTTCTCAACTCTTCGACCCACTTAAGACCACAATTCTAAAAGTGAAGCTTTAAAATCAAATGGAATGCTTAAGAATTTAAACTAAACTTTGTGAAGGATCCATTGTCACTTATATCCTTCCAACCAATGAGGTTTGGGTGAAAGGGATTGGTGATAGCATTGAGTTTTATACCCTTGACTAAAAGACCCAGAGGCAAGATAAAAAATGTCAAGACATTCCATAACATACTTAACAGAGGCCTCATCTTCCTGAAGAATGCAGAAGGAGGCATCAACAAAGTGCCCATTAATCAATTGATAGTCTAAGTTAGGGAGGGAAATTTACCCTTCACCAAACCCCTAGAAGCATGGCTATCCAAAAGATAGTTGAAGCCCTCAACAATGAGAATATAAATGGAAGGCATAGGGGGAACCCCTATCTGATAGATCTATGAAGCTAAAAAAATTAGGATTGAGAGCCATTTATAGTAATACAAACCTCAACATCCTAAAACATCAAATTAATAGTGTGAATAAACTTGGAACCAAACCCAAGAGCCTACAATATAGCTATGATAAAAGGCCATTCAATCCAACCAAAAGGTTTACCAAAATCAATCTTGATGAATGGTGCATTCTAGTTGGATATTTTGGCCCATTCCATACCTTCCCATGTAACAATAACATTATCCAAAATGTATCTATGTTGTGCAAACCTTGTTTGTTCCCTTCTCACAATTAAGGGGAGCAAATGCTTGATTTTGAGGGCTAAATCTTTAGCTACAATTTTTTAAGATGCATTAAGAAAGGTGATGGGCCTCCAGTTGGTAATTACCTTAAGGTCACTAAATTTATGAATGAATTTGATGTTACCTCGATTAATGAGATGGTGGAAAGAGTTGGACAAAATAGTTTTAGAGTAGACCTTATGAAGTTCAGGTCCCCATGAGAGACAATACCTCCCATAAACAAGTTACTATGGGACATAACCACCTATCCCATGCCCTAGTAAAGACCCTTATACTATATGTAAAATAAATGTCAATGAACCCAATGAAAGTATTAGACACAAAGTTCTATTCTTATCGTACTTAAACCCACCCTAAGAGATCACAAAAGATGGAAAATAAAATCAAGGAGAAGATTCACATAAAATTAAATAAAACATTACATCCACTATTTTTTATGATGAAAAAGTTCACAAAAGACATTCACAAAAAATCTAATCAAATCCAAAGGTTATAAATAAAATCTCATTTTTCATATAGGGAATAAAATAAAATGCAGTCATAATAAAAAGTTATAATAACAAATCAAATATATGTATGCAGCTAAAACATTGACAAAAAATAGGACCAATCACCAACACTTTTGGGGAAGTTACTTTCTAAACAGTAGTATGTTGTTAATTTCTTTCCCCAATCTAATCTGCTCTGCTCTAAACTCTATTTTCGTTCCTATACCAAGATTACCATGCTTTTCCTTTTTTGGGGGAATTTGCATTGACAACTCTCAGTCTACCATCCAAAACATGAGGGTATATCATAAATTTACAAGGCTATCAACACAACATTATTCATTTTCTCAATCCAACATGGGGCTATAAACATTCAAACATGGCTTCAAAAGAGGTCCTATACAATTCCCTGCTACAGTTTTCCCATTTTCTAATGCACATGATTCCAATTAGAATCAACTTATCAGGTTCATAAAGTGGCAAAATAACCATATAATAATTCAAGGGTCTATATATTCACTTACAAATGTATTTTCTTACTCGATTAAGAGTCAAATTTATGTTTATTGATCCAAAAGACTCAACCAAACTTGAGATGTTTTATGTTCTTTTGTTGTGAACTTTTTAATAGTGTAGTCATGTAGCTACCAAATTAATGCATTACTTTCATAGTTACATTTTATATGCACACAATTAATTTATGAAGTTTTCTTAGAAGTCAACAAATTTTGACCTCCATTATGATACCAATGTGTAACACCCCTACATGCTACTCTAAAATTAACTACACAATTTCTCTTTTTAATTTACATTGATCATGCTCACACAAAATGAATGTGCCCATTGCTCAACAAAAACATTAAACCAAAAAAAAAAAAAACAACAAAACACTCATTTTTAAAAAGTTAACATTGTGACTTCCTACATAATCAATCCTTCTAAATTAATAATATGGATGGTCTTCCGAAATAATTTACGTTTATCAAATACCAGGTTGCGATCCTAAGCCCTGTGCATTATGGACCCACATTAAATGACTCGTCCTCAATTAAGACTGTAATTATGTTATCAAATAACCTCATTTAACCTTTACCCTTCACTAAATCAGTCATACATAAAATACCTTTGCGATTAGATTATAGGGCTATATCGACGTGTTAAGGTCTCAGACCACCTTATCATATACAAAGGAGTGGTCGTAGGTCTGAATTTAGATTAATATGACTTTGATAAATAATTTCTAATATTATGTTTCAAATTAAAAGTGATCATTAGGGATATCTCCCTTGATTTACACCAAAACTATAAAAAAAAATATACGCATTGAAAATCTAAGATGCATACGATAACCCAAAAGTTTGGCTAGATTTTTTATTACAATAGTGAGAAGCAATCAAATTTACCTGTGGATGTCTGTTAAACGACAGAAATACACAACACGAAAAAGATTGTTTTTAAACTTTATTTCTTAATCTTCTCTTTATTGTTTTTAAACTTTATTTCTTAATCTTCTCTTTATGAGAAAACCATTATAGTTAATTGAGTCTAACTTGTGTCCAATTTCTTCCCTAATCAGTCATAATAGGACATTATAATATATACACAAATGTAATTATTTCTTAAGGCCATTACAAACTTTATTGTTCCAGCATCGCTTATTCAAAGTTATTAGTTTATTTCCTCAAATGGACGTGACTTTAGGCTAATTTTGATTATGGCATTATCTTGGGTGAAAGATGTGACCTGATTCTATTTAGGAGAAGAACATTATCGATATTATTATTACCTGTGAATTCTAATGCTTCAAGGGATAACATACTATTTTATCCCTCTTAAATAAAACATAAACTTCACATGTGGTCTTCATTTCCTGTTATAAGTACTGATCTAGATTTCAAAGATGATCACAATAATACGTGTGCATCACTATGAATTAATTCTATCACTACATCATAACAGCTGTATTTTACACTCTTCACTCAAGATCCCGAAACTTATATACACTCCAATTAATTTGTCTATATCAGTATGAAATGCAGTATAATTATATATTTTTAAAGAAAAGAAATGTAGAAATCCCTTCCAACATTCTAAATAATTTCTCATCGCTTTCTTCATTGTTAGGAACTCCAAATTTTCTATGATATCTTTAACGAATAAACACGTCGTATCATGGATCTATTATTTTACTTAGTCAAAGTATAATTAAAACATTATGGCATATTTAATTTGAATTACAATTCTCGGATTACAATATTAATTGAGCTATTATTTTAAACTAGTGATCAGAGAAGAGTTACAACGTATGAATCATATTTTCTTTACTTTCTTGATTTGTTTGTTTAATAGGCCTTACAATATCGGTTGTGAGATGATTTGGTGACATGATCAATATAATTACTTATATAAAATTTATATTATTTTTTTTAAGGTGAAACTAAGGATTCTTATCCACTGCTCTATTTTCAGATGTTACATTGTAATAATGTTAATCAAACGTTTTTCATCCACTGAATAAATCTGGCTAATGTTTTCTTCCTCCAAAAACTTGTTTTAAAAAATGTATCTACCTCTATTAGTATGTTTTTAAATAATTTCTTCATTCAAAAACTTGTTTTAAGAAATGTATTTACCTCTATTGATATGTTTTTTTGGAATATATATATATATATATATATATATATATATATATATATATATATATGATATTTTTTATCATTTATTGTTGGAACTACTTCAACCAATCACCTTAAATCTGAGATGGCATTCTATGTTGTATTTTGACTTTCAAATTGCGTGTGGTTGCACTTCCCTCTTTATATTTATTTTTCTATAGGCTAAGGGTCAACTATCGACCTTGCTTGAATATCTTTCAAGTTGTCTGCACTTTCATCTCCTTATGGCCGGTTTTCATCTTGTTTGTATTTAATCCTATTGTTGAGCAGTTATATTTTATTGTAGTAGCCCACTTTCATATTAAGGAAAAGACAAATAATCATGAATTTGATCGTGATTGTTGCCTTTATATTTTACCTATTGTATTTTCCACTATGGCATCTATTTTAATCTTTAATGGCATAGTATTTAAAATAAAATGGGACGACTCATTAGTGGTCTCAATATAATTATAATATAAAATCATAATCATTTCTGGTGGAGCCATGAATCACTTTGGATTCTAATTCCATTTTATTCCCTCTCTATGTGCACATGGATAATGGTTTTTATAGACCTCAATGTCTCTTTGTGTTTATGTCACGTAGGAATAAATCGGTAAGTACCCATGTATCCAACGCATCATATAAACAAATTTCATAAGGGTGATTACTATCACCAATCCCTTACTATGATCCATGTTTACTACAGAAATCCTTGCTAGAGATTTTACATGGACCATTTTGATGCGTATGATAATCTAATGTACTTAGTGCAACTCCAACCAACTCATTTCATCAATGGTATATTAAATCATGGTCGATTCGGAAACACTTTTTGAATGCACATACATCAAACTCATCATGGTATTTTTATGGTTGGAAGAGATAAAAATAAGTCATATTAATCAATTACGTATTCACTATAACAATAACATATATATCTTTCTCTCTGATATAATATAATATCATTAAAGCATGCTATCAATCATAAATAAATGGCACATCAACAAGACCAACCCTAATTAAAACCTAATCATGTGCTTAAGCTAAGGTGAAGATAGGTAGGATGTTACATACTTCCACTAGTAAGGAAACATAATCCCTGAAGTTTTGTGGTCATAATAAGTATGTTCATATCTTCATCCATCCAATATTAATGATAACCAAATAAGATATAATAATCATATCATCTCATTTATATGTTCAATAATAACAAATACAATATTTATAACATTCACTTAGGTTAGAATAATCACCAATTTCACATTAATTTATATAATCTCTCACCAGTGTAATACAAACCCATTTATATGCTCAATAATAACAAAAACAATATTTATAACATTCACTTGGGTTAGAATAATCACCAATTTCACATTAATTTATATAATCTCTCATCAGTGTAATACAAACCATAGGAGACTTATTTTCAGCGCATATCTAAGATATATTAGTATAAATCATTGAGTAATATAAGTGTTATATAGCCAAAATATGGGAAATATTTTCAGTAATCCATTTAATATATCTAAATTTGTGTAAACATTAGCAAATCGAACTAGAATATAGAACATGGTTATCAAATCAAATATGTAAGCATACAATTCTTCATATAGGGTAAGACAATATGGCTCATTGATTGAAGCTAACAATAATCAACAACTATTGTCATGCGTAGATACTAAATCCAAATTATATAACAACTTAGTCTTGTACACTTGGTAAATACCTATCATGATTGTACCCTTTAGTTCTAAGATCTTCCCACTGCCAAAGTGCACACATCCATTATCTCTTGTGCCTATT
This sequence comes from Torreya grandis, assembly GCA_037957365.1. NCBI lineage: Eukaryota > Viridiplantae > Streptophyta > Pinopsida > Cupressales > Taxaceae > Torreya > Torreya grandis. The sequence continues at coordinate 2,141,440 of JARHVA010001599.1, read as the reverse complement.
TTTTATCTCTTATTCTAATCATATATTATTCTTATGAATAATCTTTTTATGCTATTCAAAATGCTCTAAAACTGACCATTATATTCCTTGACACTTATGTCCCAGTTGGATGCCTACATCGACTATAATGTCTTGTACCAAACCAAGTGTCCGATGCATTAAATTCATCAAATTTTCAAATTGAATGTATCTTTATGGTCAACTTAAGTGATTTAATGTAAGATATTACAAAATGGATTGGTATATATCAAGAGCAATCATTATTCATACCTCACCTATAATAGTCCTATTAATTCACAAGGTAACCTGCCAAAGGCATTCAATTAATTAATCAAGTGAGTAAAGATTCCATATTCTTTCCTATTTAACATTTTACTAATTATTTCAAATTAAAACCTATATGTCATGTATTATACTTTTATTACCTTTTTTTTTGGGTTTGTCTCATTTCCTATTTTCACTAAAAAAACCTATTTCATATTCCAAAATTTATCAACCATTCACCTTATATTATTTCTCTTCATTTGGTACATTGTGTTCAACCTAACCTTTGGTCTCTGAACCCCAATTGACCTTAGGTTTCCTAATTTCTTATTTTCCTACATGCTATTTTTTTTTTTTACAATATTTGAAATTTAAAAAATAGACTTTCTTTTTCTTATAAATCATGCTAAATATGGATATGTATTTTGAGCTCTTTATTTTCTAATATTTCAATATGGTCATTATTTGTTGTCTTGTCTACATTGTTAGAAATATTAAAACCAAAAAAACCAAAGAATGATCCTAATAAAGATAAAACTTGAACTTCTCTTTACCAATATTTTTTCAATAATATTTAACCTCTTCTTTCTTACCCTAATAAGGGTGATAACTACCATCCCTATAACCATGTCCATTCTATCACTCCTTTAATTGGTAAGGTAGATGGGCTTCTATTTGCTTCTTATTTCTATTTGGATTATTATTCTTATTTCACATTGCCAAGAAATATGAATATAATCTAAAGGAATTGTGGATCCTTCAGGTTATCATTGATAATGCAGAAAGAGCTACAATTTAGAATGTTTTTATCTAATACTATTTGAATTTATCTAGAATGCATATACACTAAATAAATTTGTGCTCATGACAAGGCCACTCATCTTGACTCGTGCACAAGTCACCAACAAAGACGAGTTCCATAGAAGAAGTTAGATTCATAATATATAATTGATTATTAGGAGAGATCCTCTTTTAGATGCACATCTATATATCAAGGAAATATTATAGTGTCTTTTAAAAGTCATCCAACCACAAACATGGTATAAGGTAATGTAAGTGGATAGATATATATAAACCCAAATTCTGCATTTGCCTCCCCCTTATCATATATGTCATTAAGACTTAGAGATATATGGTTATATATGTCATTATTACTTATTAATGGGGATTCTTATAATTCAAAGTATAATCTCTATATTCACATTTTATAAAAATACAATATGTCCATATAGAAAACATTGTTAATCTAGTTATGAAATTGAAACTTATGTTGTGATTTGATATGTTTTATTATTAATTATGTGCGTCATGGTTTGAATCTTAGTGAATTTCATCATAGGTTCTTAGATTTAATACTTAAGAATGATATTCATTTGTATTTATTATAATAAATTGATCTATTTATTATATTAATAGTAAACTTTATAATTAAAAGTTATTCCAATGGTATAAACCAGTAAAATGTCTTTCTACTTTATTTATTTGGGTCTCTCTTCCTAGAACTTCCTATTACTAATGGTTGTTTGATTTGGTCCCATTGACTTACTTTTGGTCATTTTTGGACATTAATATAATTTCTTTCTTTCTTTATTCATTTACTTAAATCTATGATAATGCTAAGAAACCATCACATAGATCAACAATCATCACATAGACATTCATAACAAAATAACTTCATTGAATATGGTGGATTATAAATATGCTCCTATTGATAATATTGTTAAGGATATGAATGTCCCTCATATTAAAAATGTAGATAGTCTAGATCTCTTGATAGAGAGAATTAATGAGGTCATGGAGGGATTGAATATGTTCAAGACTCAAGGGACCATTCCCCCTAACAAAGCAAAATACTCTATTTTTGAGAAGGGCAAAAGGAATATTGGCAAAGTATATGAAAATATAGTTGAAGACATTAAGGGTAAATCTAAGTATAAATATATTTTTGAGGAACTTTAATTACATAGGGAGTTTTTAGGTAGATGTTAAAAGATCATAACATTTTTAAAAATTACATCACGAATCAGAATTGGGAGAAATACGTTCTTAGTGGAAAATAAGATTTTAAGTAATTTTTTACTCACTTGATAATAATGGAATAAATGGTCAACTTCCTCAAGTAGGAGAGCAATTCCGTGAATGAAAATTTGGAGACTATGGAATGAATCATTTAGCACTTCAATTTAAGACATGAATTTGAAGCTGCCATTGAAATGGGAAAGAGAGCTAAAGGTTAATTAAAGGACAAGAATGTTGTTTCATAGTTACAAGGTAGGGAACATATGGAAATGGAAAGGAAGAAAATGTTGGTTAATTGGGATAAAATAACATCATTTTATTCATTATAACATCAATACATTAATTAAATTAAAGTTGAACATTTGAACTATCTATGAACATTCACACAACCATGCTTGAGAAAAATTCATCTATGAATACGTTTGATAAGGATAACATGTATGTAATAACAATGTGTTCAACAAATAATAATGACATATAATAAGTAATTATGTATACACAAATTATAATAGTGTATGATTCAAATATAGATATGTCAAATGGTATATATGCTTAAGCAAATTATGTCATAATGGCATAAAAAATATGACATATCAAGATACATATATACCATAATATGTACGTATAAAATATGTGCCATATAGGCATACAATGTGGGCCATATCAGCATCCAAAATAGATTTTGGTTAAAACTACCACTATCACAACAACTACCTCTCCCACTCCTCATTCCCTCCAAATAAATTGAGCTTCCTCGCCATAAATTTAGAAAATGGGGTGTTGCACAAGTTGTTATGGGCAGAAACTCTCCTTTTAACATGTGAAGGATTTGGAGTTGTTATCATTCAACATTGTCATTCATCTCCTTTGATAAACACTGTTTCCATTCACTATTTGATGTCATCATCTGGTTCCTCAGTTTGGGTTCTACTGGTTGCCTTGTTTTATATTGAGGGTAGGGGTATATTCTGTGTGTGTGTGTTTGTGTGTGGAAAATTAAAATATATTCTAAGATAATGATGTAGACAGTTGGTGAGACAACCCTAAAACTAATCTATATCCCTAAAATTTTGGTGATCTAGTCCCATTTGGTGACCCTAAAAAATTCCAAAACTAAAATAAAAAAATTAGAATATTCTTGAATTAATGAATATTCATCGCTAAAATTTACCCTAAAAGAATGGATAGATGAAATGAATTTGTCATTCCCAATCAATAGGTACATGAGATTGAATGAAAAGATAAGAAATGGTTTCAATTATCATGAAATTAATTCAAATTTGAACTGGAATGGTACAAAATTTAACTAGAATAGTATTTAATTATTTTGAAATGGTACAAAACTGATTTGGTACATGGTTTAAGATGAAATACGTTTGTCTTTAATATGTATGCTACATAATTGGTTCATAATGGTGCAACACTGATTTGGCAAAGTTATGCTTAACTTTGTGGGTATAAAAATGGTTTGGATTTGAACTTAATTTTTTTGATTTGGTCTCAAGTTTAAACAAGGTTTAAAAATAACAACCAAGAAATAACATACAAGCATTATAAGACAATTTGGTAACTGAATCAAATTTGTATCACATCCATTAAACCTTTTGAAACACTTGCCTTGAGAGAGGATTATAAAGTTTAAATTTTATTAAATAAATTATTGTAATTATTGATAGGGTTTTTAGGCTCTCTTATCTCCAGTTTCATATGATAAAGGTGAACTTTGAGGGATGTTACCTTTGCACCCATGCATCAATGTATGATCTGTGGCAAAAGAGGCATATCATTTTTTTTATAATGGGCTATCTAGATGGTCCCTATACACAACACATAATAGGTGGTACATGGGCACAAAAATCCATCAAATAATAAATCTAATTTGAACAATCCATGAGAAGGGTCTTGTCCCCATCGTGACCGTGCCAACATTGCCTTCTAAGTAGCAGCATTGTTGGAGTTGGATTCCTCAAAGATGATATCTGATGGATTGGTATAGGGTTTCCCATTACCTTCACGATATTTTCCCTAAGGAATCATAATTATCCCTAAAAACAATTACCATATATTTTTATAGCACATTACATATATGGGGTTAGTACGTACATGAAGGTGTCAATTATAAATCAGCCTACCCTATGAGGATTACAATAAGGTGATAAAATCTCAATTGCAAAGCCTAAAATAAAAACATGAAAGGTATCATTTGGAATAATTAATCTTTAGGATAAAATGACTTGATACTTCACATTTTTGAGTCACCCAAAAAAGGGAGAACATACGTGCAAAATGCTTCAGAAGGCAATCAATTTTTTTTATTTATTTTAAAAAACTTGTAAGAACTTAAATAATATGAAAATTGAGTAAGTTATTTAAAACCTAAATTGAAATGTGGATTCATTTTAGTGCCCAAATTCAAATGTGAAGGAATATTGATTTGTTTTGCCTTTCAAAAACACTTCTTTGGCCAAGGTCCTACATCAAATCAAATGCTAGTTTTTTTGTTTTTTTTTTAGCTTTTGAGTAGTCTTTAGGAAAATCTAACCTCTAAATCTAAGAAAATTAAAAATAATGAAAACCAAAATTTTAAAAAGTTATAAATACATAAATTAAATCTTGCAAACATATATTCCAACAGCTTGATAGGTCCTAAGAATTTTAAGTAAGCCAAAGTCTTCACTTCCTTAACTTAATAATAACACAATTTTTTTAAAGAATTGCATTATAATGGTAATCATAACATGATTAACACCACTCATGACACACATTAAGTCAAATAAAATTTTATACAAAATAAATTTAATCTCATGTATTGTTGGCAAAATTTTAGATTCCAACCACTCACAAAAGTTCTACAATAACAAAGAGAAGTATCATGGTCAAAGTGGCAAAAATGGATACATGCCAATGATGGCCTCTACATGTAATCAAAACAAATATGCACAAGTATTAGTTATTCATAGTACAAAGGAACACAAAAAAACATTGTGGAATGAATTGATCCCTACCTTTTACCTCATTATTTATACATATACATGTATGAAATTTTTGTGGCTATTCAGTGGTGTATTCTAAACCTAAACCTAGCTCAACTCAGAGGCTTGTTATGTATAGTCACCTAGGGACATCAACATAGCTAGATCAAAAATAAAATGTAAATCATAACATCTAATAAAATAAAAATATAACTATATGCATATATAACTAAAATATCATAATACATGAAATAATATTTATATGTCTCAATAGTCCAAAATGTCTCATCAAATCAATACAAAAAAACACATTATTGCTGCATGCTCAGGTGGGATATGACAAATCTACTCTAAACATATAGACTCATTCACTCAATGATCTTATATTTGTCCTTGTAATTAAACACCTAAGTTTGAGGTTTTGTTTGCATCATAGCTAGGTGTTATGGCTCCATGAGACTATGATATATTTCTCCTAACTTCAAATGAATATACTTCTAGGTGTTTCAGTAATTTTATAGAGATAGAATAATTTAAAAACCACCATGGGGATCTGACCACATAAACTTCACATAATGCTTTATATACTTTGGCCTTAGAAATTTTTGGACATTTCCATATGGTGTCGACTTATGGAGGATCTAGTACCTATAAGTAATGAGAGGACTTGCAATGGATGAGAATGGCATGGGGAAGGATCTCTTGAAAAGTAGTAGCGCAAAGATGAGATGTATAATGAAGTCATGGACTAATCTCAACACTTGATAGTTATGGAAATCATCGAGTTCCTATAGAATTTGGTGAGTGTAGATATGCTTGACATACCTACCCCCTTTGAACCTATAGCGCATGCTCAGGAATTGGATCTCCCACTTAAAGATAGTAAAAGAGAGATTGTTGACCCTACCAACACTTCAAATATTAATTTTTTTGTAGATTTAGATTGTAACTTTGTTATTGAAAATATTATTCCATACAAAGAGGTGAGCACAACTATCTCTAGTCTACTAAGTGTAAGCTCACCATAATAAAACTTGAATGCAAGTGTACCAACATAGCCAATGTTAATAGCTCAAGGTTGTCAGTAGCCTACAGGAAGTGTTTTGATACCATAAACAAGTATCAAAACACTGATGGAATTGACTATGCTAGTAGGAAAGATGAGACTAGCGCCTATCCCCAATGCTAGAGGTACTAGACGAAACCTATCTGGAGGAAGAAATAACATTACTAGTAGAATAGGACTGCAACCAAGAGGGAAAGAATTGAGGGGACAAGCACCACAAGTACCATTCACAAACCCCAATAGATATACTATGAAATGGCTATATACCTTCTAGAGTATCATGCCATTGAAAATGTTGAAGAACGTATGTTTAAGTGTGAATTAAAGTAGCACACGTGAGGCATAACCTAGTAGGAGTGCAAATATTCTTAATTTTCAAACATTTTACTTGATCACACCCACACCTGGTAAATAAAGTTTGATTCTAAACATGCCATGATTGACTATGATACCCTAAAGTATGCATTCCTAAAGGATTTTGACATCCTGAAGTTTGAATAAAAGAACATCATTGTGCTGAAATAAATTACCCAAGGACTCACAAAGAGTATACAGTTATATGACGTATGGTTTAAAACTCTCTTATCAAAGTTAGCATATGATATACACCCTTATCAACATGCATACTGATTCATTTGGGGGTTATTCATGCCATTCCAAAGGGAGCTTTCCATGAAAACTTTTACAGACCCTCAATAAGAGGTTGAAGCTAGGATCAGATTCAAGGCAGTTGAAAGTGTAAACACTATGATTAGCCTATTTATAGAGGTGGAGATTGCATTTGTGGCATCCTAGCTCCAAAATATTACTGCTAGCTATATGCATGACACTCAAAGTGGACTATGGGGTGCCGACTGGGAAGTAGAAGGACATAATAAAACTACTTACATTTGAAGGAATGTGCATGCTCTAATTCTAAGATGTGAAGTATGTCTAGAAAAATACAACATGCAAAATTACCCTTTGATGCAGTGCACCAACCAAGTCAACACAATAATTTATTATCATTTGTGTGATGCCTACACCCATACTATCACAGACTATTAAGTGATTGATGAAATGCACAAAAATATGGAAAGGGGAATGTGACAAGCTACAATATCTATGGAAGGGGAGGCAAACGAAGGGAATGATGTCAATGACCAATAAAATGCAAGATTTGGGATGGAGTAAGGCACCAGAGGGCAAGGTAGAAGATGTTGTGGTAGAAGGTTACCATCACACTCATGTTATAAGTGTGGCTCAACAAAGCATTATTAGCATGACAGTCCTACACATCCCACTTTTAGGTACTATCAAAGACCCCATTGGATCGAAGACTACACAAACATCTATAAAAAGTTGATCCAAGGTAGGCCTAATGCAAACAAAAGCATAAGAATTATCAAATGAGAGTAGAAGAAATACAAATGGACCCCAAAAGCATAGCCTACATGCACAACAAAAATCAAGGTATAATAAACTACTCAAAGTGGGTTCACCACATAGCCATGAGCTACACCAATACCTAAATTACACCTTGAGTATAGGAATAATTGTCAAAATGAATTCATATTATGGCCTAAACCAAAGTTTTTGTCTTTTCCAGACCTAATGTGCTAGAAAGATGTACTATAAAAGGCTATGAGCTTAATTTAAAACATTCAAGGTGAGCTCCAATTAGTACTGGACCTAGAAGCAAAGACTATCATGGCTCAAAAGAAGTAGGATATCTGAGAGGATGTAATACAAGAATTAACTGATATGATATGCCTCACTTAGATCGAGGGTATGATTTCCCTATTTAATAACTTACTCCTATAACACGCAGGTTAAATCAAGTTGAGGTCACTGCACCATGCATGGAGAGGGTACAAGAAATATGACACACTCAAAATGTTGAATATGACCATGAATTCCTAGTGGATGCCACTATTGATGACTAGTCTATCTATGAAGTTCTTGTAAACATGGTCATTGAGGGCAACATCTTGACAATGACTACTTGTGTGAAAATAAGTAGCCCAACTTTGAGACCTTTCCCTCATGTGTTCTTCATGGCCAATAAGACCTGGGCACTACCTAACAGGATTCTAAAAAGTGCAAGTGTAGATATCATGGGCACCAAATTATGTGTTGACTTTGAATTAATAGAGTTAATAGAGCAGGACAACAAATTGGCACTTCTTTTAAGGTCGTGGTGTTATGAAAATAATGTAGATATGCACTTTAATAGGAACTACATGACCTTTGAGAATGGAAAGGAAAGAGTAGTCATACCTCTTTCAAATGACTAAGGACCCCCCTATTTTGAGAGCGTAGATATTGACAATGAAACAAACCATATCAATAACATCACATCATAAGGAACCAAGACCCTAAAACCAAACCATCAAGGAATCCTCTTTTGGAATGATGGATAGTCAACCTCAAACACCATATAAGTTGCATGTGATAGATGGGTTGACGAAGCATATGAGATAAATGGCCGATCATGCCACTTAGTGCAAGCAAAGACACCATAACCAGTAAAGACAAGCTTTGTATAGCTTGATCATGCTCCTAAAATATGGACCCCTTACACCAAGAAAAGGGGAAAAATAGTGTTTTCCTTTAGTACTGGCAAGCTTATTGCATTCCTAAGGTATGAAGGAATTCATCATGTATATGACTATGTCTACAATAGTAAGTCATGCATACCAAAGGAGGTGGATAGAATGGGAACACTAGTGTACACAATGAAAAAGTACTACCAGTCATTGGTGGGTATTACAAAAGCCTAGCTTACCAACTTGGGAAGATGTCAAGGTAGCCATTTACATCATATTCAGACAAAGCAATGAGGACTAGCACATTTTATCTTACTCTAGAGACTCTAACCCCATAACACATTTATGACCTTGTAAAGAAACATGGACTATTTGTGGTGAAAACACCCCAAGAAATCTATGGGTGCATGCCTTCTACAAAACCTCAAATATTTGGTGGCAAACATGGTACATAGTAAATGAGATGTTCTATGAAACAAAAGATTGAGATGCCCTTAAGGAGCAGTTTGTTCATACCATCTCTTTTTCTTTGCAAAATATTGAATTAATTTAGCCATTATAGGTAGTTTGCATGTCAGTGTTTGAGGACACTACTATATTGAAAGAGTGCCTAAGGGACATGTTTGGTGAAAAAGGGTTAGCACTCCCAAACTTATTATAAGAACAAATTCTATACAATAACTCCAGTGATAAATATGATGACACTTGGAAAGTGTGTAACTCAAAGAATTTTGGAAGAGGTGAGAAGTTAGTATGTTAAGTTGAGGATGGTACCCCAAAAGAATAATGACTTACCCATATTTGGGTAGATAAAATTGAGGTTAATACATAGGTCATAAATTCACACTAGGAGAAGCATGCACACTATTAGGCACCATTAAAAACTATCAAGGTAGATATCAGCTCAAAGGAGGAACCCAAAATTGCCACTCTAGGTGACTATTGGTCTGACATGAAATTGGTGCATATTGTTGATCTACTAAAATAATTACAATTCCTATTTCTATGAAACTATAAGGATATGTAAGGCATCCATCCATCTCTCAAGAGCATGAGCATCAAATTAGTTGATGGTGTAAGACTAGTCAAGAAGTGACCCTACAAAATGAACCCAAATCTTTGATCTAAGGTCAAAACTAAGATCGATGGCATGCTAGAGACAAGAGTTATCTACCTAGTGTAAGAGTATAAATGGATCAACCCAATTGACATCAAAATCAAAAAGGATGGGCACATTCAAATTTGTGTTAACTATAGGATGTTGAATGTTGTTTGCATGATTGACCCCTTCCCAGCTCTGATCATAGATGAAGTATTGGATGTCATCATAGGCTATGAAATATACACATATACTGATGGATTTTTACATTACTATCAAGTCTAGATCAAGGAGGAAGACAAGATAAAAACCACCTTTATAACTGAAAGGAGATGTTTTACATATAAAGTGAAGCCCTTTGGGCTGAAGAATGTGCCAGTAGTTTTCTCCTAGGTGGTGATCATCACATACAAAGACTTTATTCACAAGTTCCTTTAGGTGTATTTAGATGATTAGACAGTGTATGGATTAGTGAAATATCACTATGATAATTTGTGCCTAATGTTTGAAAGGTACTGATAGTCATAAATTTATTTGAATCTTAAAAGTGATTTTTGTGACACCATTTGACACATTCCTTAGGAATGTCATTTTCAAAGATGCACTGCTCATTGATCCATCCAAAATTATAGTCATCCTATAGCTTCAAACACCATCAATGTAGAAAGATGTTCATTCCTTTCTTGGACATTTTAGATATTATAAGAAGTTTGTAAGGAATTATGCCAAGTTTATGGCATTACTAGAGGAAGTATTACAGAAGGATGGCCCATTTTATTGGGGTGCAGTGCATGAGGATGTTTTTGAGACACTAAAGCTAAAGCTAGAATGTGTGCCAATACTAAAATTTATCAATTGGGTGACTCCCTTCCATGTCTACATCGATGCCATTTTCACATAATGAGATGAAGGAAAAAAGGATCATCCTTTCTATTTTACAAGTAGGAAATTGACCAAGGTAGAAGAAAATTAGACCACAACTACATGCAAGTAACTTGACATGGTCTATTCCCTAAATAAGTTTAGACATTATTTTATAGTGACCCCATTTGTATTTTTTAATAATCATTAGGTGCTCAATTACATAGTGAACAATCTCATTTTACATGAGAACATTTATTGATGGATCATATTATTCTAAGAGTTCTAATTTTTTATTATAGTCAAGTTTGGAAAGTAAAAATCAGGCCTATTCCATCTATCGTGCATCAACTATATAGATGCCATCATGCCAATTGAATATAATATGCCTGATGCATAATTCTACTTGATCTGACACATCCCAAAAGGGTTACCATAGATCACAACATTTCTAACCTCTAGATCTATGCCTTAGGCCATGACCACTAAAGAAAAAAATTAAATTCAGTTTGTGTCACTTAATTTTAAGTTATTGGTGGGGAATTATAAAAATTGGTATGTGATGAGATCATATTCCAATGTGTGCTAGAGAATGAATTGGTCCTGGTAATGTAAGAAGCACATGAGGGGATTGTCGGAGGCCATTATGTTAGATATGCCACAACATGAAAAGTCCTACAATCAAGCTTGTGGTGGCCAACTATGATTGATGATGAAAAATAATACACCAAAAAGTGTGACATGTGCCAGTGGATAGGAAAACTAAACCACTAGGATGAGATAGCCCTCATTCCTATCACTACATAGGTGTCATTCAAAAAGTGGGCCATTGATTTTATGGGACTATCACTCCAACCATAAGGTAAACAAGGACAAGGTACATTTTGGTTGTTATAGATTATTTTACTAAGTGGGTAGAAGAAATGCCAACAAAAGACTATTTTATCATGACAACATCAAGATTCATTTGTAAAATCATTATTAGTAGATATGCGTGCCTGCTCAGCTTGACTAGTGACTATGGCACACATTTCAATAATGAAATAGTTTGGATCCTATTGTTTGAGTATATGGTGGCACAATATAAAACCACACCCTACCACCCCCAAGCTAATGGCATCATGGAAATAATGAATAAAATATTAGGGACATGACTCACAAAAATCATTGATGTTGGTCTCAAAGATTTAGATAACCACATGTCAACTATGTTATGGGCCTATTGCAAGACATACAAGAACATAAACAAGGCTACATCATTTTAACTGGTGTTTGGTCTAAATACCATTTTATCTATGGAGTTCCTAGTTCCCTCAGTGCACATTATGTGTATTCGTTAATTGGATGACCAAGAGTCATTAAGCACACACCTAGAAGATGTAGAAAGGCTAGATGAGACACGTGCCTATGCACAATAGACCTAGTAGATAGAGAAAGCCTGATAAAAGACATGGCATGATATTCACATAAAGGGAAATGTTTTCATAGAAGATGAATTGGTATTTTTATATTATTCTAAGTACTTAAGGCACCCAATAAAACTAAAGATCAGTTAAATGGGACCTTATGTAATCTACAATATCTTAGAGACTACCGCAAATAAATTGTGCAGGTTGACTGGTGAAATGATCCTTGAGAATTTCAATGAAAACAGATTGAAATTACACCACCAATAAAATGGTGATTGCACCCTCTAACTCCAACTTTCTGGTCAAAATTTGGGTGCTTTATATTATGAACATAATAAAATTGGTTCGAGTCAAATCTTTGCCTAATGTTTTCTTTCTTAAGTGTTGTTTAAATAAGCATGGTGATTTTCATACTCTAGTAGAACATTATTGGTACTTCCACTCACATAAATCCAATCATGTGAGTCAATTTTGGTCACTTTTAAGCACTTGTGGCCAGACACCTAAGCTTTTAGGCACTATGAAGTCTGTCAGGCTAATTAAATTATGAGTATAATTAGACAAGTAAATCACACATGAAGTTGTTCATTCATAAGAGACCAAGAGGAGATAGTGAAGCATTGGAAGACTAGTGCAAATATTTGTATGGGGTAGGGAAGTCTGAAACAAGAGATAGTAAATCTCATAGAAATTGATAGAGATAGTGAAGTGATCTTGAAAGAAAGCACAACACTAGAGAAGAGATGGAACCTAGGAGGTTGAATCATGCACATGTGAAGCATTGTACCTAGATAACCAAAAAAAGGCAAGATTCATGCTAATATGATGAAAAAATCACAAGTGACCATTTTAATAGTTGGAACCCACCCAATAGTTAGTAGGAAGTGACCATTTGAATTACTTATCACTTCCCCAAAGAAACTGTTAGTTAGAGTTAATACTACAGAATGATGATGGAAAAACAAAGATCCACATTAATGAGTAGATGGTAATGGATTTTAGTGGATTTCATGGATTTTAGTGCATTTTGAAGATCTCAATGATGCCATCCATCAATTTATTAGATGAGAACAACATATGAGACCAAATTTGGCAGAAGTACTGGTATACTTATCATTTTAAAATAGATTAGAGCAAGGAGCTGAAGATGCCAGAATGAAAAAAAATCTACAAGAGAGAAAAAAAGTTCCCCAAAACCTTCCTAAGTGTGTGAAAAAGAGAGAATAGGAGATTTCATCTTTCCCTAAAGTGAAGAGGAGGCAAATGGACCAAATTTAAAGGGGAAACAAGAAAGTAGAGGTTTTCGTAGGAAAACCAATGCACCATTTAAGGGGTAGGAATCTCAAAAGCTAAACATGCAGTTGCATTTCCCATGTCTATGAAATAGACCAAACACCATTTTGGGTTTCAATAGGATCAATTGATCATGCTTTAATAATAGGATTTTTAGGATGGGGAAGAAAACACTGAGCATGAAAGTGCTAAAAGCGCACAGTGATGTGAAGAAAGAAAAAGTAGTGAGAGAAGAAACCATTGCAAAACATGAGACATAAATGGTAAAGGGAGTTAGCATTATGGAGATTGATTCAAACAGAAGCACAAATCTCACCTATTGATAAATGGAATTCTTACCATAATTGATGGTGGGGGAAATGTGGGTATCCTTTGCCCATGTATGTAAGTTGAAAGACTACAACTATAGAATGGGTAGTAATGTAAAAGACTTGAGTAAAGATTAGATGATGGATACAAGGAAAAATACAAAGGTGGGACTATGATCTTTGATTTCTCCATTAGAGACAAGTTGAAAACCATGGGCACAACATAACTCTTTGAGTTTCCAAGCTTAAACAAGCTAAAAGACCTGGTACATTTCATTCTCTTGAAGGTGCATGGTGACTGATTTTATTTTTCTAGATGATGCATGAGAATTTTTGTAAGCCATCTAAGCATAATCACAAGCCTACCTTGTATAGGTACATATATAAGGGAGATGATACATGATGATGTAGAAGTAAAGAGGGTCACAAATCTCTTGGGCTATTACAAGTTTGGACTTTTATTCCCCATAAAAGGCATTCAACACCTTAGCATAAGGGTAAAAGTGAACTTGGTATGCACAAATTTTTTATCCAGCAGTCGATGGTCAAACATAACCAAAACCTTCTTTTAGATTACCCAGCACATGGCACAGGGAGAACTTTTCAACATATCTAAATTTATCATAGAAGAGATCATAAAGAATGTGTAAGAATGCTATCAAGTGCGTAGGACTTTCCAATGGGGCTACATGATTATCTTGATGGTAATGAAGTAAATAGGTGTGTCAGATGGTGATGATGACCACCTATGGGTGTTTCCACCAAATCATGAGTCCCCAATGGTGAAGTATCAGGACTACATCTTACCTCCCCCCCCCCCCACAATTTTTTGTAAATTTAAAAAAACATAGTGTAGGGGTGGTTCAATATATATGTGGAGGCCTTTGGAAAGGAGTGTCACATCCCACAAAAACTTTCTCAATAACTTGTGGGAACAATAACCTTCACCGTGATGCAACACTTTTGTGTGGTGAGCCTAAAGCTCACTGATGGAAATATTTCAAGTTAGATCTGATTGCTTTATGCATTTTTGGCCAAATACTTTATGGTGGCACTTAAGAGGATTCCAAACACATAACATATTGATATCCAAGAAAAGGGCATGGATTATGATAGGAATATGATGACGTACAAATTTGTTCACCCCAAAACAAAGGCAACCAAGGATGATTAGGATGATAATGACAAACCTAACATCCATCCCCTATAGAGGGTTATAATCAATGGGATAATTTCCAACTTATACTATGGGATGAAGCCATGCAAGAAGATTAGAGGCCCTTGCAAAGATGATGATCATCCCCTCTTAGCCAGCAATGAATGAAAAGATGAACCAAAATTCTAGGTGAAGTCACTCTAGAGGAAGCATGGTGAAAAATTAGAGAAAATTATAGAGTGCATACAACATAATATAGCTTCCAAAGAAAAAATCATGCCACTTACCCCAAATAAGTGCATAACATTCAATCAAGGGGGTGCTTCTTATAGAAAGCATTAAATAAAGACTAAGGGACCTATGACATTCCCTACTAAGACCATTATAGACATGGAGAAAGAAGCAGTGATAATTCTTATAATAGAAGAGACTGAAGAAGATAGGGAAGGGACTTATAACCTACAAATAGAGGAAGGTGAAGAGGAACTCAACCCCTGAAACATCCAAGAGGCCTTATAAAGTGGTATGGCCACAACAGTAAAAGTAATTGATGAAATGGAAAGCTATTCTTTTAGGGTAACCATGATAAAGACCCCACCAAAGAAAACAATGTGTACATCTAAAGATAAGGCATCCCAAATGGCCCCTCAATATATCATGGAGAAAAGAGTAGCCTACAAGAAAATGGGACTTAGTGAGGAACATATAATTATGGCTTTGGTGATTGAATAAAAGTAGAAACTTGGCTGAATATATGTTATGATCCTAATGGGTGTATTTCACTAATGCTTTGAGGTTTTGGTGTAGCGGTTTGTTACAAGTGGTATCAGAGCTGTGATTTGGGTAATCTTGTGGGTGAAACCCTAATTTTTAAAAAATTGAATATATATAAAAAATGGTTTCAAATTTATCTTTACTTTTTTTACTGGAGTTGAGAAATCATTAAATTAAGCTTCCATTAAAATTTCAGCTCAATTGGATCTATTTTGAAAAATTTATCCCAGTTTATGTTTTTTCATAAAATTGATCTATAGTTCAAAATTCAAATAATTTTTATGATTTATTTACATTTTTGGAAAAATTAGAAAAATTTGGCTCGGTTATGTTCTTTGTATGTTATGATTTTAGGCCGACATAATTCCAAAATCTCTTGGTAAAATTTGGGTCAAAAGTGCCAATCAGGGTTGACATCGTAAAGCCCTTTTATGGTAGGTCCAAAAACTTGGAGCCGAGGAAATGGTGCTAAAACTCTAGGTAAAAATTCTAACAAGGAAGATATCCTTTTTACAAGGGTTCTCTGACATAGATCATAAAGTGAGGTGCAAGGCGTAAAATCTAATATAAAATCCATACAAGATAGTTTTGTAGATATCATGATGGATTTGAAAAATGATCAATCAAATCATCCAGCTATTTCTATGGTACAACCTCACCAGGGTGGTTCTCCCAACCAGTCTACTTCAAATCCAACTACATTACCATAGAGGAACCTGTTACTAAAGGTGGATATGCACAAATTTGATGGAAAAGATCCACTCAATTAGAACAACCAAATGGATTATTTTTTTGATTTGCATTAGATCCCAGGTGGATAGAAGGTTATCATGGCATCCTTGTATCTTGAACCTGATCAATTCATTTGGTATCGATGGTTGTGTGATCAAAATAAAAAGATGACTCTCGGTGTCACCTAGTCAGTTTTTATAGAGGAACTACAATTACACTATGGAAATAGTGTGATAGAGAATTACTTCAACTAACTAGAAAAATTATGATAGACTAGCTCCATCAAGGACTATATTCATCATTTTTAGAACCTATCCTTACGTGTGGAGACAATTTATGAGGAGAACTTGAATGACCTATTTTTGGGTGGACTCAAGGACCACCTTCAATATGAGGTACACATGTTTAATCTACTTAATATTTTTGATTATATTATCATGGCACGTAGAACTAAGGTAAAATTCATAGCTAATAATAAGTAGCCATTCATTCACTTCAAATATCATAGCATATCGACACCAACATTTCTTCCACCTACCATATTGACCCCTTAGCAAATTGAAGAAAAGTGTACAAAAGGATTATGTTTTGGTTGTGATAGCAAGTGGAGCAAAGGACATAGATGTGTTGAGAAGAAGTTATTCTACATTGAGGGATCTAATGAAGGTGGAGAAGAAGATGATGCCTCCAATGATGATGAGGAAGAGATAGAGGAGGTACCTAAAGATTCCCAACCTAAAATATCTTGTCATGCACTTGCAGGTATTAGCACTCCACAAACTCTTAAGCTGGTGGGTTTCCTTAAGAAATAGAAGGTGACAGTGTTGATTGATTTGGGTAGCACACAACTTCATCAACCATAATTTGGCCACTTGATTGAACTATTTCATCTACACAACACCAAAATTTTAGGCCATGATTGTAGATGGTGGCACAATCAATTATTCAAGCAAATGCCATCATATTAAGCTTACTATGGGTGAGTACAATCTTGATTTTCCTATGTTTGCTATTCCCATGGGTAATACAAACATTTTTTTGGGATTCCAATGGCTCACAACCTTGGGTACCATTGAGATGAACTTCCAAGAACTATTCATGCACTTTCATTCTGAAGGTAGGAAAATTGAATTATGTGGATTATAGGCAAAATCTCCATAATTGATTATTTCACATCAGATGACCAAGATACTAAAAAAGGGGGCAGAGGGAATTATTTCATGATTATGTTCCATAGAAGTTCAACCCACACAAGCATCTACACATCTTGATCTATAGATGATTATTGATGATGACCCATTTATTTTTGGGGCCATGCCAAAAGGACTACCACTAAAAAGAGAACATGATCATGCCCTACAACTACTTCCAGGGAGTCAACCACCAAATATCAGACTATATAGATATCCATATGTACAAAAGAGTTAAATCAAAAATATGGTCCATTAGATGCTGGAGGCAGGGATCATCAAGCAAAACCAAAGTGCATATTCATAACCAGTGGTCATGGTGTGGAAGAAGGATGACACATGGAGGATGTGCCCAGATTATAGGGAACTCAACAAGTACACCATCAAAGATAAGTTTCCTATTCCAGTAATTGATGATTTACATGATGAGTTGCATGGTGATAATTATTTTACAAAATTGGATCTTCACTTGGGGTACCATCAAATTATAATAAAGGATGAAGATGTTCATAAAACTACTTTTAGAACACATGAGGGCCATTATGATTTTTTGGTAATGCCTTTGGTCTTACAAATGTACCATCTACCTTTTAGAGCTTGATGAACACTATTTTTAGGCCCTTTTTAAGGAAGTTTGTGCTAGTTTTCTTTGACGACATATTGATTTATATCCAAACATGGGAAGCACATCTACAACATGTGAAACAGGTGTTGATAGTTTTGGAGAAGCATCAGCTTTATGCAAAGCCATCCAAATGTGCTTTTAGAGTACAAGAGGTAAAGTACCTAGGTCACATTGTTTCCCATGAAGGTGTCAAAGTTGATCCCTAGAAGATCAAAGCTATGATGGAATGGCCCATGCCAAAAACCCTAAAAAAACATTCCTAGGACTAATAGGTTACTACCTAATATTTGTGAAAGGTTATGGTAGCATAACATCTCCACTCACGTCATTGCTAAAAAAGGATGTCTTCCCTTGGAATGATGCCACCACCAAAGAATTTGAGAAACTAAAAGTAGCTATGTACACCACTCCAGTTTTGGCTACTCCAGACTTCTCAAAGACATTCAATTTTGAATGCGATGCTTCTAGATCTAGGTTGGGAGCGTTACTAATGTAGGAAGGAAGACTCATTGCATTTAAGAGTCATCAATTCAAAGGTAATAATCTACAAAAACCTATCTATGAGAAAGAAATGATGGCTATTCTTCATGCAGTTAAACAATGGAGGCCCTATCTGATGGGTAGACACTTTAAGGTGAAAACAGATCATGATAGTCTCAAATACTTTTTGGAGAAAAGATTATCATCTGAGGAAAAAAAAGTGGGTAACCAAAATGTTGGGTTATGATTTTGAAACCATCGATAAAAAAGGTAAAGATACACAGGTTCTAATTCAAAATCTCTAGCAATGTACTTTAGCCTCTAAAAATTTTTAATGGAAAGGTAATGTCTTATGGTATAAGGGTAGGTTATAATTGTGCAAAACTTTAGAGCTTAAGCATAAGATTCTTGCAGAGTTGCATACATATCCAATTGGGGGACACTCAAGGTTCTTAAAAACTTATCACAGAATTAATAAAGAATTATTTTGGGAAGGAATCAAGGGAGATGTACAAAAGTTTGTGGCATAATGCTTGATATGCCAATAGAATAAAGGTGAGATAGTTAAGACCCAGGGTCTGTTACAAATGTTAGTAATTCCTAGTCAAAGATGGGAGGAGGTTTCCATGGATTTCATCACAGGGTTGCCTTGTTCTGAAGGTAAGAATGTTTTCTTGGTCATTGTGGATAGGCTTACAAAATATGCCCATTTTTGTGCTCTCTCCCACCAATTTTCAACAAGTAAAGTAGCAACTATTTTTATGGAAGCAGTTATAAAATTACATGGAACCCCAAAAGTAATTGTAAGTGATCATGATCCTATTTTCACTAGTAATTTATGGATTCAACTAATTTCCTATTTGGGTACTCAGCTAGCTCATAGCTCATCTTACCACCCCTAATCTAACAAAAAAATAGAAGTGGTTAACAAATGTTTAGAGACGTATCTCTATTGTTTTGTATCAGATAAATAGGAACATTGGGTTAAATGGCTACCACTTGCAAAATGGTGGTTTAACACATCTTTCCATACCTCTTCTAAAATGTCTCCATTTTTAGCACTATATGGTTACCATCTAGCTTCCATCACTTCTTCATTAAAGGTGTAAACCAAGGTTCGATATGTGGAAGAGCACATTTAGTATCAACAAGAGGTTTTGGCTAGTTGAGAGAGAATTTGGCCTTGGCACAAAAAATGATGAAGCAACAAGTAGATCAACACCATAGTGAGAAAATTTTTGAGGTGGGTGGTTGGGTATTTGTACGTTTTTATCTTTACAAGAAGATGTCCTTAAATCAATAGAAAAGTACAACAAACTTGTTCCTACGTATTATGGCCCTTATCAGGTTTTGTAAAAAATTGGAAGTGTGGCTTACAAGCTTGATTTACCTCATTCATCTCACATACACCTAGTATTTCATGTTTCCTATTTGAAGAAGGTCATTGGACATAAAGTTTCAATCTAGATAGAGCTCCTATAACTAGATGAAAAAGGACAAGTCATTTTGGAACTCGAGAAGATCCTTTAAACACATACTAAGAGGTTGAGAACTAGAGAGATTAGGGAATATCTAATCAAGTGGAAGAACCTGGGTAGCAAAGATGCAAATTGGGAAGGTGAAGATTTTTTGCAACAACATCTAGAGTTGTTCAACATTGAGGATAACATTGGTTTGAAGGGGAAGGGCATGCTATGCCCCTAACGTATCACATGTATTAGGATAGGAATAGCTGACTTTTGGCTTACTTATCCCTCTTTGATGTTATATCACATTTCTCTATGCATTCATTTGGTTAGTAGGTCAGACTATGGAGTAACAATGGCCTAAATAGACTATATATAGGAGGTATTGGGTAGTTTTTATGATCATATTCTAAATTTTGCTCTTATTGAAGCTTGTGGAGGTAGCCCCCTTGGAGTGGCTTATATATTATCATATATTTTGATATATTTCAGTCATATTTGAATCTATTTCTACTATTCTACTTTATTGTTGAAGTAATTTCATTACAAGTGGTATAAGAGCATCCACTTGGGTTCAAGTCATGGAGCAAGTGGCTACGTTGGCATGGCAGTGTTCATCTAGGGCTCATACAGATAGGGGATCCTGGTGGTACGGGCAAAAATCTAGCCCAGATTCTAGGTTTGAAAGTGTGGTGGGATGTTATGATCCTAATGGGTGGATTTCACTAACACCTCAAGGTTTTGGTGTAGTAGTTTGTTACAAGGCCTTATAAAGTGGCATGGCCACAACACTAAAATTAATTGATAATTGGTAAGCTTTTCTTTTAGTGCAACCATGATAAAGACCCCACCAAAGAAAATAATGTGTACATCTAAATATATGTCATCCCAAATGGCCCCTAAATATATCATGGAGAAAAGAGTAGCCTACAAGAAAATGAGACTTAGTGAGGAACATATAAATATGGCTTTGTTGATTGAAGAAAAGTAGAAACTTGGCTGAATAAAAGAAGGCCAAGTTGGAGAATAGGGCCCCAAAAATACCATCAATCACAAAAACATAAATATATGTGGTCAAATAGGCACCAAATGACCTTACCAAACAAGCATAAGAAACTACGAGGCACATCCAAGTAGTGAAGGGGTATCTAGACCAAAATAAGGTGATGCTAGCACCTTAGAGCAACAAACAAAGATATTTGAAGATCACCATTATCAATAAGGAGACCTTGGAATTGAAGGTATAACCCTTGAAATAAACATTGAGAAGCCTCAGGATGAAGAAATGAATGAGGAGGAAAATTTTGATGAAGCAACGCCCAAGGACTAGACAAGTGACTCCTCAGAGGAACACACTAATGAGAGCAGTGGTGGTAGTGAAGTGGAAGAAGTGCACATGGAAGAGAAGGCCATCATCAAAAATGTAAACAAAGAGATCCACATTAGAGAAATGCTGCAAAAGGATTTTGAGGATGAATATTTATACTTGTATAAAGTTATGCCCCTACAAGCCACTAAGACAAGGATGTGTAAACAACTTCATTTATATTGGACTATTACATGGTCAAGCCCTAATTTGAAGTACCAAAAGATGAAAATTCAATCCTAGAGGATATAAAAGAAGGGTAGGAATCTCTTCTTGTTGACCCATGGGCCATGAGCCCAGTCTAATCTGGGAATGCACTAATAAGCATGGCCACATAAGCAATACACCAAAATGTCATAAATGATGGCAAGATGAGGAAAGTAAATAATTTCTTTAAGGAATAAAAAGAGGAAGCATAGGCTAACAAGTTCAAACTATAATAGCTTTTTGAGAATGTGGATGCAACCAAGCCATTTCTTATGATTGGCATCAACACCTTAGACATATCAGAGGTTGATAAACTTTGTGTATTGGTGGAGAAGATGTTACCAAAACTCTAGCCTAAGCAATCACAATAATAAGAATAAGAGAAAAGCCACAATATTACGCTAAATAATGAGCTACTAGACAAGCTATAAAAAGTGGAGGATCTTTTCACAAAGTTGAAGGAAACACAAAAATAGTAGACACAATGTTATTGAACTTCTCCAACCAATCCTCAGTGATAGATACATGATTGAAGTAAGCAAAGGATTAGAAGAAGAAATTGATGATAAAAGTGTACTCTTTAGATAAGGTATAAAGGTCACATATCACAAGAAGCATAAATTCATTGAGCAATCAAATCAAGGATCAGGAGATAACCTTGGAATAACTCTTCCATAACCTTGGAAGATCTCTTCCATACACTTATTCTTGCTACTACTTCAACTAAAATTTATATCACCATAAATGAGATCAAGCTAGCCATAAAGGGATTTAAGGACTTCAATGTAAAGTTCTAGGAAAATGGACCTGAGTTTTATGCTCCTAAAATTTTGATGGCAAAGTCTGAGGGCAGACTAGGGTTTTTATATGGGGTAATTTTGGGCCAATAAATTTGGTTTGTTAATGTTTTTGTACCAACTTGATATCTACCTCAGTGCATCTAGATATTTTGGCAAGCAATTAGCCTAATAGGTTTGATAGTCAGTTCAAGGATGAATCACAAAACATGTGCCAATTGGTTGATGGCTAACCAATTATGGGATAATCAAGGCATAAATGAATATCTTAAGGAGGATGGAAAATAGATCCCAAGAATCATGGGATCATGGAGTCGGTATTTATGATGACAAAACTCTAGCACACTGTTAGCATGTAGCCTCCACCCTGGCAAAGATGCTCCTGAAGACCTATATAAAGAGCTCAATCTAGAAGATGAAAAGAGGGACAATCACAGTGACACTCTGGTGAAATGATTTTGGAAGCATGCCTTGTAAAGTTTGATTTAGAAGCCATTAATATTTCCTAAAGCTTTAGTTAGACGTAGATATAGAATGGAAGCCACCCTAGATCCAATTGTAAGTGTCCAAGTTTGCCTATAAACCACAAGGTTGTAGATGGTATGTCTTTGTATGTCAAATTTTATTTTGGAGTTTGAACAATGATTAATGGTGTTGCTTTGAAATACATTTGGGTTTGTCTTGGTTTAGATGTGTTGTAGTATTTTAATGCAAGTGTTTGTGTTATGTTGCATATTGGTTAATTATGTAATTTGAAGTTCATGTGTTTTGTTGGTTTCATATTTTAATGGAGTCTCTACATTTTCATGACATCATCATCATTCTACATGCAAAATTAGTAAATATTTGTGCCCATGAACCCAATCCTTGTTTAATTTGCATCTGTTAAGTGTGGGTGATAGCTTAAACCAAATTAGTTGTGACCCACTTAATGCCTATATGACCTCAAACTTACCTTCAAATAGGCTTGTGCCTATTTATTTTCTCCTTAGCTACGTTATCTTATATTGCTTGAGCCCTCCTTTTTAAGTCTTACACAATGGCTCAAGTAGCCCAATGTAGATCCTGATTCCTTCTCAACTATACTTTGGATGGGCACATAGGGCTAGTGCCTTATGTGAATTGATTTCGATGCAACTGAATGTTTAAATATTGAGGGCAAAAAGAGTTATCCTATACTTATGATTGTAAGCAAAGAACCCCTCCAAGAATTTTAACAACAAATAATTTTATTCATTATTCACATATGTGTACTTTCAATTGAGTATTCAACTTGAGATTCAAACTAGTAGATATATTTAGAATGGATGTATATTATATTTATGTAAATTATATTTATTTATTTTCATTAAAATAATTAAAACATCCTTAAACATACATTAGAAATGACACATGATGGATATTATATTTTGATTTTTAAAATTTTTAACCTAAATAAAAACATTTAAAAAAAAAATCAATTATTATATTTATTTTATTTTTAAGAACGATTTTTCCTAGATTAATCATTTGAAGAACAAATTTTAAGAATATTGTGAATTTTTTTATTAGAATTTTATAATTTTTTATGCAAATAGCATTTTCTCTTATGTTTAATTATGATTTAATGCATTTTAAAAATAGATTATTGTAAATTATTTTTTTTGAATTTTATAATATTTAAATGCCAATGGTGCATTTTAAAATTAAAAGTTTATATATATGTAAATATCTTTTAATACCATATTATATTTTATTATATATGTGTATATGTATATGTATGTGTATATATATGTGTATGTTTATATTTATACAAATTATTGATGTAAAACAAATTATATTTATTTATATGTTACATTGTTGTATTTGCATCTAATAGATAAAGTAATGTTCAAACAAGTTTTTTTAAAAGTATAAAATAATATTTTTTATTAAAAAATATAAAATTTACTTATATAATAAATTTTTAATTATATTAATAATTGTTTAGATTTTTTTTTTCAAAATTATATTTGTATTTTTTATCTAATTTAAAATAATACAATATTACATACTTAAATTTTTTTAGAAAAACATTGATAATAATAATGTTTATCAAATCTATTACTACAAAAATTGACAAATGTCTCATGTAAATAAGACATATCTTACATATTACAAATATGAGTCATGTAATATGTAACAATTGTTATAAGAATTTATTTTATTTCACTATCTTTTGTTTGCTATTATTTCATTGTATCTATTTTAATTAGAAAAAACAATAATTTTAATTTTCAAATAATATTAAAATATATTAAATATTATTTATTAATAATATTGTTTCCAATATAATACAAATGCCAAATAATTTTATATAAATTTTCATTTTTAATTAAATTCATTTCTCTTTCAAAAAATTAACAAAATATTTCTCACTTTGTTAATGTCTATATGACCCACCCTTCATGCAATTGCTAGTTCCTAATTATTTCTAATGCTCAACATCTACATTCATGTACTTATGACGGTACCTAGTGACATTACGTGGCAATGAATCTCTATTATAAGCCCCCAATTTTTCTTAGTAACTATTTTAATGGAGTTCATTAATTGTAAGTTGCTTTTCGGCCAGATGTATTACTGTAGGAAAACATGGAAAACTGGTGCAGAATTTGTCATGAACGTTACAATACAAAATTTCAAAGGGTGTGCAGAATTTGTCATAAACGTGTCTGCTGGTTACATCTGTATGATGTATAGTTTCTTGCACATGTTTGGGTAAATTTAGAGAAATGCTTGATTGAGAAAAATTGCCAAAAAAAAATCTAGGAGACCACTGAGTATTTACTGTAGGAATATATATATATATATATATATATATATATATATATATATATATATATATATATATAAATAAATAAATTAAAGAGAACAATGTTTTCATTATTAAATTAATTTAAATTTAATATATAATTTATAAATGATGTTTAAAAATTATATAAAATAAATAGACAAATTTTTAATATGTAAAATAGAAAAAATCGATATTTAAAAAATTATAACTCGTTTTTCCTATTTAAATATCATGAAAGTTTAAAAATGCTAAACAAAATTAAACATTTTTTTCCCTAATGAACAAGTCTTTTCAAATAAGAAGCTTTCAAATTTATTGAATTTATTTTAATGTTTGTAAGGAATTATATTGTCAAATACCATATAATTAATGATGTTTTAAAGATGTTAATTTTAAAATAACTTTTTTTAATAAATTATTTTAATAGGTTAAAATTTAATATTTATAATATTATTTCACAATACAAGTTTTATTAATTTTTCAACAATATTTAATGAGATATTTAAAAATTACTATTTCTAAACAAAATTATTATTTTAAATTAAATAATATTTAATATTTTACCTTTTCATTTTTTATAATTATTTTTTTAATAATTTATAATTAATATTTAAATGATTTGATTGAAGAGATTTTTTTAAATTCTAAACACTAATTAAAAAGGAGTTGATTTATTCATACATTCAATAATCTAAACCTAACAACCAAAATGATTATCCTTTAATTTTAAAAATTAACCTTCATAAAATTAAGGCTCCATCTTTACATTTTTATCATATTAATTTTAATTTTTAAATTTACATTAAATATATTAATTTTTATAAATAAAATTTGATGTACTACTTACTAAATTTGAATCATCCTACTTATTCAAAACAAAAAACAAAAAAATTGATACCAGTAATTTATTCAACAGTCCTTAACTATTAATATAGTATATGGTAAAAGAAAAGAAAAATAAATATAATTTTTGTATTTTCATTTATTTTTTGAGTTTTGAATAATCTATTTTAAGTTTTATCATGCATTTAATCCTATTTATTAAAAGTGTTAATTGTATTTTATAATTAAATAAGTAAATATAATTATATGACCATTGCTTTTACTCTATTAGAATCTAAATTAATTGTCAAACAGTTTTCCAAATACACTTGAATTGTTTTAATGTGAAAAACTCATTTTCATAAAAGTGAGATCATATGACTATCAAATTTACTCTATTAAAATTTAGATTAATAATCAAACAGTTTTCAAAATACATTTAAATTATTTTAACATAAAAAACTTATACTAATAAAAACTAAATCATAAATTTAAATCTTAAAAAAAACATAAAATATAAACATGATTAAATAACTCCAACATACCTATAAACCTTAAAAAGATTTCATTCCATTGCATAACAAATCCACTATGTCCAACAATATTCATTACATCAGTACTATTATTAGTGACTGCCAATGACAATGATTAGTGCCTGCCAAAAAATTTTATTTTTTCATTCCACCCGTGAATTGTTTTTGTCTCTATATGTTCTTTTCACTATAAAAAGCCAAACTGGCTTTGAATTTATAAAGGAAGAGTTTGACAGACATCTTAGATTTTATAGAGATTTCATCATGGATTGCTCAAAGAGTAGACGTGCATGGACTGCGAATGAAGATGTGGCACTCATGGAGTACGTTGAAGTTCATGGCAGTTCTCATTGGCCATCCATTCCTAAGAATGCAGGTGATGTCGTCATTTATTTTCTACATTCATTAAAAAACAGAAAATCAAAAAGTCTAAAGGTTAAAATTTGTTTGCAGGGCTTAAGAGAAATGGGAAGAGCTGCAGATTAAGGTGGGTGAACCATCTTCGTCCAGATATTAAACGTGGGAGCATTTCTGAAGACGAGGAGCAGCTCATTATTAGACTTCATTCTCTGCTTGGAAATCGGTATTATTCTTCCTTCATTTATATATAAATTCTTCAATTTAGTGATTAAGGGGTATTTATTCCATCATTTTTTATTTTTTATTTATGGATTCCACACAACCCTTTGATTATATGAAAATGGTAGATAATACAATACAGTGAAAGATTGAACAAAAGGCCGTGTTATATTTGGAATATGATGCTGGATTTGAAAATAGCAACTCATGTGCAGGTGGGAATTGATAGCCGGGAGACTTCCAGGCCGAACTGGCAACGAAATAAAGAACTAATGGAATAGATTTTTGAAGAATAAATTTGCAATGGAAAAGAGAAATGAAAGATCAGACCCTATTTGGAATGAATCCAAGTTGGAGGAGAAGAAAATTCATGAATTGTGTATTAATTATAATCATAACTGTAAGGATGATGACAATGCGAACTCTAATATTCCCAGCGAACAGTTTCCTGGCATTCATGGTAAAATCGTATGTGCAGAGAACCTTTGCAAAATGCCTGAAGGCAGCAGTGACGATGGTGTTAACAACATTATTATGGAGTATAATGGATGGGAAAGTGCATTATCACCGCTTTGGTAAACTCCTCTATACCATGGCAATGGCTAAGTCGTACCCATTGAACAAAGTTGGTGACTTTTGTCCCACATTTCCACTCAACTTAACTCTGTGTCAGTTTTCTGTTGAAAATGGATGGATGTTATGTTTTCTTTTTCTCTTCAAACAATAACCAACACTAAATCATTAGATTTTTTTAATAGAAATATTAAATATATAAATTAAAGGGGTGTAAGAGCCAAAATGCATTTAAAAATATATCATCATGATGGACCAATATGGTCCAAAAGCTCTTTATGGTGGACCAATGTGGTCCAAAAGCTCTTTATGATGATGCTCCAGGATGAATACAGAATTGTCAGAACAAACAAACCGCAGTACAGTAGCAAAGTAATTAAGCAAATGTATTGGAAATTGGAGCCAACTGTATATACGTACAACAAAAATCTGTCACTGCTTGTTCTGTTGACAAACGGTCTCCAACTCTTCGAGAGGATTTTTCGTTACAAAACTCATTGTGTCTTGTGGTGGAACGTCAGCCGCAGCTGGGCAATGGTTGAGTTGACCATCCCTGCCGAGAATTTGCGGTCAACGTACCACGCATTAAGAGTTTTCAAAGTCAATATAAGAATAATATTGAGAACTAAGTTGAAAAGTAAAAGGAGAGAGAGATTATCTGATCTCCATGGTAGAGGGTTGGGGAAGATTCTGCATCTAACCTTTGTGTTCATGTGTTTGGAATATAGAAATATGTGCCCATACAAATCAATGTGTTTATATAAATCTGTAATCAACGAAATATTGAATTTTAGGGAATAAGACAACTGATGCACATCATAAGTCATCTTACATTAACTAAAAACATTAATTAGGTTTGTGTACACATTTGTGCACATGCATGTATGTTTATGTAATATGTCAATCATGCTTACAATGATTTATACTTCGAATAAAATAGACAACAATCTAAAAAACATTGTCAAAACTCCAACATGTAAAAAAAATCATAAAATGACATTTTTAGTCATTTCCCAAAGGTCAAACAACCTCTTTTTGAGATGGTGATGAAACCACTATTTAATTCATGTAAGTGATTCTGAATCCACTAGTCTACATTGCATAATCGTCAATCTATAGTAACCGATAGGGTTACCTCTATAATGTAAATTATAATAACTAAAAACATGGCATTTGGACCTTTTTCCAAAGCAGAGGGATTAAAATGAGACTTCCAAGATGTCAATGTCAAGCATGACAAAATTCGATCCATTTGAAAGAGTTGTAGGTCAATTGTATAGAAATTAGTCTTGGCAGGGAGGGAGTTCTAACTCTAGATAGTACAAGTGAAATAAAAGAGTTTTTTTCCAAGAACTAAAGAGAGAACTACGACAAGAGATCCTACATGTGTGATGCATGTTTAATGAAGCTAGACCACGAGAATGACGTGTAATGTCTTGGTCATAGCTTATTATTGGAGAGGATGTGTGCATGTGTGATTCTCTACAATGTTGTAATGCTCATTAAATAAATATAGTGTGTTTGGTTTTCATTATGAACTATTTTGTTCATGCATGTGTCTATTTGAGAGTGAGTGTAAGTGTTGACATATGAATAAGGCTACCCTTAATTTGTCCCCCTTATTTCCATTTGTTATAGTTTTTATTAGGTTAAGGTTTTCCTTATTGGGTTGATTGTGCAAGGATCTTGATGTGTAAATTAAAATTTGGGAAAGAGAATCCTATATTAGTAGTAAATTGATGAGTAATTATGGAACACCTAGGAATACATCTTAGAAGAAGAAGCACACATAGAGTTACACACTTGATAGCGATTATGAGTGGAATCTAAGCGGGATTGGATGTAATGGATACTACAAAAATAATAGGAGTGACAATTGAATATCTAAATGATTTATTGAATAAGGACAAATCCAATAAGTTCAAGTTGAATATTTGAATGACATACCAAAATTAATACATGTTAAAGTCATTACAAAGATCCAAAGCAAGCCAATGTTGAAAACATGTAGCTATGAGGAACCCTATGCTTTGAAGATATTATATATTGGATTAGAAAGATAGAGAATTATTTTGACTATTGGTCAATAGAGGACTTAAAGAGAGTGAAGCTTGCCTACAAACTTAAGAGATATTCATCTTTATGGTGGTTTCATGTGAAGTTGGAGAGGGAGAGAAGAGGAAAATATTGAATTAGTACTTTGGATACAATGGTTGAAAAGATACAATGTAAGTTTGAACCATCTAATTTTCATTTGAGATTATTTAAGAAGTATTGTAATCTTATATAAATAAAAATGAGTGTAAATTACTAAAATATGGATTTTCACAAGCTCACCATTACAATTATTCATTTGGAGGATGATCAAGAGAAGATGTCAAGATAAGTAAATGGACATTATTTTTCTAATCAAAATATGTTTGGAATGTTCAAATTGAATTTAGTGGAATGGGTCGATCAATGTGCATTGAAGGTATAAAATATGTTATATAGTAGTAAAATAATACATCTATAGGAAGATGAAGGTTCTCAAGAGAAAGAGTAAAATAAAACATTTGTAATTGAAAATATACTCATGAAGGATAAGTTAGTGTTTCCAAGAAATAAATTTAGACCCAAAGAGGAAGAGATTACTATTGTAAAGGAATATTGTAGTCTAGTAGATGAAGAAACATAGGAGTCATGGGTAAGTGGTTTGAATATGGAGATTTTCAAGATAGAGATCTTTATTGTTCTGAAGCATTTCAGAGTAAGAGTAATTCGATTGAAGGAAGAAATAATATTTCTATTTTAGATGAAGAATGTATTGAAACACCAAATAGAACAAATGAACATTTTCATTGTGAAGATCTTATGATTAAGAGAGTGTTGTTTAAAACAACCAATAAGAAAAATAAATTGTTGTAAATATAGCATATTTCCTAGACTATATGCAAAGTTTAATGTAAGAGTTGTAATGTTTTTGTCAATAGTTGTAGCACACATATTTCTATTTCAAATGAAATGGTCAAGAAACTTAGGTTTAAAATAATAGTGCATATAAATCCATATAAAGCTTATTTTTTTTACTAAGGGCCATAAATAATTAGTCAATGACTATTGTGCGATTACTAAAACCATATTGGGTGATACAAAGATGGGGTTTTGTGTGACAAAATTCTTATGTATGGATGTTGAGTTTTTTGAAATACCACGTTAGTTTGATAGAAGGGTTATACATCATGATAGAGAAAACACTTTCACACTTTTTAAGTATGGTAATAGGTTCACATGGAACAAGTTCAAGGAAAGAGGAGAAGAAGTGGACAAAAGTTAAAAAGTTTTGTTTGTATCTAATAAAGATTTTTCTAAAGAAAAGTATAGGAAGGTATTTTTTATTTTTTAGCCAAAATGTTGCATGTCTTGATTGTAAAATAGGTTAATGAAAGTTCAATTAAATTGGGAATTTAGTTGAACTTTTTTTCTTAATTTGTTTCTAAAAATTTATTAAATCGATTAACACTTTTGAATATCATTATTCATCATATCAATCTAGTGTTTTAATATAGTTTTCCAAACATTGAATAATATAGATTGACAACTATGGATAATGAGGAAGTGAATAAGCAAGAAAATGATATGTTGGAGAAGGTTTTTGTAAGATAATATTCAAATCAATGTTAAATTCTTGTATATTTGGAACCTAAAAAGGGTGAATGATTGAGATGTGCATGGGTTCAAAAGCCATTATAATATCACTATCACATATAAATTTGCATTACTTGGATTAGATGATTTGGGAGAATTTTTAAATAAATAAAGATACTTTGCAGTATCACCAATTCCTAATTAGACAAGGTTAACAATGAAAGCCTAAATTTTATAAAGGAATAGTTATATATGTCGCTTGTTATTTCATTTAGATTGTAAAATACACCTTCTTGGTACCCAGTTGTACACCTCTTATGCTAGACCTTGAACACATAAAGAAAATGGAAAACAAAGATAAAAAAACCCATTGATGTTTCATTTTAGCTAGGGAAGGGTTTGGCATCAAGAATGAACCGAACATAGATAACGACTAAGAGGCACTGATAGAGGGTATGGTCATCTCCCTACTACTTTTAGTTCTACCTGAACCAAGGTGAGAGAATCTAAGGGGTAGCTTGATCACATGGAGAGATTCTACAATTAAACCTCCATGGGGATTATTGTTACATTAAAAAACATATATGACTAAGGCACAATCAAACTTGTATACTCCACCTAGGAAGGGTTGTCACACAAAATGCACAAATGCACTAGGTCACATACAAGCTACTGAAGACAAATGGGAAAGTGACTGCAATATTCATTCTAAAGAATTTTCAATAACATGGGCTGAATGGAAAATTTTAGTTTTGGGATTTAAATTATAAAACACAAACACATGTTAAGTATACAAGATTTTATGCATCTGTGGGGAAAATAACACTTATAATATGCAAAGGGATGTATTATTTGTAGGGTAGGATAGTTTGTTAATTATAAAAAGGGGGTGATGTGCTGGTGGTTTTGAAATAGTAGGGATTCTTGAAATATTCATGACATCACTTATTGTAAAGATGCATATAAATTGACTTACAAGCTAAGGGAAACTATTAGGTGTAATTTGCATCCATTGGTGCCAATATAATGCAAGTGCCCAAACGATCCCTAAAACCTTAGAGCATACACTACTCTTAGAATATCAAACACCCTTCCCTATCAAATTTATGAACCTAGGGTGCCCTTAAAAGGCACTCAAAAACATGTTTCCAAAATACTTGTAGAAAGGGATTTATAACCTAGATCTATGCCAAAGATGACAACCATACATAAGCACAAAACCAAATATCCAATCAGCATACCATGTAAAACATCTCATTGCATTTCATTACCAATAAAAATTAAGAACCACAAGCATTTTCCATTAGCTTGAAAAAAGCATTTACATACATCATTATTTCAAAATGCTGCCATGGGGACAAGCATGGTGGATATGCTCCATGTTGGGTAGGGGAGACATATAGACATTCTCTCAAAGCTTGTTAACGGTTGTACAGCAGCAAACACCTTAGCAAGAGAGATAAAATGCACATAGTTATGATCCTAAAATTTGGAAAAGCCTATAGTTAGGACAAACAAAGACCAACAACAATAACCAAAAAATAGAGGACAAACCCTATCTTTATACATTTTTTAACCACTTTCAAATCTAAGAATGAGAGTTTCAATTTGAAAAATTGTAAAATAGCCTTCCAAGTTTTTCCAAGATGATCCCAACAAGAATATGCCATTTTCCATGCCTAGAATCTCCACCCATTTGCAAGGAAAATCATTGTTATAACTACCTCTATAATGAATGATGAAGATTGGGAGCACACCCTTTGATTTCTTGGTTGGATATGCCATTTACATGATCTGGAAGGTGAAAATTCATGGTATAGGCCTAAAAAACTTTGTCCTCGTGTGTAACTACCTAAATATGCCCTAGACCACTTGCTTGCATAGCTAGAACCTCCTACATAGTTATCCTTCCCTTTGTGGATGCCATGGAACAACCTATTCATACAATGATTTCATGGCAATATTCTAGATCCATGGATATTTAGGTGATCTTCCTTCAATGGCCCACCTTAGCATTGAAAAACTATCATTTATCTCCTATGGAGGAGATTGGACAAACAACCATGAGAAAATGCAATACTTAGGTTATATTCAACCTTTTACTTTTTTGGTTCCAACTTGTTTTTCAACACCTTACATTTTGCACCTTTGCTTTTTGCACTTATTTATTTTTCACACTTTGTTTTTTTATTATTTCCTCCATATTTTTAATGCACGAATGCATTATTTTCACTTTTTGACTTTTTGGGGAAATCTGGGTCCTACCAGCAAAGTGTTGGCTCCCAGTTGTAAACCTCTTACACTTGGCCTTACACACTTGAAGAAAATGTCAAACATAGATGAAAAACCCATTGATGTATCATTATACTTTGGGAAGTGTTTGGCATCAAGAATGGACCAAACATAGATAATGACTGAGAGTCACCAATAGAGGGTATGGTCAACTCCCTACTACTTCTAGCTCTACCTGAACCAAGGTGAGATATCCTAAGGTGTATCCTGTTCACATGGAGATATTATATAATATAACTTCCATGGAGATTATTGCCATAAAGAAAAACAAATATGACAAATGATAAACTAAATTTGAACACTCTACCTGGGAAGGGTTATCACACAGAATGCATAAATGCACTAGGTCGCATACAAGCTATTGAAGATAGATGGTAAAGTGACTACAACCTTATTTATAAAGAATTTTCAATAACATGAGCTGAATGGAAAAATGCATTGCTAGGATTTAAAACATAAAATGTAGACACATGTTAAAAATCTAAGATTTTATGCATCTATGGGGAAAATAACACTTATAATATGCAAAGGGTTGTATTATTTACATGGAAAATTTCTTAGTTATAAAAAGGGGGTGGTGTGCTAGTGGTTTTCAAATTGTAGGGATTTTTTCAATATTCATGACATCACTTGTTGTAAAAATGCATAAAAATTGACTTACAAGCTAAGGGGAACTACCAAGAGTAATTTACAACCATTGGTGCCAATACAATGGAAGTACCCAAATGATCCCTAAAACCGTAGAGAATACACTACACTTAGAATATCAAATACCTTTCCCTATCAAATTCATGAACCCAGGGTGTCTTTAAAAGGTATTCAATAACATGTTTCCAAATCACTTGCAGAAAGGGATTTATAACCTTGATCTATGCCCAAGATGACAACCATACATAAGCACAAAACCAAATATCAAATTAGAATAGCATCTAAAACATCTCATTACATTTCATTAATAGGAAAAATTAAGAGCCACAAGTATTTTCCATTATCTTGAAAGAAAATTTTACATACATCATTGTTTCAAAATGTTGCCATGGGGAAAAGCATGATATATTCGCTCCATGCTGGGTAGGCGAGATATATAGACATGCTCTCAGACCTTGCTAATGGCTATATAACTATAACCATCTTAGCAAGATAGACAAAAGGCACACTGCAGTGATCCCAAAATTTGGAAGATCCTATACTTAGGAAAAATAAAGATCAACAATAACTATCGAAAAATAGAGGATAAACCCTCTACTTACACATTTTTAACCACTTTCAAATCTAGGAATGAGGGTTGCAGTTTTCAAAATTACAAAACAACCCTCCAAGCTCTACCAAGATGTTCCTAGATGGAATATGCCCTTTTCCACACCTGGAATCTTCACCCATTCTCAAGGAAAATCATTGTTTTAACTGCCTCTATAAGGAATTATGAAGATTTAGAGCACGCCCTTTGATTTCTTGGCTGGATATGCCTTTTACATCATTTGGAAGGTGAAATTTTCTCTTATAGGCCAAACAAACATTATACTCATGTGTAACTGCATGAATATTTCCTAGATCACTTGCTTGCATAGCTAGAACCTCCTAAACAATTACCCTTCCCTTTATGCATGCCATGAAATACCCTAGCCTTGCAATGATTTCATGGGAATATTATGGATCCATGGATATTCGGGTGATCTTCCTCCCAATGTCCCACCTTGGCCTTGCAAACATACAATACTTAGGTTATTTTCAACCTTTTACTTGTTTGGATCCAACTTATTTTTCAACACCTTGCATTTTGCACCTTTGTTTTTTGCACTTTTTGCTTTTACAAACTTTTCATTTTTAGGGTTTCGTCCATATTTTTAATACATAAATGTATTATTTTAACTTTTTGACTTTTTGGAGAAATTTGGGTCCCAATAGTAGTTTTTCAATTTGCAAATTACAAATTTGAATATTACAATTTGCAAATTTAGAAATTGCAAATGTGCAAATTGTAATTTACAGATTTCTAAATTACAAATGTCAAAATTTAAATTTGTAGATTTTTAAATTGTAAATGTGCAAAATAAAATTTTCAGATTTGTAAATTGTAAATGTGTAAATTACAATTTAAAAATTTGTAATTCACAAAATTACAAAATAATAAATTTTCAAATTACAATTTGCAAAATTGCATTTGGCTATGTACGTTCCCCACTTCACCAAGGCCTCTTGTTGACCACCTTTGACTAGTGGAAATGGGAGATCCATGTGTAATTTTCATTTTTCACAAGTCTAGAATTGGAAATTTTCATTTCTCCTCAACATCTCTCTAAAATTCCTTGAATTGACTTTTCTCCTCCATGATTTAACTAGTGGGATTGGGAGAGTTGATCACAATTTGCACATTGCATTTTGATATTCTACTTTTGCAAGTTGCATTTCCCACTAAGCTTTCCTATGGACTTTGGGGTCTCACCTACAACTTCCAGAGCTTGTAAATTTTTTATTGTTTCAATCTTTCACTCAACTTCATTTCTAGCCACCTGGTTTACCGGAATACTCTTGTATATGATTTCTCCAAGAAACCAAGCTTTTCTCTAGCCATTATTTTCTTTTCTCTCCTTGTACAATAATCCATCTCTATTTGAAATGTTGATATTGGATGTCCTATTGGATCATTATAATGGTTTTCTCAAGGTTCTTTTATATGAAATACTAGCATTGATCCATTGGCATTTCATGCTTTTCTACCATGTTGACAATCTCACCTCAGAATGTTATCAAAAATGTTCTATTAAATTCTGATTTTGAATCCCTTATGATCACCTTGGCATTTTGAAAATATCATAATGGCCAATGACCTTGTCTTTACAATACCCTTTATACCTTTTAAACTCTTCCATATCACTTTGGCTCCTACTCATCATGCCATTTACATCCTCAATGTTTATGTTATGTTAGGCTTCCTCATATCTGCATATATTTCAAAAGCCTTCTAGATGCAACCCATGCTATCTTTATATGAGCATCCTAGTCAAGTGGAGAAATTTTTATGTCCAAACCATGAAGATGAGATTCTACACTGTCATTAGGAAAAGGCTCATAGAACTAAAAATGATTACGTTTTTTTAGAACATTTGCCAATCAACTCAATAATATTTCCATGATGTGATTAACATCTCACTTTTTTTATAAACTCACTAATTCCTTTTCATTAAAGAAAGGTCTTATTTCATCCCAATCTTAGTGTTCTCAAATAAAATCCCAGCCCTACTGAATCACTAAATCGATAAGATTGTTGATATCATTTTTAAAATGCAAGGCAATATAATAGACATTAAGGAATGTTACAAAGTTGTAGTGGGTAAAATAATTGCTAAAATTACACTTCAAAATCAATATAGGTCACTAACACTTCTGCAATCATAGGACTTTAATATTAAAATGGAAGGGAAACCAATAGAAATTTATTTTAAAACTTATGGTTAGAATGAAGCCATTCCACACTAAGTTGTTAGCAATACATTGCATGTAGATGCCAAAGACACAAACCATGACACAAGCATGGAAAGAAACCCAATATCAAACCTTGTTTGATGTTTTGTATGGATGCTTGATTATTCTCTTTTTACCTTCACTAGAAAATGGTTATTATTGAGGTAGTTTATACGTATCACATTCCCTTCATGGTAGCCAATGGGGTGCTTCAACTGTTCACCTACCTTCCATGCAATGACCTTTTCTTGCCTATTCTCATATGCTTATGTCTTGTGGGATTTAGAAGTGGTAACACATGTTGTAATTTACACTTTTCTAAGTGAAAATTGCACTTCAACCTCCCATTTATACCATGCATCTCTTCTCTTTCCTTTTGTAGAATGTGTAACTGAAGGAGCACATTACAACTTTATTAGCAAGTCAAACTTATAGTCAAATAGAAGTTATATGGTGGAATTTTATGCTTCATTTTTAATTTCATTTCAATACATAAATTTTTATTGAAACTCACCCATATCAACTGCAATTTTCCCTTTTCAAACCTGTAGTCATCCTGAATGTTTCTGCCAATTACCTCTTGCATCCACACATTTTGGTAAGTTTTGTTTTATTCATATTTTCCAAGGGGAAAGCTGTGTGTTCTGTGGGCTCAAGTGCTTAGATTCTTTACAATGTGGTAGACCTTCATATTGCATGGCTATGTTTATCCAAGTGCTTTCTCTAATGATATCTTCTATGGAATTTATACATCCCATTGACAATTGCTAATATTAAACTTGCTTTTGACTGCTTGGATTCCCAGTGGATCTCGACCCCCTCATTTTCAAATTTTATAGTCAACCTACAATCAAACTCAAATAATCCACCAAATTCCCATGCACTCCTCCTTACATCCATATGTCATTTCTTTAAACTTGATTTGTCCTTGTACTTTCAATATGGTAGGTTGCTCATAGCATGGTTGCTAGCTGCAATCTACGTGGCCCTCCATGTGTTTACTAGATGGACTTTTACTATCTAAATGATCAAGTCTACATTTTTTCCTCAGTGTATTTCACAAATACATTGTGCTATCTTGAACTCCAACATTGACTCTCACCCAGGTATGTATACCCCCTATAGGTGTGCAAAGAACCCCAAAACATAAGACTAGGTACCAGTCCTTTAGGCCATAGAGTCAACACATCAATAATTTATCATCAAACACACACCCATGAAGGATTAACAAAATAATGGTAGACTAAAAAAAATAGATTAGGAGGATTTATAAATGTACACATGACAAAACACATGAAAGGAACTATACAAGCAAGGCCTAAAGTAGAGGGTCAACAAAGCAACAAAATAACAAAGTTATACACTACACAAATATATACCCAGTTGCAAGCTCAGTAGAGGAAATGTTTTAGATATTTACCATTAAATGGAAACTTTATAATACCATCATCCCTTAATTTATTATACTTTTCTAGTAGCTTGGTGGCCAAGATGAAGTAAACCAATCTCTGCACTTGCTTGAAGGTCTTGTTGCTAGGTTATAATGAGATGACTAGTTGAAACAAATCCTCATTATATTATCTAAAATCTAGATAAGGCCATGATAAAATATATTGGTACCTTTTAAGTAATTGTAAATAATCTTGTTTCTTAGTTGCAATCAAATGGGTACCAAGCAAGAATTCCTTAGGATTAGCAACATCATTTGTGCACTCAAAGTAATGCTTGAAATAAGTATGAAAGCATTCATCATTAGGGGTATAAAAGATAAGACCATTTTCATTAAATGACATCTTCCAAGAAGCATATTTATTATCAAACCTAACATCAAGAACAATTGGTTGCTCAACAACATCCACATTCCCAACGAGGTTACCCAATTCCATATTCATGTGTTGCACTTTAGTTAGAAAACACTTTGGATCTTCAATCACATCATGGTTGGGTAACTCATTTGCTTGTATCACATTATCATCATAATCAAATTCATACATCAGGACCTTCTTGACTACACTCTAAAGCTTATCAACATTAGTATCCCTCATCATTTTTGTGGAGGTAGAAAACATAATCTAGGAGACTTAACCATTGAACATCAAAATATCATCACCATCATTAGATGCAGACTCAGGATCATCTATATCTTCATCACTTGGTTCAATAGTATCACATGGAAGATGTGGAAGGAAGCTTTTTATCACACCAATTAATGTCAAAATCATAATTTACTAAATTTTCCTTGGCATTTAATGGGTGAGGCACTTCCTTTGTAGCCCCTCTATTCTAATTTTTGGCATCATGTGCAGGCCCTTTTGGTGCATTGTTTGAATTCTAAGTTTTCTCTTGACTGATAGACACATGAGGGATCCCCTTCTCATCCCTAGAAAGCTTGTAGGACATTTCTTTGATAGTATAAGCCAAAATTTTAACTATGTCCTCAAGGTTGGTTGCCTTAGTGGACTGCAATTTTTGTGGATAGATCAAATTTACATGAGCCCGCTTATTCAAGGGATTTCCCACATCCTTTGTATTTTTCTCAATTTGGATGGCCATATTAAATTCCAACCACAAGTTCATGAGAGCCTTCTCCTTCAAGTAGCATGTATCCTTCTTATCAAAGGCATCACAATATTTTATCAAGAATGTTGTATCACTAGGCCTTATAATCTTGGGCAACTGCATCATGGTTTTATTAAACTTCATGTTGAATTCCTACACACACTCATTAGGATACTTCTTGATGTTTTCAAATTCAGCCAAAAAAAATCTTGGATCAATTCTATCACCAAACTATATTCTAAAACCATTCTTCATTTCTTCCCACGAAGCAATGCATCCATAGGGAAGAGAATATAACCACTCTCATGCATCTTGTTCCAGTGTGTGCATAAATAATTTAATGCATACATCCTCATACTCAACCTCATAATCTTAAATGATATTGTGAAAATACCTCAAGTGTTGATCACTGCTCACTGCATTATTCCCTTGAAACTTTGGAAGGCATTTCCTTACTTCATTTGAGACTTTATTAGAATAACCTTCCATGTCATCAAGATTGATAGGCCTAAATCTAAGAATCCTAAATTCAGAACAATCATTCTTATCTTGGTCCCTATGCCTCATAATTGGTTCAATGGGAGATTAAAGAACAAATGGCAAAGGGTTGTGAGGGGGTGAATGAGGTGGATTTTGTAGATCAAACTTAGGAGGGGATTCACCTGGTTGAGAAGGAGCTAGATAATAAATTGGATTGTATGATTTTGAATCACTAGGAGATTTATGAAAATATTTAATAATAGGAAGTTCAACAAATATAATTTTATATTTACCAAAATATTAATAGCCTACATAGTCCTTTATAGCTACACTTTGTTCTTCAATAGGTCTCCAAACTTGTCTCCTTATTTCCTGATGAACACTTAAGGGCGAGATAAGTTTCTTAGCTGAGTCACGTTTGAAGGATGACATCAGTCCTTCCATATTTGCAAGCAAAAAAAATATCGAAGTTGAAGATATTTGAAATGAGCACTGATCTCTCTTTGAAGCCAGATGTTTTTTTGGAGTTACCACTAGAAACAAGTTTCTAGAATATAACCATTTACAAACTTGCAATGATACATAATGAAACCATATCTTGCTAAAATTAGTGATGATGTAGAAAGAAAAGACATTGAAAGTTTCATATTCATATTCAAAAAGGGGAAACCATCTCAAAACATGACAAATTCATAGATGTTTGTAACAAATGCAGTAGATGTCAAATTATCAAATCTTTTAATTCTTGTCACATCCCTAGTCAATTTTTATGGTGTTGATGGATACGATAACAAATCAAGATCAAATAACCCTAGATTTAAAATTTATGAGATACTTTGAATAAAACCTATCTAAAAATGTAGCCAAGATTACTTGTGATAATATAGTGGTAGTGAATTTTTTTCAAACTTGAACTTAATAATCAGCTCCCTATAAGAGTCCCCAGAAATAAGGGTGACAAGAATGTGTCTCTGGGGCACTAAAAAAGTGTTTTTTTCCATTTGTACACATCTTACACTTGACCTTACACACTTGAATAAAATGGCAAATGAAGATGAAAAACCCATTGATGTCTCATTATAATTGGGAAAGTGTTTGGCATTAAATATGGACCAAACATAGATAATGACTGAGAGTTACCAACAGAGGGTAAGGTCATCTCCCTACTACTTTTGGCTCTACCTGAACCAAGGTGAGAAAACCTAAGGGGTAGCTTGATCACATGGAGAGACTGTATAATTCAACATCCATGGGAATTATTAGCACAAAGAACAACAAATATGACTAGGGTACAACCAAACCTGCACACTTCACCTAGGAAGGGTTGTCATATAGAATGCATAAATTTACTAGGTCACATACAAGATATTGAAGATAAATGGGAAAGTGACTTCAATCTTCATTCTAAAAAAATTTCAACAACATGGGTTGAATGGAAAACTTCAATGTTGGGATTTAAATCATAAAATGTAAACACATGTTAAAAATGCAAGATTTTATGCATCTACATGGCAAATATAATGTATAATATGCAAAGGGTTGTATTATTTGTAGGGTATGACAGGGTAGGATAGTTTGTTAGTTATAAAAATTGGGTGGTGTGTTGGTGGTTTTTAAACAACAGGGATTCTTACAATAATCATGACATCACTTATTGTAAAGATGTAGAAAAATTCACTTACAAGCTAAGGGGAACTACCAAGAGTAATTTGCATCTATTGGTACTAATACAATGCAAGTACCCAAATGATCCATGAAAATGTAGAGCATACACTAAACTTAAAATCTCAAATACCTTTCCCTATCAAATTCATGAACCCAGGGTACCCTTAAAAGGTATTCAACAACATGTTTCCAAATCACTTGCAGAAAGGGATTTATAACCTAGATCTATGCCCAAGATGGCAACCATACATAAACACAAAACCAGATATCCAATCAGAATAGCATGTAGAACATCTCATTGCATTTCATTAATAGGAAAAATTAAGAACCATAGGTATTTTCCATTATCTTGAAAGAAAATTTTGCATACATCATTGTTTTAAAATGCTACCATGAGGACAAGCATGGTGGATTTACTCCATGTTGGGTAGGGGAGAAATATAGACTCCAACATGTAAAAAAAATTTCATAAAATGATATTTTTAGTCATCTCCCAGAGGTCAAATGACCTCTTTTTTAGATGGTGATGAAACCATTGTTTAATGCACGTAAGTGGTTCTAAAACCGCTAGTCTACATTTCATAATCGTTGATCTGTAGTAACCGATAGGGTTGCCTCTATAATGTAAGTTATAATAAATAAAAACATGGCATGTGGACATTTTTCCAAATCAAGTGGATTAAAATCAGACTTCCAAGATGTCAATGTCAACCATGAAAGATTTGGATCCATTTGAAAGAGTTGCAGGTCAATTGCATAGAAATTAGTCTTAGGAGGGAGGGAGTTCTAACTCCAGATAGTAGAAGTGAAATAAAAAAGAATATTTTTCCAAGAACTAAAGAGAGAACTAAGACTAGAGATTCTACATGTGTGATGCATGTTTAATGAATCTAACCCATGAGAATGACGTGTAATGTCTTGGTCATAGCTTATTACTGGAAAGGGTGTGTTCATGTGTGATTCTCTGGAATGTTGTAATACTCATTAAATAAATATAGTGTGTTTGGTTTTCATTATGAAATCTTTTGTTCATACATATATCCATTTGAAAATGAGTGTAAGTGTTAACATATGAATAAGGCTACCCTTAATTTGTCTCCCTTATTTCCATTTGTTATAGTTGGTATTAGGGTAAGGTTTTCCTTATTGGATTGATTTTTCAAGGCTCTTGTTGTGTAAATTGAAAGTTGAGAAAGAGAATCCTATATTAGTAGTAAAATGATGAGTAATTATGGAACACCTAGGAATACATCTTAGAAGAAGAAGCACACATAGAGTTATACACTTGATAGGGATTATGAGAGGAATCTAAGTGGGATTGGATGTAATGGATACGAAAAAAATAACAGCAGTGTCAATTGAATATGTAAATCATTTATTTGAATAAGGACAAACCTAATAAGTTCAAGTTGAATATTTGATTGACACACCAAAAATTAATACATTTTAAAGTCATTACAAAGATCCTAAGCAAGCCAATGTTGAAAACACATAGCTAAGAAGAACCCTTTGCTTTAAAGATATTATATATAGGATCAAAAAGATAGAGAAGTATTTTGACTATTAGTCAATAGAGGACTTAAAGAGAGTGAAGTTTGCCTACAAGATTAAGAGACATTCATCTTTGTGGTGGTTTCATGTGAAGTTGGAGAGGGAGAGAAGAGGAAAATATTGAATCAATACTTTGGACATAATGGTTGAAAAGATAAAATGTAAGTTTGTAGCATCTAATTTTCATTTGAGATTATTTAAGAAGTAATGTAATCTAATATAAATAAAAATGACTGTAAATTACTATAATAAGGATTTTTACAAGCTCACCATTACAGTTATTCATGTGGAGGATGATCAAGAGAAGATGTCAAGATAATTAAATGGACATTGTATTTTTGATCAAAATATGTTTAGAATGTTCAACTTAAATTTAGTGGAACAAGTCTATCAATGTGCATTGAAGGTATAAAATATGTTTTATAGTATAAAAATAATACATCTATAGGAAGATAAAGG
Source organism: Torreya grandis (assembly GCA_037957365.1). Taxonomy (NCBI): domain Eukaryota; kingdom Viridiplantae; phylum Streptophyta; class Pinopsida; order Cupressales; family Taxaceae; genus Torreya; species Torreya grandis. The sequence goes on along the minus strand of JARHVA010001599.1, from coordinate 2,097,411 downwards.
TTCTCAAGAGGAAGATTACAATAAAGCACTTGTAATTGAAAACATACACATGAAGGATAGATTAGTGTTTCTTATTAGTGTAGGTTTTTATTTTTCCCTATTATTTAATTAGGGAAATTATATATTTGTGCATACATGGAGTTTTCCTACATTCGTGGGATAGGCTAGCTTATGTGGATATGTATGTCATATAGGTGTTATAGGTGTCATAAGAATGTCATAAGTAACTCCTTTGACTGGCTATTCCGGGTATGGGAGTTACTTCTCTATTCTTAGCACCTTGTCACCACCTTTCATGGAGGAGTTACAGTCTATTCTTGGGGTGCTTTGACCACCTTTTGTGGAGGAGTTACTTATGTGCTCTCCTATATGTATTCTTCATTTTTTCCATCTTATGTTAATGGAATATTGGCTTTTCTCCAGATTGTCTATGCAATTGTCTCTTTTTTGATTTCATTTACTTTAGCATTTTGTGGTATTCAATTGCTTCGTCCTGTGCAACCAAGACTCATGCATCCTCATTATTCAGACCTTGGAGAATCCTATGATATTTCTAAGAAATAGAATTAGACCGAAAGAGGAAGAGAGTACTATTTTAAAGGAATATTGCATTCTAGTAGACGAAGAAACAGAGGAGTCACAGGTAAGTGGTTTGAATATGGAGATGTTGGAGATAGAGATATTTATTGTTCTAAAGTATTTCAAAATAAGTGTAATTTGACTAAAGGAATAAATCATACTTCTCTTTTGGATGAAGAGAGTGTTGAAGTTTTAGAATAAGTGTAATCGACTGAAGGAAGAAATCATATTTCTCTTTTATATGAAGAGAGTGTTGAAGCACCAAATAGAACAAATGAACATTTTCATTGTGAAGATCTTATGATTAAGAGAGTGTTGTTAAAAAAAACCAATAAGAAGAATAGACTATTGTAAATATAAAATATTTCCTACACTGTATGCAAATTTGAAGGTAGGTGTTTTAAGGTTTTTATCAATAGTTGTAGCACACATAATTCTATTTCAAATGAAATGGTCAAGAAACTTAGGTTGAAAATAATAGTGCCTACAAATATATATAAAGCTTATTTTTTTAGTAAGGGCCATAAAGAATTAGTCAATGAATATTGTATGGTTACTAAAACCATATTGGGTGATACAAAGATGGGGTTTTGTGTGACAAAATTCCTATGTATGTATGTCAAGCTTTTGGAAATACCATGTTAGTTTAAAAGAAAGATTATGCACGATGATAGAGAAAACACTTTCACACTTTTTAATTATGGTAATAGGTTCACATTGATCGAGTTGAAGGAAAGAGGTGAATAAGTGGAAAAAATTTCTAAAGTTTTGTTTGTATCCAATAAACATTTTTTTGAAGAAAAGTATAAGAAGGCATTTTTTATTTTTTACCCAAAATGTTTTATGTTTTGATTGTAGAATAGGTTAATGAAAGTTCATTTGAATTGGTAATTTAGTTGAAATTTTTTTCTTAATTTGTTTCTAAAAAATTATTAAATCGATTAACACGTTTGAAGAGCATTATTCATCATATCAATCTAGTGTTTTAATATAGTTTTCTAAACATTGAATAGTATAGGTTGACACCTATGGAGAATAAGGAAGTGAATAAGGAAGAAAATGATATGTTGGAGAAGGTTTTATTTTAGATAATATTCAAATCAATGTGAAATTCTAATAGATTTGGAACCTAAAAATGGAAAATAATTGAGATGTGCATGGGTTCAAAAGCCATTACAAGATCACTATCAAATCTAGATTTGCATTGCTTGGAATAGATGATTTGGTAGAATTTTTAACCAAATAAAGATACTTCGGAATGACATATTTTAAAATTAGATATCACCAACTCCTAATTAGACAAGGTTAACAATGAAATACTAAATTTTATAAAGGAATAGTTATATAAGCAGCTTGTTATTTCATTCAAATTATAAAATACACTTTGTTGGTTCCCATTGTATACCTCTTATGCCCACCCTTGCATACTTGAAAAACAAAGATGAAAAACTCATTGATGTGTCCTAATATCTAGGGAAGGGTTTGGCATCAAGAATGGATTGAACACAAATAATCAATGAGAGGCATCGACAGAGAATATGGTCAGCTCCTTGTTATTTTTAGATTTCCCTGAACCAAGGTGAGAGAACCTTAGGTGTAGCTTGTGTTCAAGAGCTATCAATGATGTCATGGTGATTTCATATAGGTGTCCAAATGAGTGGATAAAGTACCTTTATATTCTAAGTGATAATGACAAAGTGTGCAAAGTGCTTGTCTTAGTATGCTTGAAGTTGGCTTGGTTGATCTTCTATTTTGGCTTAGTTAGAAATGATTATAGATGAATCTAAAGTATTGAGCATAAGAAATAGGTCACATAAGAATTTTTATATGATTTGAGTGCTTATGTTCATGATTGGATTTCATATGGTTGGTCATTGTTTTCATCTAGATATTATGGGTCTAATGGTAGAAAATATGAGTAGGTTGTCAGTTTGATGACATCATAATTACCATGTGTGGATGAATCAAGGGGAGTCGGTCATCTGGTTGTGATAAGATTAGTCCCTAATTGATATGTTCTAAATCTCAAGTCATGATATGATGTTCATAAAAAGATATGTTAGTGTAAATTTGGGCTCTCAGGTAGTTTGACAGTATTTTCCCATACTTAGCCAAATTTGCATTTGGCTAGAAATAGCCGAGTAAGCATATTGATGAAGTTATATGTGTGGTAATTTTAGGACAATTTCATCATATGGGTTTGTTTAGTTTTATTCCTTTTTGATTTGTATTAAATTTTATATCATGTGATGAATCTCATCAAAATATATGCATGTGTAAAGTTGGCCTTACAAGACAGTTCTTGACATAGTTGGCTCTATGACAAAAAAATCTTAGTGAGTAGATTAATAGATTTATATATCACATAAAAAAAGTTTATAGGATTAGGTTTATACATGATTTGATTAATCTTTGAAATCATAACATATGGTAAAAAATTTAGAACATATGATTGAGCGAGGCAAAAGATATAAAACTCCAAATTTGGCCTTCCACACAGATTGTAATAGTTTCTATACTTAGTTGATTGTGCAAGAAATAAATATCAGGACCAAATGAATATCTAATAGTGTGAATGAAATCATACAATATTGATCTAATAGCGAGTTTTTATTCAGATGGTAAGAATTTAATGATGTTTAACGTTGAGCAAAGGTTAAGGATAAGGATCGAACGGTTTGCATGTATTCGTACAATTTGATCTAACGACACAAGTGGAGTCAAAGTGGTTAAAATGATAGTCGTTTAATGATGTTAAAGGTTGTTATTAGTAAAATAATATTTATGGTGCATGATTTATCTTATAATCAAGGACATGAAATGATAACATGGTGTCTGAGGTTTAACTATGACCGTTGGTATTTGAATTTTTGAATTTTGCAAAGGGAAAAACTAGTGCTCTGTATTTTGACCATATATTTTGATCTAGGATGAATTTGACCATATATTAAAAATAAAATATGTAGATGACTCAAATTTCCATTTGGTAATATAAATTTCAATGTCTGAAAGTGTGTAAACTCAAAGATGTGAAGGTCCAAAGTTGACTATGTGTTCAACTATGTTTTACAAGTGACTCGAGAAGGATGTTCGAGTTTGTTTTGTTATTTTTTGGATGTCTCTTGATGAATTATCTAGTGGATCATGTTGTAGAATCCATAATTATGCATTGTGTGCATTATCAATGTTTTACCAATCATATGTAGTATGAACATTATCATATAAGGTGACTGTATGCACAGAATGTTGTTTGAGAAAATTGTGCTTAAGTAAAAGAGTGTTTTGGTGACTATGATAATTTTAGGATGGAAAAGGTGTCATGTTGAAATGATCCATTCATTTTTAAGTGGTCATTTTTTCTTATTTTTCTCAAATAAGTTTTAAAGCGCTAAATGGGTCTCCATAGGACCTAAAAGTGACTTAGGCCTATTTGAAAGTGGATTGTGCTTAAGAGTGACCCATGTTAGATGCCTTATGGGTGAAGGCATGTTTTTTAGCTGAAAAATAAATTTTTTTATTGTGAAAATCATGATATATCTATAAATGGTGAAACCAAATGTGTTGTTTTCTATATTTGAGAAGACTTTTGAGAAGATTTGTGCAAGATGTATGTGAGATTTGTGGAGAGAAGGAGAGGTAGAGTGCCAAGTCAGTGGGTTGATAATAAAATCAGATTGAGGACTATTAGTATTATTTGTAGGTCATTTTTTTTATGTCATAATAGTTATGTTTTAATTTGAGGATATGCGAAGAGGTCTAAGTGTGCATATGAGGACGGTTTGAGTAAAGGAGAGAGATTGTGGCATGCCTATGTGAGAGGCATGTATGAGATAGAAATGGATTTTGTGCAGGGGTTAGATAATCATATATTCATCATCAGGTGTTGAATACATTATTACTAAGGTGTATGTGTTCAAAGGAGGGTATAAATTACTTGATCTTCCTTAGGGGTATTTACTTCTTGTAAAACAGGTGTTTTACTAAAGGCCTTTGCTTAGGATGATTTGATCAAGGTTTTCTAGTCTAAAGGAGTTGACCAGTCTCTTTTTTGTAATTTTTTATAGGATAAGTATTCCATGTGTTGTAGGTTTGAGAGTGGTTTATATTCCCCATGAGGGTTTTTCAAAGGAACTATGTGTTATGTGTTTGAGCTTTTGTATACATTGAATGAATATGTTATCTCATTAATGTTGTTTGATCAATAGTTTGAAAGGATTGGAATTGAAATTAAAATATTTGGACTCAATCATTCACCCCCCTGCCTCTCAGTGATTTTACCTCTAACAATTGGTATCAGATTAAGGTACTTTTGTAAAGGCTTGATTACTTGAAGGTGATCCAAGGCACAATATGGGTAGTCATCAAGGAGGTTTCTCTACTAAGCAAGCACCAATGTTTAATGGATCCAATTATGATTTTTGAAGTGTAAGGATGAGGACATACATCATGTCCCTAGGGTTTGAAATTTGGAAATCTATTATGGATGGTTATTTTGAACCTATTATTTCTCCATCCACTGTTGCAAATAAAAATTTGTTTGAGAACACTTCTAAGGCAATGAATGCTATCACTTGTGGTCTTTTAGATACTGAATACACCAAGATAATCCATTGTAAATCTGCTAAAGAGATATGGTACAAAATCTAGATCATTTATGAAGGAGATTCAAAGGTCAATCTTGCTAAGTTTCAAACTCACAAAAGGAAATTTGAAGTCTCAAAATGAAGGAAGAAGATTTTGTGTCATCCTTTCTATAGATATTTGATGAGATTGTGAACATCATTACAGATCTTGTAAAAAACATTGAATAATCTATTGTAGTTAAAAAGGTATTAAGGTCAATATCACTCAAGTTTGATCCTAAAGTATATGTTGTAGAATAAAATCATGATCTTACTCAACTGAAGTTGGATGAACTACATAGCATTCTTACTTCCTATGAGATGAGGAAGAATGATGATATACCACCAAAGAGGGAAGCAGCTTTCAAGATTGAGATGAAGACAAAAAATAAGTTATAAGGTAATAAACCCAAGGAGGATGAAATTTATAATATAGTTTAGAATGAACTAATTTATTTTATTTCAAGGAAATTGAAAATAGGTTCAGGCAAGTATAAGGGTAAACTACCCCTCAAATGCTTCAATAATGAAGAGGTAGGGCATTTTGATAATAAGTGCCCTCATAAGTATAATAAGGATGATGATGAAGAGCATGATCAAGGTCATGATCATAGCAAGAGATCATTTAGGGCTGATCAAAGGAAAAAGGGATTCAAAAGGTTTGACAACAAGAAGTACTTTAAGGACAAGAAGAGTTTCTACACTAAAGAAGATTGTAGTTCATCAGATGAAAGTGAAGGCAGTGGCTAAGAGTATGATTATGAATATGATGGTCCTATTGAAGATAGATCCCTTTTCATGGTTTAAAAAGGAAGTTACTCGCATCAAAATGAGTTTGCTTAGAGTGATTTAGATGATGATGAAGATGAGGTGGACTATGAGACTAAATTGATAAATGCTCTTGAAGAACTGAAGATTGAAAATAAGATTAATAAGAAGATGATATATAAAGTCAAGGACTATGAGGATAAATTCAGTGTGTATGAGGAATGAATGCATGAAGACACCAAGGAGCATGAAGATACAGTCAAGCATCTCAATTGTCAATTGGAATCATGTCTACAAGCCCTAAAGATAAAGAAGATGAATGTTCAAGGTATGTAATTGAAAATGAGTCATTGAATTTTGAGTTAAAGAAGATATCTAGTAAGATGAACTCATTTGTGATATTTTGAAAGAGATCAAGTGATCTATACAATATTTTAAATGATCAAAAGAATGAAAGTGAACAAATAGGTCTTGGATATAAAGAAGAATTAGAGAATGCAACTCAAGACAAGATGAAGATTAATGTGAACAAATAAAATCATACTTTGAAGACAAATCATATCAGATAACCAAATTCCATGAGGTATGTAAGTTTTAATAATTACTATTACACATGTAATCAGTTTGGGTATAGATCTAGAGAATGCAAGAGACCTATTATAAATGAGTTTATATGGAACTGTGATGGGGGTAATTAGTCAAAATATGTGAGAAAGGTTGAGTGATTAAAATATCATGATGTGAGACATTTTTCAAAACATTATCCATTTAAGATAAGATAAGTTGAGTTTCCTTCAAGAAATATTGAGTGTTACAGTTGTTATTAACTAGGACACATTGTAAAAAAAATTCCAAATTTCCTAAGACAAAATGAGCTTCTTGCAAAAGGTATGATGTCTTCAACTATCAAAGGAGAGTTTACACTACTATATTCTACAAGCAGAGGCCTACAAGTTATAATATGTTCAATCAGGATCATAGAGTCAAAGGAAGAAGGCAAGCTAACTTATGGAAGCCAAAGGTGGTAAATGTGAGTCACGATGATTTTGCAGGTCCAAGTAATCTATTTTCTATGGTGGAGAATGTTACAAAAGATAAAGAGTGCCAAGGGTTCTCATTTTATTCTCATGTTGAGAATGAAGATACCAAGCTCAAGGAGAAGACCAAGGTGCTAATTAAGGCATGTTTTGAGATGTGTATGGATCCAAATAAACATTTTGCTATTCTTGAGCAAGTATCACTCAAATAACATCAATTATTAGTACCTAATGATGAGGTTCCAAGATGTAAGGATGATTATTCAAATGAAAAGGTATGTCAAGATTTCATAGTTACTCCATGTATTGTCAATTATATATTAGAAGATAAGGAGAGTGATATAGAAAAGGAACCAGTTGTCATAGTTTAGACTAAGAAGAAGAATAACAAGAGAAAAAAGTCTTATAGATATAAGAGGATTCCAATGGTTACTTAGGGGATGTGGGCCACTACTAGCTTCACTTTGTTTTAGAGCATTGTGGTGTAGAGGATGTCTCTATTTATGCTTTTTAAGAGACTCCTTTTAGTGGAGAAGAAAGTGTTGTTGTGGTGTTCTTTAGATAGTCCTACATGGATAAAGATGAATGTATTTAGGTGTGATTTTACCATGAAGATATGTTATGGTGATATTAGAGTGATGTCATAACTATATACGGTCAGTTTATAGGTTCAGATTAAAGGTTTCAAGTGGCAAAACAGGATTTGTGATTTGTCAAGACGATATTTTTACATAGAAAGTTTTGTTGACCTTATTCTAGCATGTTCTAGGTGGTTTTATGGTCTGAAGGTATGTTGAAGTCAAATTAGAGATATTTGTTTGCTGTCAAGTTTCCTAGTTTGTGCTTAAAAGTATGCATGTCCTAAAATGGGTTATAGGATGTATGGGTTTCCAAATATGAGAAAGCTCAAATCTTGGTCTAAAAATTTGTGATGGCTATCTCCAAGTGTGTAAGAAATTTCAAGAGTGTGCATTGACTGGAAGGTGTTGAGTTGACCTTGTTTATTTTAAGATTCTAGGGTTTAGGTCTCTACTATAAAAGTGTTTTTCCTTGTGAATTGAGGTCTAAGGATTCTTAATAGGCTAAATGGTCTAAATGGGTTGTCAAATCAAGCTTCACAAATATTTGAGGTTTGTGGTTTTCAAATTCTTCATATTTTTGTCAAGATGGAGGCCTAATTGGCTAGTACGTTTGTGAAGTAAGTATGTTGCATATGATGATCTTGGTGTGATTAAGGGGGAATATGAGAGTAATCCAAATATGAAGTTTTAGGGCCTGAATATGTGTCTACTAAAATTTGTGGGCTCTGCAAGTTATATGTATGGCTACAAGGAGTCTAGATAGGCCTAGTATGAAGATTTTATGTTTTTTCTCAATGTTTCCAAAATAGAAAGGTATGTATGTTTCAAATATATTTCTCAATTTTTTTTAGATCATGTTTCCTCTTTGGTGAGTAGCATGAATTTTTTTTTTATGCTCCTTGTGGTATCTTGAGATAGAAGGCTAGTAAGCATGTATGGTGATTCTTCATGGTGTGTGGAGATCTAAATTTGATCAAAAGGTTTAATTTCTCATAAATCTTAGGGGGAGTCCCTCTCATATGTTTCTTGAAGATTTCCACTATATTTTAGTGCATGGTTGAGAAGTACAATGTTGTATGTAGAAAGTTAGGGGGAGCTAACCCAGATAGCTTGAATGGCTTGACGAGCTTTGCATGATGTGAGGGGAATCATATGTGAAATGATTTAGTCATATTGAATATGTGGTGATATCTGATATAGACAAGATTTCAATAAGGTTGGTATGATGACTTGATCAAACCTAGTCATAATTGGGGGTTTTGTATTCATTGGTTATAGTGCTTGGTTGAAGAAGAATGTTGGCAAAGGTAAATAAAAGGTAGGCTCAAGGAAAGGGGGAGTTTGTAATATATTTATAAGATGTTCCTCTCCTTTGTATAGTCTTTTTAGATCCTTGGGATTAGTTGGTGCCCACTTTGTTGGCAAAGGTAAATAAAACTTGATGTCATTAAAAAGACAAAAGATACATTAAATATATACATTACACTAAAGTAAATTTTATTGTAAATTCCAACATATAATATTTTATAAACTTTTAATTCAAATTTGGCACTTTTATTTATACAAAAATCCCAAATAAGCTAAAAACTACCATATAAAGACTGAATCAATGCTTGAATAAAAATCACCATTTTATGTAGAGGATAATATTTTATGTTTCGTAAATTATTAGGTTTGACTAAGAACTTTTGTTTTTACATGAATCTGAAGGTGGCCTAAAACTAGGGTATAGAGGATAAATCATAACTTGATGCAAAATAAAATTTTATTGTAGAGACTAAAATTTACAATCTAGTAAACTTTTAGATGAAATAAAAATGTTTGATGTTTTATAAACTCTTAGTACCCCAATACATTTACCAATTTCTAATAATCCAATATCACTTTAGGGAAACGTAAGACAACAAAAATGGCTATTTATATTAGGCCACTAAAATGCAAGCTTGAAACCAAATATCTGGAAATTATACATATATGAAAAATTAGGTGAAGCTTGTATATCTATGATACCATATGAAATTGTCTAGATAGGATCCATAATTGTGTTAGAAACTATAATACATACATCCACAATACATGCAATAATATATATTAATGAACTTTTTTAATTAAAAAAATACAAAAAATTACTATAAGTAATGTGAATACATATTTAGATTAAAAGAATCTAACCTAAGTTTTTAGAATAATAATAGCTCTCTTGCACAATGAATTAAAAAAATTGCAAGCTCTTTATTCTCTTTTATTTATAAAAGAAGGTAATGATAAGTATGGAGAATAGTTAACTTGTATGAAAAGTATTCTTAAGATAATAATTTATTCTTAATATCAAAATTCAATCAAGTTAATAATTTGATTGGTACTCTTCTCTAATAAGAATCTGTATCTTCCATCACCTCACCACCAAACATTTTTTTGTGCCTATATAAAACCTTTATAGTCTGATATATTCCAATATGCAAGTTTTTTCCAGCTAAGCATGACTAAATTTATCTATAGAAAAACCTATTTTATTACATAAACCTTAAGAAGAGCAATACAAAATATTCCTCTAAAAATCATGAAAAAACTATGCCGTGAGTCTTTTCAATTTCCATAGTCATCTTTAGGAATATAAACATTTAATTACTAATGGAAAACTAACCATATCATAATAATAAATTGTTTCAAAGTTTATGGATATCACCATTGAAAACTAAAACTTTTCACTAAGAGGACATAAATAACAGTCCCTAGATATTTTCCTCCATAAACCTTACTAAAAATTATAATATCATTATCAGCAACAAAACTAATGCAAAAGAATATCCTTCATGTATACACCTAGAAACAATGATTCAAGCTTATATCATCTCAAAATGGTTGCATGCCTAAATTCTAGGCTATGTATATCAACCTATAAAAACTACATAAAGTTTAAAAACCATAACCTCTTTTTTATAAAAAACCTAACAAATGCTAATACCCCTCTATTTCTACAAAGAATTTTCATTTAAATAGAGTTATGTTAATGTTATTTTTTTAGGTGGGGGTAACATGATAACAAAGTGCAATTATTTTTTTAACTAGGCATGTATGTACTAGAGAATGACCAGGTAAACATTGTAATATAGTTAATAATATACATTATAATCAACCTCTTTTTTGAATTGTTATATGGGTTGTTAAAGGTTCTATGTGAGCCAAATCCTCTTTTATTGTGTGTACCAGTTTAGGTGGGGATTAACACTAGATGAAGGTAATTAATATCATATGAACCATAAATGATTAAAATAAACAAATATTATTATTACACTCATATATAGATATTGATTCGCACCTAACTCACTTGATAATTGTTATAATCTCAATCTATGGGATATGCACATTTATTATGAGTTATATGGTTTTTCAAACCTCAAAACGCTTGAAATACTAGATTTTGATAATTAAAATGACACAAAATTTCAATTTTACAACCATAAATTGTATATTACTCGAAAAATAAATTAACCACTATTAGAACTCCACTACATTTTGAAAGTGTTTTAGTTGATCCGAAAAGGAATTCAAACTTTACATCAATAATTACCAACTAACCAATTCATTAGTATAAATCAATTTAATGTTGATGGATCCCAGCCTTAGAAATTCTTAACAAAACCATGTGTTACATTTTGTGGGGAAAAACAAATAATAGCATCGATGCATGAAAATTATTTCAAAAAGGCCTTAAGAAGACCTTTAATAAAATGTAGTGGCATTTCTTAAAATTGTAAAACATATTTACAAATATCTATATTTTTGAAATCTTTATTATACTTACATTTAGTATAATATCAAACATGCACTCACAAATGTTGAGCTCAAATGTAAATTACATTTTTTACACTATGTTATTGATATCACCACTAGTTTTAGTTACTAATACGTCAAGTAATCCTTTGCATCTTTAAATACACATAACAATAGATCACAAAGGTTAATGTCTCCCACTTTGAAAATTTAAACTTTCTAACAGGAGGATAGAGACAACTATTCATACATAATTCTCACCATAAATTTTATTAAAAAAAATTAAATCATTATTAACAAAAAATTAATACAAATAAAATATTTTCACGTCATTCATGTAAAGACATTGATATGAGCTTAAAGTAAAACACAAAGGTTTCATGCCCAATTTATGCTCTATCCACTTCAAGATATAAAAAAGGTCAAGCCTTCACTCTACCACTAAATAATAAAAATGAATGTTTCACTATTGAGAACAAAAATAAATGATATTTCATAAAAAAAGTTATTATATATAAGAGTTATACAATAAATATCATTAATTAAATGTATTAGCTTATATTCATTTCGTATCTACCACAATGTCATCAAAAATTGGCACCTCACCATTGATCACTCTCTGTCTCTACATTACTTATGTGCTAACACATGCTATATCCCACAAGGAGGGTGATCTAATTGTATTCAGCATCCAACATATGTTGTGGATAATCAGTCAAGTACAAAATGTTGGTGATGTTCATGTCCTATTTACTCTCAAACATAATCTCAAAAAATGGAAAAAATAGTATTAAAAGTCATTTTCAATCTCTAATGTAATATAAAAACATATCCTCTTTAGAAAATATCAAAATATCATATTTTCAAAGGCTAACAAACCATTTAATAATCATAAATCTTTTGTTTGAACAACACAAATAAATGGTTATTTTTATTTTATTTTTAATCATATTAGGTTGTGCTAATGCTCTTTTATTTTGTGTAAATTGTGTTGTACAATGTTTTTGATTCATTTTTATGTTTTATTGATTGGTAATTTCAAACTATAGAAATTTATAGTTCTATTTTAAAGTTCTAGATTCATGTGTAAATAAGTTCTGATCATAGTTATCATTAGCTCAAAGTTAGATAATTCTGGTGAATGACATAAATAATGGGTTATATTTTTATTTTTTATTTTACTTTTTTTCGAGGGAAACTACATGTTCTGATTTTTCAATTTATTGAGTCTTCACCCTTCTATATTTGTGACTTAGTGATCGATGAGGGAATGCAAATCAAGTGATGACACTCATGCCCTGTCCATCTTCCAAAATCTAATGTGAATCTCTAAGAAGGTATAAAAAAACTACTTCAATCCCCTTTTCAATCTCCATTTTCATCTGAAATCATTTCCTCTTCAAACAAATACCATAAATACTACATTACTGATAGTTATATATTAAAATTTTCTATCATAAATATAAATACAACTATCTTTAGACATTTTTTGCCTTAAAAATTATTCAAAAGTAATTATATAAATGGTGGAGAAAAATTTAAGAAAAAATAAAATATGTTTGATGCATTCCCATAGAGATACTAAAGATTAACTCAACTAACAATGACTACATACATTATAATTATGAACCTTATATTTTCTTAATAACTCACGAAATAAAATTGTGTATCCTTACATACACATTGTAATACAATAAAGATATCAATAATATTTAATATAAAACATAAATATTTACATAAAAATATTATTATAAAGAATAATATTACCATTTACGCAATTTATTAATCACTCACTTTTCATATCTGCAACCTAATTACAAACATAACAACACATTCCTGCTATATACTCTCAAACCTTGTGACGTAGCCACACTAATGTACGCCATACATAGAGGAATTTGATCGTAATCATCATCCTTTATATCTGATTAGGTATGGAGCACAAAGTTCAATCTAATGATACACACAAAGAAGATGACAATATAATTTTATCCATTATTCACATGTGAATATGTACCATTAATTGGGTATGGAGCTTTTGGTGCAAACTAATAGCCATATATGGAATGGATGTGGGAAACTATGTTTATTTCTTCTTATTAAAGTTATTTGATCACTAGTAATTATACATTAGAAATGTCACATGATGGTACCAACTCAAAGTTATTATTTTATAATATTTTAATATTTAATATAAATAAATAAATTTAAGAAAAAATGGTTTTTAATTATTATTTTCATTTTATTTTTAAGAATGATTTTTTTTTTTTTAATTGATCATTTGAACAACCTTTTTATGGTTATTATGAATGCTTTTATCAAAATTTCCTAATTTTTAGATGTAAATTGCATGTTTTTTTAATATTTAATTATCATTTAATAGATTTTAAAATTATATTATTATAAATACTTTTATAAAAGACTACTAATTTTTAGATGTGGAATATATATATTTTTTAAATATCTAATTAATATATTTTAAAATTAAAAGTTAAAAAATTATCAATATAAAAATAAATTATAATAAAAATGTATATATATTTTAATATCACATCATGTTTGATTATAAAGATATATGGTTATACAAATTATTAGTGTAAAACAAATTTGGATTTATTGTTGTATTTACATTCTAAAGAGAAAGAATGCCCAGACCAATTCTTTTAATATAAAAAAATATTTTTTAATTTTTAAAAAATATAAAATTTGTTTATATAAAAGAATTTTTTTACTGTGTTATAGTTATATATATATATATATAATTGTATTGGTATTTTTTTGCACGACGAGATAAAAATATTATTGTATATCTAAAAGAAAGTCTAAGACATGTTTATCTAATTTATTATTAATAAAATCGGTAAATTTATTATATAAATAAAACATATTTTACATATTACAAATTTGAGTCATATAATATATAACAATTGTTATAGAAATTTATTTTATTTTTATTTATCTTTCTTTCACTATTATTGCATTATATCTATCTTAATTACAATAAAATGACAATTTTCAGTTTTCAGATAATATCAAAATGTACCAAGTATTATTTGTTAATAATATTGTCTCGAATATGGTACAAATCTCTGTAGCAAGAAACTTAACGGGCTATTCCCATTTCGCATTAATATGTACCGAAAGGGACGCCATTATAAATGGGAATATCTGCGTTGCAATACAGCTGCAACACCAACTATCATTAAAAACAGAAAAGTGATAGTAAATTATTAAGGTTTTTAAATAATTTAAATAAATTTATATAAAAATTGTAAGAAAGAAAATCCGTTTCTAATATAATTCCTTTCAATTGCATTGTTCTTATAACATAAATACGAATACTAAAATATTCTATATAAATTCTCATTCTTATTTGACCTCTTTTCTTAACATAATACTTCTTTTAGTTTATTTGACCTCCTTTCTTAACTGACCCTTCGTCAACATCAACTTCAGTTACCTTCATATGTTTATGACTAACTAATGTCATTAAGTGGCAATTAATCTCGATTATAAGCCTCCAATTTTTCTTACTAACTATTTTAATGGAGTTCGTTAATTGTAAGTTGCTTTTAAGCCCGATATATTACATGGTTAACATGACAATACAAAATGGTGGGGAAAGGGCGTGAAGAATCGAGTTAAAAATGGGTGCAGAACTGACTTACATAAATAAGTTTGTTGGTTACATAATGACCATAGAAAACGGGTGCAGATATTTTCATAATGTGTTTGTCAGAAAATGGGGGCAGAAGTTTTCATAAATGTGTGTTGGTTGGTTGTTGGTTACAAAATGATATTGAAAAAGGGGTTCAGAATTGACTTACATAAACATGTTTGTTTGTTATATAATGAACATGAAAAACGGGTGCAGAATTTATGATAAATGTGTTTCTTTGCTATATAATGACCAGGGGTTACATGTGTTTGGTTTCTACAGCGTTATTTGTATTCTGTTCCATTTTTTACGTATAAGACATGTTATGCCTGAATCAATGTCCATGTCCAACATATAAAAATCTGTTTGTTGTCTAACGTTGCAGACCACACTGTATTTACTGTAGGGAGACAGCACGTGTTTATTGGTTACATAATGCTCAGAGAAAAATCTGTTTGATGTCTAGAGCGTTATTTGTACTAGGTAGATTTCAAGACGTGCTGATTCTTTTCAGCATATTTAAGATCACTAATTAATGTCATATGGTATTGATAGTGGAATATAATGTTAAAATGAAGTAATATTATTCAAATTAGTATAATGTCATATGGTATTCATGGTAAGATATAATGTTAAAAGTAAATAATTTTATTTAATCTGGTAAAGAAAGCTAAATATTGTCAGTATTATTTAAGATGTGTTGACTCTTTTCAACATATCTAAGACTACTAATTAATGTCACATGCTACTGATAGTAAGATATAATAACAAAAAGAAAAAATAACCAGGGAAAATAGATTACATCTGTTTGATGTCTATAGCGTTATTTGTACTACGTAGATTTTAAGATGGTTTGACTCTTTTCAGCATATCTAAGACCATTAATTAATGCCACATGTACTGATAATGAGATTTAATATTGAAAGCAAATAATTTTGTTCAATGTGATAAAGAAAGCCAAAGTACTGCCAATCTTATTTAATTGGCAGGTTTTTGAAATCTTATAAATATTTAGATTTTTTGAAAATCTTAGTGTAATATCAAACTTGCATTCATAAATGTTGATCTTAAATAAAAATTACAAGTACCTTTTTATTTTTATATAAATAAATTAAAAAAATAGTGTTTCATTTTAAAAAATTAAGTTTTTTAACTGTAGATACAACTACTATTCATATATAATTTGCAGTATAATTTTTATAAAAGAAATTCAGTAATTGTTTGTAATAAAAATAACACCAATAAAATATTTTCACATTATTCATGGAAAGACATTGATCTGAACCAAACCCACCCTCAGAGTGGTTAGATGCATAACTTTTTGATGCAGGAGCATCTACATTCATTTTCTTGGCAAGCCATGGTTACAAGTTATGTTTAAATTCGAATTTCAAATTATTGTATTTTGCCTCCAAAATGTTATCTAAGGAGGAGTAATTGTAATTGTCAAAAGTGACAAGTGAAAGGTAAAAAAATAATTGTTAGGGCTGTTGAGAAATAAGGGAAGAATGGTTGAAAATGTTTCAACCTTAGTATATTGTTAAAAATTACAAACTGTTTCTGTTTTACCTTCAGCCCAAAATTGGCGTAGAAGTTAGAGGGGAGAATCTTAACAAGAGCAAAAAAAAAAGAAAATTAATTATAGAGGAGGATGAGAGGTACGTAGAAGAGAGGAGGAAGAACAGAAGGAGAATCTCTCATTCAAGGAGAGAAAACAAAAATCAGGAGTATGAAAGAATGCAGGTCTACAACAAAGAGAAAATGGAGGATTGGATGTGAGAACAAAAGGTGGGGTGAAGATGACTAAAAAGACCATTGATCATGGTCATGGATGTATCGATTCTTTTCTGTGTAAGTGTTCTTATTTGATCAAGAAAGAATGATGTTGATTTTTATGTCAATCTGTAGAACTCTGTTACAGCTGTAAGCAGGCCTGTGAGTAATAACCTGGTTTTCTTTGGTATGTGGGAAAATTGTCTTGTATTGAATTGATATAACTGCAGTCAGAAATTTATTAATGAATGGGTCAAGATTATTTTGTAAGTCCGCTCAGAAGTGGTGGTCCATGTCCAGCTGTTGTTATACATGACTATTGAGTTATTATATGATAATCCGATTTTGGGAATATTGGTTTGCTCCAATGAGTATATGAAATTCTTCTTTACGAGGAGTACAGTGCTACAGCATGGTTGAAGAGGGGAAGACAATGTTTCAATTTTAATAGAGGTAGATCTGTTTTATTTCTGTTAGTGGTCTGCTCGCCCAAAATTGTGAATCCTTTCTAAGTAGAGTCCGCACTTCCTCCTTTTCAACATATGACACACCACAATGTTGTGGATCGGCTAGAAGGCCAACAAAAGATATGTAGTCATCATATGGTAGAACATTTGTACAACGATTTTTATCGCCATGTTGATTGGCCACTAAACTTCTCATCATCTCTGCCCTCCTTGCTCTGACCAGCTGTAAAGCATCGAACTCCTTGAAAACCTTGGTGCGGCTGCTCAGCGTCTGCTTGAGGTGCACGAGAGCCTCGGAGTAGAAGTTAAACTGAGATTTTTGATTTTTGCAGGAAACGGTTCTATGGAGACAATGAACTTTATATGCATATGCAAACAGAGCATTATACTTGCCACATTTGTTTGAGTTTAAGCACTGCAAACATTGTTGGGTTTACCAAATGCCGAAAAGAAGCAAAGAAATAGGTATAGAATTTCGCATCTCGGACACTTGCTTCACATGTTACATCAACGCTGCAATCAGCTTTCAGTGTTGTTTGATGGATATAGATCTGCCAGTTAAGTGTAATGGTATTACAGTAAAGTTATTTTAAGTGTTTCATGTAATGGTTCGTTCATCACACAAAGTAGCATTATTTTTGGATAAAATCTCTTAGTATTGATGTATCCAATAGTTCTGACAAGGGACAAATCTGGCCTGATTGTCATTTTGTGCAAAACGAATACATGTGCTTGAATTTTTGTCTCGTCATGCTTTATAGTTTACATCCACAATTACATATGAGAGATGAATTGTTGCAAATGGTACACGTCTTTGTAAAGCTTTTCCCTTGTGGATGATTTATCAGCTTCCTTATGTCATGGGAGAGTAATGTTTGGTTGAAATTGATTGTATCTCCTGTTATATTGAATTTGATTTTGGTAAGTTAAGAAGTTTTAACAAGGTGAGGGCTGTATCAGAGCAGAACAAGGACAGTTTCATCATTTGGTATCAGAGCGCACAGCTAAGGAAGTTTAGACTGTACTGTTTTGGGACTGTACATCACTTTTGCTCTCTTCACTTCAAGTTATAGAAAAGACCTACCCTTCTTTCTCCCACTAAATAATTAAAATGAATGTTTCACCATCAAAAATAAAAATAAATGAGATTTCTTAACAAATTTGTTAAATATAAGGAAAATACAATAAATATAATTAATTAAATGTATTGATCTCTTTTTATTTGGTATATACCATTGTATCATCTAAAACTAACACCTCATCTCTACATTATTTATCTGTTAATACATATCACATCCCAAAAAAATTGATATGATTATATTCATCCTCCAACATATATCATGAACTTACAATCAAATACAAACTATTCACTCATATCATATCCAGTCTCAAACATTTAATTTAAACTTCTAGAAAAAATAGATAAAATATTATCTAAAAACCTTTTCAACCTTCACTGTAATCTAAAACATTTCCTCTTTAAAAAATATCAAAATCTAGAATTTCTAATGACCATCAAACCATATGATAATAATAAATCATTTATTTGAATAACGTAAGTAAATGGTTATTCCAAAATGATACAAATCTTCATTATGGATAAGTCATAATACACAAGTCGATAACTAATTCAATATTTTTTTTAAAATGAGCTCTGCTAGGGTTTGGCCTGCGATGCAGGAAAAACAGTGGCGGAGGCAAGGGAAGCGATTGTAAGGAATACAACAATAACTGTGTGGGGAGGTCATGAATCACCAGAAAAACGGAGGATGGAAGTCAGATTTCAGCGAAGAGGTTTCTCAGCGTCACAGCTGTATGCAGGGGAAGGGCAATCCCATGCTATTTGAGGCCTGCATGCGACACAAAGCTGGAGTGATGAAAGGATTAGGGCGCAGTTCAAGACGGGGTGGGATATTCCTATCGTCCTGTTCAACAAAAAAGGGTTCTCCTGTGACGCCGGCGAAGGATATTCCTATCGTCCTGTTCAACAAAAAAGAGCTTGAAGTTATTTTGTACAGGGAAGAATCGCTTTCTTCCCAAGGTATGATTTGTAAATTTTATGGTTTATGGCTAACATTTTCTGCACTGCACGGGTGGATCCCAAACATTCGCAGTATCATGTAGAAGGTAATATTGATATTTGCCGATGCCCAAGAGCAATCTTTATTTTGATTTTTGATTCTTGTAAAGATAAAGAGGCTGTATTCAATGATTTTTTGGTGCTCGAGATAATCATATTCTTTTGGTTAAGCCCTGGCATCCAGATTTCAATGCCCAATCTAAAACTTTAAACTTCAAATTGATATGGATTAGGCATTCAAATCTCCCTTATCAATTTTGGGATGATTTTCTGTATAGAGCCATAGGGAATATAATTGAGGATCTTTTGATGATTAATGATTTAACTGAAGAAAGGGGGCACTCTACATATGCTCATATCTTGATAAAACTAGATATCTGTAATGATCTACCTGCTCAAATGAAATTGAAGGTTAGGGACAAAATTTGGATTTAACCCCTGGATTGTGAAGGAATCTTTTTTAGATGGGCCACAGATATTTTAAAACTAAACATTTAGTTAATGAGTGTCCATGGATTAAGTTCAAAAACCTAATTCATGGTGGAAGTAAGTAGGGATTGAACATATTACAATTTCCGTTGGGAATGGTAATGGCGATGAGTGATGAAAGTGAGGGTCTATCTTTAGTCCCAGAAACCCCTTTGCAAGCTATGGATCAAACCCATAAAAAATGAAGAACTTTGTGTAGAGGCTTTGGTTAAGGAGGTGGGTGCTTCTATGTTATAAGAGAACAATGTTAGTGCAAATAATTGTCAAGATTCATTGGTTCAGAGTCCTTTAGAGGAAAAGGTTTGACAAATCCATTGCTAACACAAAACAAGGTGAAACTCATGAAATGTCCATGCCCATATTGGTAAATCTTGAGGAGAGGGGAGAATGGAAAACAATGAGAAATAGAAAGAGAGTAAAAGGTAAACAGGACATGGAACCATGAATATGTCTCTTATATCTCACAAATAAAAACTTATGAGAGAGATTTCACAACAGTAGTTCTAGTTCTTATTGTAGGCCAGTTGTTCTTATTGAAAATTTTGGCATGTGAGGCCTTTTTCTTGTTGCATTTTAATCATTTTGTGGTTGGATTTGGGATTTTCAACTAATATAAGTGGTTGTTCTAGATTTTTTGGCCTTTTTGATTATTTCATTCCCAAGGTCAGTCCTTTACTTGAAAAAACCTATCTTTACCCATAATTAAAAAAACACAAATTAATTAAATTATTGTAAATAGAGATCTGTTACTGCTCTTCTTTTTGGTGGATATTATGTTGTGCAAATGTTTTTATTTCATTTTTTTTTCACTAATTGATAATCTCAAACTCTGTAAATTTGTAGATTTGTTTTAAGGTTCGAGATAAGGTGTTTTGTAACTAATTGCAGAGACAAGTTCCAGTCGTAGTTATCATTAGATCAAATTAGGATTTGTTTTGTGAATGACACAATAATTGGCTATGTTTTCATTTTTGTGATTCAACCTTTCTTCGATGAAAACTAAATTTATTGAGTCTTCACCCCTCTATATTTGTGACTTGATCACTGGTGATGGAATACAAATGGAATGGTGACACTTATGTCATTGCCCATCTTCCAACATCTAATGTGGACCTTTGAAAAGGCATACAAACCTACTTAAAACTCCTTTTCAATATCCATTTTCAGCTGAAATCATTTACTCTTCAAATAAATATCCAAAATACTACAGTACTAATGGTTCCAAACTAAAATTTTCTTTTACAAATATAAATATATTATCTTTAGATATTTATCACCATAAGAATTATTAAAAGAGGATTATATAAATGTTATAAAAAAAAAAGGAAAATATGTTCAACATAATCATGTAAGATACTCATTTAAGCCTAACTCACTTAACAATGGTCGCAAAAAATATAAATATAGGCCTTATATGCTACTAGCAACTCATGAAATGAAGTTGTGCATCCTTAAATGCAAATTATAATCTAATAAAAATATCAGCGTAAAAACATAAATTTTACATAACAAAATTATTTTAAAGAATAATAATACAATTTATTCAGTTTGTTGATCATTCACCTTTCTATGTTTGCAACCTAGTTATAAATAAGACAATACATTCCTTCCATCTATTCTCAAGCTTTACGACATGGCCAAACTAATATACACCATGTACTATAATCAGGAAAATTTGATCATATTCATCATCCATTATATTCGATAAAATATAAAACAAAGGTGATATCTAATGATAAATACAAAGAGGATGACAACATAATACTAGTAAACATACATAGAATGGATGAATATACTTAGGAAAACCATATTCCTCATTAAGGTGATCAAATAACTATGACCATACAGTGGAAATGCTACATGATGGTACTAATTAAAAGTTATTATTCTGTATTTATTAAAATTTAATATAAATAAAAAAATATATTAAAAAAATAAATGATTTTCAATTGTCATATTTATTTTATTTTCAGAAACAACTATATTTTTTTTTTTAGGATTAACTATTTGAAGAACATTTTTAAGATTAGTATAAATACTTTTATTAAAATTTAATAATTTTTAAGATGCAAATGACTTTTTTCTACTATTTACTTATGGTTTAATGTATTTTAAAATTAGATTATTATATATTTTTTATTGAAATTTTCTAATTTTTAGATATCAATACTATCTTTTTAATATTTAAAATATATTTAATATATTTTAAAATTAGAAGTTAAGAAATATAAATATATTTTAATACCACATAATGTTTGATTATATTTTTATATATAAATAATATATATTCTATATTCATGTAGAACAAATTTAGATTTATTTGTATTTAACCTTATTCTATTTATATTTTACAAACATAAAGTAATGCTCAACACTGATTTAGTATAAAAGAATATATTTTTACTAAAAATTATAAAATTTATTCATATAATAATAATTTTTTTTCTGTTTTAATAATTGTTTAGTATATATATAATATTCACATGTAGAATAAATTTATTTGTATATAATATTTTTTTTATTTTAATTTTATGAACATAAATTAATGTTCAAACTAATTTTATTAGTATAAATGAATATTTTTTTACTAAAAATTATAAAATTTGTTCATACAATAATTTTTTTTATAATGTTAATAATTGTTTTGTATTTTTTTTTTCCAGTAAATTGTATTGATATATATTTTTTTAAGTTTAGATAAAAATAGTATTACATATTTTTTTTAACGTTGAAAAAATATTAATAATAATAATATTTATCAAATCTTTTACTTGAAAAATTGACAAACTTATCATATAAATAAGACATATCTTACATGTTACAAATGTGAGTAATATAATATTATTATTTTTTGAATGTGATGTAAATATTAAACAATTCTATATTAAATTTTATTCTTAATTGACCTCATTTCTCTTCTTAAAAAATTAAAGAAACACATCTTTCACTTTATTCATATCTATATTACACATCTTTCATTCATAAAAGTTGAGTTTAAATATAAATTACATTTTTCTAATATATTATAGATACAAGTATTAATTTTAATACAAATAATTTTCAAGATTTATTGATTCAGACTCCTTTAGTAGGAAAAGGTTTGACAACTCCATTGCTAACATGAAAACAAGGGAAAACTCTAGAAATCTCAATGCCCATACTACCAAATCTTGAGGACAGGGGAAAATGGAAAACTTTCAGCCATAGAAAGAGAAGAAAAGATAAAATAGACATGAAACCAATTAATATGTCTTCATATCGCACAAAGAAAACCTTATGAGAGATATTTAGTAGTAATAGTTCTAGTTCTTATTGTAGGGTAACTGCTTTTATCAAAAAAATTGGTGTCTGAGGCCTTTTCCTTGATGCATTTTAGTTGTTTTAATATTGGATTTGGGAATTTCAGCTATTATAATTGGTTTTTCTATCTTTTTGGCAATTTATATTTGTTTCATTCCCAAGGTTAGGCCCTGGTTCAAAAAACCTATCTTTACCTATAATTAAAAAAATATAAATAAATGATTATTTTTTTGTTATTATTTAATAATATTATATTATTTGGTGGCATCAATTAATTGAATTATTGTAATTAAAGATTTACTAATGCCCTTTTGTTTGTTGTAAATTATGTTGCATAATTTTTTTTAGTTCATTTTTATTTTTCATTGATTGATAATTCAAGCTATGTATATTTGTTAATATGTTTTAGGGTTCTAGGTAAGGTGTTTTGTAACTAATTGTGGGGATAGGTTCCAGTCATATTTATAATTAGATCTAATTAAGATGTCTTTTTAATGACACAAATAATTGCTATGTTTTCATTTTTATTATTGAACCTTCCTTTGAGGAAAACTACATGCAATATTTTTTCAATTTATTGAGTCTTCACCATTCTATATTTGTGATTTGGTCACCAGTGATGGAACACAAATTGAGTGGTGACACTTATGTCCTACACATCTTCCAACATCAAATGTGGACCTCTGAAAATGCATAAAAACCTACATAAAACTCCTTTTTGATATCTATTTTTAGCTGAAATCATTTACTCTTCAAGAAAATACCCAAAATACTACATTACTATTGATTCCAAATCAAAAAAATTCTTTTCCAAATATAAATATCAATATCTTTAAAAAAAATTCGTAGTAAATCTTTTTTTTTTAAATTATATAAATGTTAGAATAAAATAAGACAAAAGAAAATTTGTTCAACACAATCATGTAAGATATTCATTGGCACTTAGGCTACCTAATAGTAGTTTCAAGAAATATAAATTTGGGCCTTATATACTATTAGTAACTCAAGTAACTCATGAAATGAAGTTATGTATCCTTACATGGAAATTATAATCCAATAAAAATATCGGTATCATTTAATGTAAAAGCATAAATTTTACATAACAACGTTATTATAAATAACAATAATACCATTTATTCAGTTTGTTGATCAATCACCCTTCCATGTCTGCAACCTAATTTCAAATAGGGAAACACATTCCTTCTAGCTATTCTCAAGCCTTATGTTTTGGCTATACTAATGTGCACCATACACCATAAACAAGAGAGTTTGATCATATTCATCATCTGTTATATATGATCAGGTATAAAACAGAAGGTAAAATCTAGTGATACAGACAAAGAGGAGGACAATATAATTTTAGCCATTATACACATGTGAATGTGTAGTCTCAATTCACTACTGAACTTGAGGTTCAAACTAGTAAGACATGGATAGAGTGGATATGTATTAAACTTAGAGATATCATATTTATTTCTTCTCATTAAAGTTATCAAATCATTAGTGACCAAAAATAAGAAATACCACATGATGGTACCAAATAAAAGTTATTATTTTATATTTTTTATGTTCAACATAAATATATAAAAAATTAAAAAAATGATTTTCAGTTATTATATTCATCTAATTTTTGAGAATGACTTTTTTTTAGATTGATTATTTGAAAAACATATTTAAGATTATTATGAATGCTTTATTAGAATTTAATAATTTTTTAAATTAGAATATTATGAATTATTTTATTGAGATTTTCTAGTTTTTAAATGTGAGTGATATTTTTTTAATATTTAATGTGTGTATATATATATATATATATATATATATATATATATATATATATATATATATATATATACACACATTAAATATTAAAAAAATATCATTCACATTTAAAAACTAGAAAATCTCAATAAAATAATTCATAATATTCTAATTTTAGAATATATTTATTTAATGTATTTTAAAATTTATATATATATATAACAATTTAAATTTTATTTGTATGACACATTGTTTTATTTGTATCCTAAAAACATAAAGCAATGTTCAAATAATTTTTTTCTAAGTTAAAAGAATATATTTTTATTAAAAATTATAAAATTTGTTTATATAATAGATTTTTCTTATTATGTTAATAATTGTTTAATATTTTGTTTTCAAAATTGTATTGTAAAAAAAGACTAGAAAAACATTGATAACAGTAATGTTTATGAAATATGCTATTAAGAAAATTGATAAACAATGCCAAACAATTCTATATAAATTTTCATTCTTAATTGACCTCGTTTCTCTTTAAAAAATAAGAGATAATTTTTTCACTTTACTGATGTCTACATTGCACAACATTCATGCAATTACTAATTCTTAATTTTTTTATTAAAGGGTGATATATTTTGGACAAACTTATTACGATCTAAGAGGGCTTGGTTTGGGCCCACTCTTCTCCTCAGAGAACTATTTTTTTAAATTGGATTTTGAAAAATCTTATGATGAGATTGAGTGGCAATTTATTCTTGCCATGCTCAAGGCTCCTAGCTTTGGCCCCTAATTCATTTATATAATGCAGAATTTGCTTCATGATGCCTTGGCCTGCCTCACTATCAATGGCCATCAAACCAGAGGGATAAATCTCCAGTGATATATTTGCCAAGGTTGACCCCTTGCTGCATTGCTTTTTCTGTTATTCACTGAAGCCCTGGGTTACCTCTTGGCTTCAAAAGCTTCTCAAGGGATCATTTTTGGCATTGTTTTGCTAGACTACACCTCTTAGCTCATCAATGGACACTTTTTAGATGACACCTTCCTCATGATTGACTAAAAAGAGGCCACGTTTAATGAATTTATTCAATGCCTAAACATTTTTTGTCTATATTCTAGTTCCAACATTTTTTTGTCTAAATACAGTGCAACCTAAGGGGATCATTATACATCACTACTGTTATTGAAGTCTACTTATACATCACTACTACATATACACACTCTCCCATGGGGATCATTATTTGAGAAACCCCTATGTAAGAGGAATGTATTAGATTATAGAGGACATAGTCATCTCCCTTCTATATCTTTCACTTAGTCACCAACAAGGGAACATAAATTGAGTGGTGATGCTTATGCCCTGTCCATCTTCCAACATATAATATTGACCTATAAAAAGGTATTAAAAAATATAAAACTTATTTTAAATCTCCATTTACATCTTAAAGCATTTACTCTTCAAACAAAAAACCAAAATACTACATTAGCAATGATTCAAAACTAAATATTCCTTCCACAAATTTAAATACAACTATCCTTAGTTATTTTGCATCTTAACCTTTATTTAAAATGGATTATATAAATGTTATAAAAAAATTGATACAAATAAAATTATGTTAGATGCATTCCTGTAGAGATACTCACTTAAGCTTCACTCACCTAATAGTGCAAAGACTTATCTATCAGAGGCCATAATTTCATATTGATTAACCCGATTAATCTCTCTTTCATAGAAAAAAAAATATAAAGGAAAACATCACAAATACATAACTATATTTACTCATTATGGTGAATTAAAATATTTTTAAAGAGCCATAAGAGATCATCTAATGGTTTGAAATTATATTCTAGTATCTTTAGTCATTCTAAAATAGAAAAATCAAATAACTTTCTAGCTTGACATGAACTTGGGATGAAACTCATACAACATCATGAATTTAGTATCATATGATATTTTTGTATTTTAGTCTCATTTGAACTTTCATGCAAAATTTATTGTTAAAATCAAAGTGTTATTTATAATACAGGCAATTAGTTGTATGTAGCTTTTTTATTTTATTTTTTTTTGCATGTCAACTCAGATTTTGAGTTAATTTTATTTAAATAATTTAATGTAATTATTTTATTCATTCAAGGTGAATTAATAAATATTATGGTTTCACAAAATTTTGAGGATTGTGCCTTTTGATATTTGATATTCTAGTTTATGAAATTTCATTCTAGTATTTTTAATGATGCTAAAAATAGCAAAAAATAGATTAAGTTTTTAACTAGACATGAAATTGGGTTGAAGCTCATCCATTAATGTGAATTTAGTATTTATAGGACATTTTCAAAATTTTAGGCCCATCCAAACTTGGATGCAAAATTTATTATGAAACACAAGTTGTTATTTATAGTAGTGACAATTAACTCTATGTTTGTTTGTTTTTTTTTGAATTCATCTCCAATATAATGTTGAGGTTTATTTCATGAAACCTCAGCACTAAATTGTATTTGTCATGAAATTTTTGTTTTAAAAACATCCAAATTACCTAGAGTTATTCACCCTTTCTTTTATTCTCATGAATAAAAATATTGAAATATAATTTCAAACCCTTAGATGATATCGCATGGCTCTGAAATTATCTTTTTGTTGTCCTCAACTGGTGAATAAAGTTATTTCTACATGATTATTTCATTTATCTTCATTTTTTAACTACTGAGAGCTCAAAAGGGTTAATGAGTTAAAATTTATGGCCTTTGGAAGATAGGTCCCTGCATCACCTGACAATGGTTGCATGCACTATAAATATGGGCCTTATATGATTTTAATAAATTGTTAAATGAAATTGTTCATGTTTACATGCACATTATAATCATACACAAATGTTTATAATATTTAATCTAAGATCATTAAAAAATTACCCTAAATAACACTAATACCATTTATTTATTTATTTATCACTCAACTTTCCATGTCTACAACCTATTTGTGAATAGGCTAAGTCATCCCCGCCACTCATTTCTAGGCCTTATGACATGGCTAAACTAATTTTTAATTATACACTAGAAGTAGGGAAATGTGATTATATCCATCATCTAATGTGGACCATTGATCATGTATAGAACATAAAGTTCAATACAATGATACACATGAAGATGAGTAGAATATAATTGTATTGATTATTCACATGTGAATGTGTACCCTTAATTGGGTATGGAATGTGTGGTTACAACTAATAGGCATACATAGAAAAATTATGTATAATACATAGGGAAACCATGTTTATTTCTTCTCATATAAATGATCAAATCAATAGTGATCATACATTGGAAATGGTATATTATGGTACCAAGAGAAAGTTATTATTTAATGATTTTTTTTTGAAATTTCAATTAAAAATAAGCTTGACATTCATTTTATATATATATAAATATAAATAATGGATAAAACTAAGGATTTTAAAAGGCCCCACAACCTTATATAATGGAGAAAAAATATATACAAATAGAATCTCTAATGAGACACCTCTTCCATTGGTAAACTCAAAACTATCAATGAAACAACAACAAACCTGCTGACCTTTTAAGCCCTCTTACCGTAGAATTACATGGAACTAACAATGGAACTGACTAAAATCCTTCTTTCATTCAAGAGTATCCTTTTATGAGAAAGGGACTAGAACCAATCAACCTATCCATCAACAATAATCCTTTAGAAAACTACTAATAAAATTTTAGGGACTGTCAGTGACCCAAAAGCAATCTCACCAGTAAAATTTTATCTCAAGTCCTACTGAACTCTCCTTCTCTGTCATGTATTTGGGAGTGAAGAGTCATATTAGATGGTTTAGGCACATTTTAAAATATCTTTTTTTTCCTACAATAAAGTCTAATCCTGCCTATCTCTTAAATCATCACATTTGGGGATGAAAGGAATAGCTAATTCTAATTTCTCAATATACTTGAAGTGATCATGTGGAACAAGAGATGTTTATCTCATAATGACCTTTGGTTCCACCACAAAATCCAAACCCTCATATTTCCTTGCCTTAATTTTATCATCCACAAGGTTCCTGGAAATGGTATTCAACCCCCTCATTTCAAGGACCTTTTGAGCCATACCTGGAGCTTTAAAAGTCAAAACCGAAGCCCTACTTGTAAGAGTTTCAGAGATATTAGCACCATTCACTATAAGTAGGTCAGGGATGGTATCCTTCCACACTCATAAAAAATATTTCAAAAAGAAATGATTTACAATTATAAGGAAATTACTTTTTGTATGAAAAACAAAATTCAAGTGTTGGGTTATTTTGCTCATTCATTAAATTCAATTTATTTATCAGAACAAGTTTTAAGTTTATTATAAATGCTTTTATTAGAATCTTATAAATTTTAGATGTGAATGACATTTTAGTTTAATGTTTAGTTATGATTTAATAAACTTAGAAGTGATATGTATGTATGTATGTATGTATGTATGTATGTATGTATGCATGCATGCATGCATGTATGTATGTATGTATGTATGTATGTATGTATGTATGTATGTATGTATGTATGTATGTATGTACAAATTATTCATGAAAAACAATTTTAGATTTATTTATATGTCGCATTGTTGTATCTACATTTTATGGACATCAAAACATAAAGTAATGCTCAAATCAATTTTTGGTAAATATAGAAAATAAATTATAAAATTTGTTTACATAATCAATTTGTTTTACCATTCTAATACTCTATTAGTATTTTTTTGAAATTTTTTTTTGTGTTTTTTCTTTTTTTCGCCTCTCCTTTCTTTCAAACTTAGATGAAAACACTATTGCATGCTTAAAAAGGTTTGGAAAAACATTGGTAGCAATGACGTTTATCAAATCTGTTACTTGGAAAATTTACAACGTTTCCATGTAAATAACGTATGTTTCACATGTTACAAATATGAATTATGTAATATGTTACATTTTTTTTTTAAGGAATTTATTCTATTACAGTCTATCGTTCATTTGTTATTATTTTGTTATTTTATCGTAATTAGAACAAAACAATGACTTTCAGTTTTCTGACAATATCAAAATGTGTTAGATGTCATGTGTTGATAATATTATTTAAAATATAGCATCAATGTTAAATAATTTTATATAAATTCTTATTTATATTTGAAATCCTTTCTCTTCCAAACCATTAACAACATACCTATTTCATTTTATTGATGGCTACATTATACACCATTAGTACAATTACTAGTTCCTAGTTGTTTCTAACGCTCAACATCATCTTTTACATTCATTTATGTATGACATCAACATTAAGTGGCAATTAAACACTTCTATAAGCTTCCAATTTTTCTTAGTAACTATTTTAATGGAGTTCATTAATCGTAAGTTGCTTTGAGGCAGATGTATTACATGGTTAATCGTTACAATACAAAATGGCGGTGAAAAAGGGGTGCAGAATTGAGTTACAGAGGCGTCTGAAGTTGCATACTGGAGACTGTAGGAAACCACTCTGTATTGAGTGTAGGAAGATATTTAAGTATTTTAAATGTTTAGTGTGAAAATTTCTATTCTTTTTTAAGAGAATAATTTTCTTACCATTAAATCAACTCAGTTTAATATGCTCATAAATAATTTTTAATAGCTATATAAAATGAAAAGACAAAATTTTGGTGAGTAATACAAATAATGGGAAAGTTTAAATAATAAGAAAGTTTCATGAACTGGTTTTAAAACTTCTAAGGAATTATATTGTCAAATAACATACAATAAATGATCTTTTTAAGATATTGATTTTAAAATTAAAAAAAATCTAATAAATTAAGTTTAATAGATTAATATTGATTTTGATAACACTATGTTAATGTAAATAATTTTATAAATTTCTCAACAATATTGAATGAGATATTTAAAAAATTATAATCTCTTAATAAAATAATTGTGTTAGATTAAATAATATTTAATATTTAATCTTTTCTTTTCAAAAATATATTTTTTTAATCGGTACTTGAAAGTTTTAAGGATTCTAAGACCTTTAACAAAAAGATTCAAAAAGACACTGATATGGTATGGCTAAGCATATATTCATGCAAAGACATAGGACCAGACATACAAAACAGGTTTTAAACTAAAACCATAATAAAAGACAAACAATTTCATATATGACCAGCTATAAACATACTAAATATGACTAGAATATACCTTAAAATGAATATTAGCTTATTATTCTAAAATTACTAGCTCTATCATTTTCCCCTAACTGGGTCTCTTCTCCTTCATAGTCACATGTCTTGACCTGCTAGCACTATCAGCGAAAACTTCTTAATTCTTACCATCCTTCATTCTTCCCAACATCACCAACTCCCTGCTTGCCGGTTCACCTTCAGGCTACTTGAAGGTAGAAAAAACCAACCTTTATTGAACTCGCCCTGAATAATCCCAATTCTGATGCTACTTACCCTTCCACCATGGTGGCACTTTGAAATATCCTCTTGCCACACCTTTGCCAAGCCATTTGATAGCTTTGACCCTATCTAAAGAGTGCCTAATTGCCATCCATTCTTCAAGCCCTAGAATTGGTTTTTAAGTAAGTATTTAATGACCGCCATACTAACTCATTGTTTCTTCGTAACATTCATCTAAACCTCACAAGCTGCTTCCACATCCTTCGCAAAATCCACCAATGTCAGGGAATGAAGTTCCAATTCTTGAAACATAGCCAAAGGGACAAAACCCAAGAAATTTCTATCTAAAAAAGGTAACATCGGGAAAGGCCCTAATGAAAGAGCTTCCAAAGCCTTTGCCAACTCCGATGTATACACACGTTAGATGAAAAATGTGATCATTGCTAACACATGATCCCTATCCGACATTATCAAACACAAATGTTATGCAATGAGAGAGGTCAGGTCTGAGTTAACTCTAATTCTCCTACTCTACACTAGAAAATTCACACCCAACACGTGTTCTACTGCTTCTGCCACCTCTGAACAAGGAACCCAAAATACATTTGACAAGAGAGTGTTTGACACAGACCCAACATAACCCATTTCACAACTCTTGGCTCATCCAAAGGCCAAAGACCGTTCAACCAATTCCAAAATGAACCAATCCATCCTATCAAAGATCTTAGCACAAGAACTCTACCAAACGGAAAAGCCAATGTAACCACCTGGATAGAATGCCACTCAATTAATGATGCTTACCATTAATTTACCATGCCGTAAAAACAAAAAGGCCATCATTAAAGGGAGCGGCCTGTCCAATCACTAAATACCTAGGTTGGCAATGTCGTTAAAACATTATCCTACCAACTCCACTCGACGTCATCCATCACACCTGAAGGACATTACAACTCAACTATCCTACCATCCTTGCAATCTCAAATCAATTAGAAGATTTGATAATGATTTACATTTTCTTTTTCTTTTTAAATATATTTTAAGAAAACCATGACAGATTTGTTTTTTT
Source organism: Torreya grandis (assembly GCA_037957365.1). NCBI lineage: Eukaryota > Viridiplantae > Streptophyta > Pinopsida > Cupressales > Taxaceae > Torreya > Torreya grandis. Next base: position 2,065,077 of record JARHVA010001599.1, on the reverse strand, counting down.
TAAAAACAATTTAGGAGAGAAAAAATAAAAAAACCAAAACCAACCAAATATATCAACATTATAAAATATCTTTTCAAAAAATATTTTAAATATTAATATATTTGTTAATAATTCAATCTAATCAAAAATACTACAATATTCCCATCTATCATTAACATTATCCAACCTTTCCTCCTCACACTGGTTAATCGTTGCATTAACCCAAAAAATTTGCAACTTTATTACTCTCTCTAAAATAGTGTTTTGAATTCCATCCTTTAAATGTTTCTAGTTTAGGCCATATAACATCTAAAATATTTGCAATCTTCCAAGCTTTTGCCCTCATACTAGACAAAGTTAGTATGATCACCTATGAATCTGCTTCAATTTCGAGGAAGGAGATTTCACAATTCAAAGTCATATTAACTCCTGCTACTAGAGCTTGAGCTTTGGCTTAGGTTAAGAATGTTAAATATTGTTCAAATATAACATTTCAAAGTGTACGATACCTAATATGTTTGTCTACATTTTCCCCATTTTGTCATAGCAATGGAATTTCTAGAGTAAAAGGATAAAAGTGTTAGTGTATGATTCTATTTTCCCATATTTGATTATTATGGGTTTATTTTCCTCCCTTGGATTTTTCTTACTCTTATGGATGAATTTACTTAGGTGTACATGGGAGTTTCAGTTTGACTACTATTATAGGAGTAACTCCCCTGACTAGATATTTCATGTATGGGAGTTGCTCTTCTATTCTTGGCTTATGGAGGTTACAAATTCACCTCCCTATTTTTACATCTTATATTAGTAAGATATTCATGGAGCGTGTTGGATGACAATGTTTTGCATATTTCTCTCTTTAGATTTATCTCTTTCATAGGTTCATGTGCATTCTTTGTTCCAGTTTCTTGATCTTAGTGCAATCCACAACAAAAAGGTGATACTTACAAATTACCATGATGGATTTTGTTAGGTAGGTAATGAGTGTTAAAACTTACTCCATGAAAAACTATAACGAAACATGTCAAATAATCATTTCATTAATGATATATTTATGAATTAAAAAACCAAAAAAATATGAAATTAAGTTTAAATGAATGAAAACACCTTTATTTATGTGAACCAAGTTGTCTTATGTAACATTGACTTATAGAGACAATGGATAATGCACTAATCATGCCTCTTGTAAATTTCAATGTAAAACCATGTTCTCATCTAAATATTTCTCAGCCCTCATTAAAGCACAGGAGTGCCTAAATCTTAAGGCTTACAAACGTTTAGTGCCACAGAAATAAATATATATTTGAAATGGAATCCACTATGGGTTTGAATAAATACTTGAGAATCTTTTTACAAATTTTGAATAAAGTAGTTTAGAAGGATTATATGCTTTAATTTGAGTATTTCATGAGCAATTATTGAGTATAATTTTTGTAGAATCTACCACATATTCCTTGCATATGTTTTAATCTAATGGTAAAGGTGACCTAGAGGATCATCTATGCACTTTCATGCAACACGTTTGCACTAGGTATCTAATGATTGGCTCTTGACTAAGTTGTTCCCTCACATTTTAAAGGACTATGCATTACAATGGTTTTATGATATCCCTACTCAATCCATTAAAAAATTTAATCCACTCAAATATATGTTTTTGGTACAGTTTTTAATCAATATCAGTTATAAAGTTTCCTTTGCTCAAGTCACTCAACTAAGTCAAAAATATAATGATCCATTAGTTGAATATGTCTTGTGATATAAAACCATATTAGTAGATATGACTAGCCCCATGGCAAATAGAGAAGTCCAAGACATATTCTAGAAAATTTTATTACCAATATTATATGAACCTATATTATTCAAAATGTTTCCATCATTTACAAATCTATGCCATATAGATAAAGAATGAGAATTAAAAATTATCTCCATGGGCAAATTAAAGTGCACAACCAGATCAGATTCCACTAATAAGAGTTCAAATAAGATTCCATATAAGGTGAGGCCCAATGAAAATAAGAATGATCAAAAGAAAATAATTGACATGGCCTTAGAGACAGCTCCTCATGTAGTTTTATAAACTCCTCCAAAGAGACCTTTTATGAATCTTTCTAAATCACCAACATGCATTCTCTAGCAACTTTTGGAATGTAATGTCATATCTATCCCTCCCATCAAAGAGTTTGATACAACTAGTACTCTTCCAAATAATTATGATTTCAATGCATTTTATGATTATCATAATGCCTGAGGCCATAGTAAGAACATATGTATTAACTTACAACATAAGATCAAATATTTTATATATGCTAATATCATTGATGTGAACACCCCTAAAGAAACAGCCAAAGCACATCAAGCTAAAGTTAAAGGAATGGAAATATTTTTTGATCCATTTCCAAAACATACAGATAATGAGATAATAGACACTTTAAGTGTTAATTATAATTATCAAATGAATCTACAACTAGCATCTTATCCTACTCATAAAATAGACACACACACACCTTATAGATAATACCATTGGTATGTATCAAAATATAGGCCTCTTATCACTTTATCAGAATAGGATATAGTTGATGATGAATCATATTTATACTAACTAATTTTATGAGATTACATTGATCATCATCCTGTTTAGAGTGTCATGAATGATAATAGGTCAGTCATCAATATGTGTACTATTACAATTCTGCATCATTTGGGCTATTTGCATCAAGATATTTTCCTGATAGATACGATTATTTGTGGACTTAGTGGCCATTTTCAGATCTCCATGAGGAGATTGTAATTTTATTATAGTTTGGGCCCATGTGTGTAGCCACCAAATTCATAGAACATTAGAGAGTTAGCAATTTGGTTCTTTTACATAGTATCACTTGCTAATCTAATATTTTTTGAGGTGTTTGGTGTTTTCATTTTATTCCTACATTCCATATATCTCATTAAAAAATGGTGTATAGAATGGTAATGTTTGGAATTAAAGGCAACTATCTCTACTTTGTGATGTGTGGAAGGCTCCATTACTAATTGTTTGATGTGTAATCATAAAATTGAAAGATGCCAAACTATTATACATTATGTTAGAGTTGGTTTTAAATAGACACCCCATGAAGATTGGGACATCAAGGGGATATGAGATTTATAGGATAAGGAAGAATTTAGGAAAGAGGGACGAGCTAGGAAGGAGAAAAAATCTTCAAGAGAAGAACAAAGAGTTTTATAAGTTCATGAAGAATTGTAAGAGAGTCTATAACTCTTTGATGTAATGTAATAATCCAATCAAGGAAATTGATTGAGAGTGTGAGTTTGAATATGTTTCAGTTGTAATTTTTTTGAATTGACTTCAATGAATATGTGTTAATAGCATCAAGTCTGAGTAATGTGTTAATGTGTGTCCATGATCGAGTGCCCAACCCAAGCAACATAGAAATAAAGATTGTCCTTAAGTGGACCCACTCTCTAGTGCTTGCATCAATAATTTTTAACTACCATTTTAAAATTGTATTTTATTTTTTTTGCAAACTTAGACAAAAACACTATTACATGCCTAAGAAATAGTTTGGGAAAACATTTGATACAATTAATTATTATCAATTTTTTTAGTAAGAAAATAGACAAGAATGCCATCTACATAAGGAAAACTTGACATGTTATGAATATTAGTTATGTAATGTGTTATGATTTTTTAAGGAATGTATTCCATTTTATTCTATAATTTGTTTTCTATTATTTCATTATGTCTATCTAAATATGAGACGTTGATCACACTATAAACCAAAACATAAAGGTTTTGTGCCCAATTTGTCCTCTATCCACTTCAAGCTATAGAAAAGGTCAAGCCTTTACTCTCCCACTAAATAAGCAAAATGAAGCATTTGACTATCGAAAGCAAAAATAAATGGGATTTCATAAAAAAATTATTAAATATAAGGATTATACAATAAACATCATTAATTAAATGTATTGACTTATATTCATTTTGTATATCGCACTATATCATTGATAAAATACATCTCACCATTGATCACTCTTTATCTCTACATCATTTATATGCTAACGCATGCCACGTCCCACAAAAAGGTTGATCTGATTGCATTCATCCTCCAACATATGTTTTGGACTATCAATCAAGTGCATAATGTTGGTGACGCTCATGTCCTGTCCACTCTCAAACATCTAATTTGGACCTCTAGAAAAATTTTAAAAAATATTATCTAAAAATCTTTTTCAATCTCCATTGTAATTAAAAAAAAAAAATCCTCTTTATAAAATATCAAAATGTCACATTTCTAATGGCCAAAAAAATATATAATAATCATAAATCATTTGTTTGAATAACACAAATAAGTGATTTTTTTTAATTGTTTGTTTTAATAGTATTATGTTGTTCGGTGACATGAATTAATTGAATTATTTTAAATAGAGATCTGTTAATGCTCTTTTGTTTGGTGGAAATTATGTTGTACATTGTTGTTAATTCATTTTTATTTTTTACTAATTGGTAATTTCAAACTATGTGAATTTATATGTGTGCTTTAAGGTTCTAGATAAGGGGTTTCGTAACCAATTGTGCAAATAGGTTCCAGTCATAGTTATCATTAGATCAAATTGAGATTTGTCTTTTGAATGGCATAAATCATTGGATATGTTCTCATTTTTTATTGAACCTTTCTTCGATGCAAACTACATACACCATTTTTAAAATTTATTGAGTCTTCACCCTTTTGTATTTGCAACTTGATAACCGATGAGGGAATGCAAATTGAGTGGTGACACTCATGCCCTATCTATCTTTCAACATCTAATGTGAACGTACAAAAAGCATAAAAACTACTTAAAACTCTTTTCAAATCTCCATTTTCATCTTAAATCATTTACTCTTCAAACAAATACCCAAAATACTACATTTCCTATGGTTTTAAACTAAATTTTTATATCATAAATATAAATATAGTTATCCTCATATATATTTTAACATAAAAATTATTTAAAATGGATTATATAAATGTTAGTGAAAAAAATGAGACAAAAAAAAAATATGTTCGACACATTCACGTAAAAATAGTCACTTAAAATTAACTCACCTAACAATAATTATATGCACTATAAATACGAACTTTATATTCTATTAATAACTCATGAAATGAAGTTAAACATCTTTACATACACATTAAAATCCAACAAAAATATCAATAATATTTAATATAAATATTTACATAAAAATATTATCATAAAAAATATCAATACCATTTATTCAATTTATTATTAACTCACCCTTCCATTTCTACAACCTAATTGTAGTCACCATCCATTATCTATGATTAGGTATGGATGACTATATAATTTTATCCATTATTCCACGTGAATATGTACCATCAATTGGGTGAAACTTGAGGTTCAAATTAGTAGACATACATAAAACGGATATGAATTATACTTAGGGAAACCATGTTTATTTTGTCATATTAAAGTGATCAAATCACTAGTAATCATATTAAAATGCCATAGGATGGTATCAATTGAAAGTTATTATTTTATGATAATTTTAAATTTTAAATTTTAAAAAAATATATTAAAAAAACGATTTTCAATTATTATATTCATCTTATTTTTAAAAGAACGACCTTTTTTATTGACCTTTCGAAGAAAAACTTTAATATTATTATAAATACTCTTCTCAGAATTTCTTAATTTTTAAATATGAGTGGTTTTTTTTTTTTTTTTTTAAGTTTAATTATGATTTAGTACATTTTAAAATTATATTATTTTTAATTATTTGATAGGAATTTTCTAAATTTTAAATGCGAATGTTTTTTTTCTAAATATTTATTTAATACATTTTAAAATTAAATGTTAAAAAGTATAAATATAAAAATAAATTATATTATAAATATAAATATATTTTAATGTTATATTTTCTTTTATTATAATTATATATGTTTATACAAATTATTTATGCAGAATAAATTTAGATTTATTTGTATGTCATATTGTTGTATTTACATTTTAAAGACAAAATAATCCTTAAATCAATTTTTTTAATATAAAACAATATTTTTCTACTAAAATTTATTTATATAATAATTTTTTTTAATTGTGTTAATAATTATTTAATATATATATTTTTTTCAAATTATATTGACATTTTTTATTTCAAGTTTAAATAAAAACATAATTGCATTTCTTAAAAGAAAAAATCTAAGAAAACATTGATAGCAGTAATATTTATTAAATGTGTTACAAAAAAATTGACAAACTTGTCATGTAAATAAGGCATATCTTACATGTCACAAATATAAGTCATGTAATATGTAATAATTGTTATGGGAATTTATTTTATTTCAATTTATTCTAATTAAATGTAAATAATAATTTTTAATTTTCAGATAATATAAAAATATGTTAAATGTTTTGTAATAATATTATCTCAAATATAATATAAATATTAAATAATATTATGCAAATTCTCATTTTTTTTTGGGCCTAATTTTCTTCTAAACAATTAGCAAAATATTTCTTTTTAGTAAAATACTTTTTTCACTTTATTGACATTTACACATAATTACATAGTTCCTAATTATTTCTAACACTCAACATCAACTTCATTTGCCTTCATAAGTATATGGTTGTAACTAATAATATTAAGTGGCAATCAATCTCTATTATAGGCCTCCAATTTTTCTTACTAATTATTTCTAACGCTCAACATCAACTTCATTTGCCTTCATATGTTTATCGTTGTAGCTATTTTAATCGAGTTCGTTAATTGCATGTTGTTTATGGCTATAACTATTTTAATTGAGTTTGTTAATTTTATTCAAATTAATGTCATATAGTATTAATAATCGAATATAATGTTAAAAGCATATAATTTTATTCAGTCAATGTTATTGATAGTTGGATATAAAATTATAAGTGAATAATTATTTTTAATGTGATAGAGAAAGCTAAATACTACCCGTATTATTTAAGACCTGTCGACTCTTTTCAACTTATCTAATATCACTAATTAATGTCACATGGTACTAATAATAAAATATAATGATAAAAGGGTTGAAGGATTCGGTGGAGAGATGATAGGTGACAAGGAGAGGGCTGCGAGCGGGGGTTCCAGGAGCATCATTCCTGCGGGAGCCTCCAGTGGTGATCGTTCCTTTCCCAAGGTGAGCTCTCAAGACAAGGAGACATTTTATGTTAGCGAACGCTCTAAGCTAAACAAAGTTAATGGCTTCCTTCCATGTAGTCAGGATCAGCGTGTGCTGGTTATCCCTCCAGAGGTAGTAAAGGAAGATGTGGAATATTTGGCCTCACATGCATTGATCTGTAAGTTTCTGGGAATCCAAATTTCCCTGTCAGCTTTGGAAGCCTAGATCCACCGCTCAAGGCAAGTGGAAGGCGATTTTGATATTATGTTGGCTAGTAATAGCTACTTTATGGTGAATTTCTCTTTTGTGGCTGACCAAAATCGGATCTTTGAGGGAGGTCCTTATTTTTATGATCATATTGGTCTTTTTATTAAACCTTGGCATGTGGGGTTTAATTCTATTGAGGATTTTCCATCTCGGGTTCCTATTTGGGTTCACCTGCCGAGACTCCCTTTGGAATTCTGGTGTGACGATATCCTGCATCAGATTGTTGCCATGATTGGGACACCAACTGCAATAGTGCATCAATCACTGGACAAAAAGGTCATTTTTTATGCCCGTATCTGTGTTGATATTGATTTAAATAACCCCTTGCTAGATTTTATGGAAATTTGTCTGGGCTCTTCATCTTGGATCCAACAACTAGACTTTGAATCTATTCCCTTTCACTGCCAAATCTATCATGTGTATGGGCATTTGTAGCACCAATGCCCTCATGCTTCTAGAGGTAGTGGTACACCTGATGGGCCATCTGACCTAAGGATGGCCAATGATGGTAAGGGGAATGGGAAACCTGCTCATATTGGAACTGGGAATATTCAGTTTGATAGTGCTGCAAAAGGGAAAGCTCACCTGAATACTTCAAGCTTAGGGCAAGGCCCATCTGATTCTACTGGTCTTGATATGGATGGATTTGTCCCAATTCGACGCCAACAAGTGGACTCTGGGTTCAATCATTTTGAGGCTCTTGACAGTATGGCCATAGAAGAAGGTGTTCCTATAATGGATCAATATGGGGTTCCTGAGTTAGAGAGGAGTTCTATTCTTAATGATTCCTAGGATATGGTTGTTCAGCAGATTTTGGAGACCTCTCTTGGCCCTAAGTCTGGTGTCCTTACAATTTTTCTCGCTTTGCAAGACAAGGATGTCCTTTGGGTAGATTTGGTTAAAGATGTGGGTGCCTCCAGTAAATAAAATGGATCTTCTCCTGCTCTAGGCCTAATGCAAAGACCGTTTAAGAAAGTTTCTTTTACTATCCCTCCAGAGTTGGGCATAAGAAGGATCAGGACAAAATTAAACTTACAGGTGATTTACTAGTAGATTCAGGGGTTGTTAAGACCTTGGATGAACATTTTCCTCACTCTACTTAATGATTATTCTATCATGGAACATGAGGGGGTTGAATAGCATCCCCAGACAAAAAGCTATGCACAAGTTGGTGATTGATCATTCTCCAGATATTCTTTGAATTTAGGAGACCAATCTTTTTGTGGACTCCTTGTTTACTTGTGTTCCTAATATTTGGTTTCTAGGCCAATGTCAGTGTGTTGGTGCCTTGGGGAGCTCTAGTGGTCTTGCCATGTGTTGGGATCCTAGGAAAGTTATGCCACTTCATTGGATATCCTGTCTCTCAGCTCTCTCAATGGTTTCTTCCTCTCTTGAAACTAGGGAGCTGATTTTGGTTACTACGGTATATGCCCCTATTGATTTCCCTAGTCAGCTCAAGCTCTGGGAACACATTCGATATGTCAGAAGCTGTTATCCTTTTCTACCTTGGATTGTGGCTAGAGATTTTAACTCTGTCCTTAGTCTGGAGGAGAAGAGGGGTGGATTGGCTCGTTTGGGTCCTTCTTCTAAGCTTCTTCGATAAAATATTGATCTTTTACATCTCTTTGATGTTAAACCTCTTAATGGCCTCTTTACTTGGAATAATAGAAGGAGTGATAATGTTGCCATCTCTGAATGCCTAAACAGGTTCCTAGTTTCTTATTTTTGGCCCTGTAGTGCTATCTCCCTCTCTTCCAAAATTCTTGACTAGAGAGGTTATGACCATTGGCCTATCAAGCTCTCTACTAGTTATATTGTTATTCCCAAGAAGCCTCCATTTAAGTTTTAGCTGATGTGGCTTCGAGACTCCTCTCTCCATGACTTAATGGCTCACTGGTGGAGACAAGGAGGCCTTGCCTATGGCACTGCTATGTATTCCTTCTCTAAAAAACTTTAGTATGTTAAAAGGAAACTGAAGTACTGGAACATAAATTGTTTTAGTAATCTCCACTCTATGAAGAAGAATGCCCAAGATCATTTGGATGCTATTACCAGGTAGATTCGGGATCTAGGGCTATCTGAAGCTCTTCACGTTGTTGAATCTCAAGCCTCTACTGATTTAGCTGAGTGGGATCTTCGTGAAGAAATTTGTTGGAAATAGAAGGCACGAATAGACTAGCTCCAAGAGGGGAACAAGGACATCACTTTCTTGCATAAGTCTGTGCAGGCTCGATGTAACAGCAATTTCATCTCTTCTCTCGTTACTTCATATGGGACACGTCTGACCTCCTCTCAAGCTATATCTTGGGAAGCTATTCAGTTTTACTCGTCTCTCTTTTCTGATGATCTACTCCCAGCTGAGCTTGCAGATAATACAGTTTTATCTTGTATTCCCTCTGTGGTGACACCAGAAATGAATGACTCTCTTATGCGGCCAATTGGTATGCCAAAATTGGAGGGGGTGGTCTTCATCTTGAGCAAAGGCAAAGCCCCAGGGCCCGATGGTTTCCCTGTTGAATTTTTTTAGGACTTCTGGGATATTATTAATCATGATCTTTTGGAGGTGGTTCAGGAGTCTTATTCCAACAAAGAAATGCTCCGGCCATTGAATGCCACTTTCCTAGTCCTCATTCTGAAGAAGGAACAGGCGAATCAGCTGGACTTCTTTAGGCCTATTGCTCTTTGCAATGTGGTCTATAAAATAATTACTAAGCTCCTTGTGGAGAGGCTTAATGTTTGTCTTCCCATGGTGATCTCTGAGGAACTAGGGGGTTTTGTAGTAGGCAGACAAATTTTGGATGGGGTGGTTATTGCTTCCAAAGCTATTCACTCTATGAGTACTTCTCAGGAACATGCCATGTTCATTAAGCTTGATATGGCTAAGGCTTATGATAGAGTCAATTGGGTTTTTTTGCATAAAGTTCTTTTGGCTTTTGGCTTCAATCAGGCCTGGGTTCGTTGGGTTTTGAGCTATGTTACTACTCCTTCCTTCTCGGTCCTTATTAATGGTGAACCCTCAGAGCTTTTTGGCGCATCTAGAGGTCTTCAACAAGGAGATCCGCTCTCTCCTTATTTGTTTATCATTCTAGCTGAGGGACTTGGTAGACTTATCAAGTCTTGTGTGTCTCAGAATATGCTTCATTGATGGCAATGGGGGAATGGATTGCCCACTTTGACCCACCTCCAGTTTGTTGATGATACAACCCTTGTAGGGAGAGCTCAAATTCGTGAAGCTGGAGCTTTTCAGCTCACCCTAGATACTTATTTGGCTACTTCTGGGCAGAAAATTAATGATCACAAGTCCTCTATTTTTTTCTTCAATACTCCTGAGTCTATCCAATGGAGGATTGCTACTATACTGAGGTTTCAGATTCATTCTCTCCCTCTGACTTACTTGGGGGTTCATATTGTGGAGGGAAGATAGCCTAGGTTGTTCTGGCAGAATGTGCTTGACAAACTAAGACAAAAAGTTAACCATTGGTCTCATAGGTGGCTCTCTACTGCTGGCAGGGTGATTCTTCTACAATCTATGATTCAAGCCCTTCCCATATATCAGAGTATGGTTCAGGTTGCCCCGATGTATTTTCTTAAGGAATTTGATGCTCTTTCTCGCCAATTCCTTTGGATCAGTAACTTGCAAAATACCAGATGGAGCCTTATTAATGGGGATACTATTTTCTAGCCAAAAAAGGAAGGAGGCCTTGGCCTGTGCTCTGCTATCTTGTGTAGTCAAGCTCTCGCTACCAAACTCTATTAGCGTTGGTGCTCCAGTCAATCCCACCTTTGGGCCCGTATCCTGTCTTACAAGTATTACCCTGGTGTTGATCCTTCTGATATTTCCAGGTTGCCTCTTGAGGGAAGAGGTTTTATGGTGTGGAATACCCTCAAGCTTGGAGCTAATCTTGTGAAACGTAGTCTCTTTTCAATCTGCAATAGTGGCACTATGGCCCTCTTTTGGAGTGACTCCTGGGATGGGTCTCCTCCTCTCTTATCCTCTCATCCACATTTGAAGTCTCTTTGTGATTCTTTCCTTTCTGTTGGGTGGAATACGGTGGCTCATTATAAGGAGGCCTTTAACCTGGGCACGCCTGTGGGCTATCGATGGAAGAATTCTTCTGATTGGCCGCCAGGTGGCTCTTTGGGGGATCGGTTGGAGTTATCTCAGATTTTGGCTTCTAGAGGATGTAGCTCTTTACAGGAACATGATGTTTTGTCTTGAGGAGGCACCTCTTTTGGGAAGTATTTTGTTTCTTTTGGGTAACTTGCATTGACAAAGCAACTCTTTGGAGAAGTGGAGATCCCTTGGTGGAAGAAAGCTTGGAATCATTTTTCATGGCCTAAGTGTAATTTTTTCCTCTGGGTTCTGGTTTACAACAGGTGTCTTACTTGGGACAATCTCTGTAAACGTGGCTTCTAGGGGCCTTTTGTATGTGTTTTATGTGGCAGTAATGAAGAGACTATGTCACACCTTTTCTTCCAGTGCCCTTTTGCCAAACAAATTTGGCACCTCTGGTGGAGTGTGTGGGGTTGCTCATGTTGGCATGTTTCCTCTTTGTCTGAATTTTGGGATCGATTGAGCCACCCTCCTTCTAAGGCCTCTTTTCTTTAGGTTGCTTGGTCCATTGGTCCTTCCCTAATTCTGTGGCATATATGGCTTGAGAGGAATAGGAGGATCTTTCATGATGCGAACTCTGAGCTCAGGCTCTTATGGGGGAAAATTATTAATTCTCTCCATGAGACTCTCCAAGCTAAATTTGACATTATTGTTGGTTTGGACCCTACAGATACTAGTATTTATTCATGCTTTTCCTTTGCCCCTCCCAATGATACTCCTTTGGCTCCCCACACTCGCTCAGTGAATGGCACTAGGTAGCGCTCATAGCTTGTCAATCAGGTGGGGCATTGGATGCCTCCTGTGGCTAGAATCCTTAAATTCAACATCGATAGCTCTTCTCAGGGAAATCTTGGGTATACTGGAATTAGAGGTGTTGGGCAGGACAATTCTGGTGATATTCAGTTCTTATTCTCTATCTACAAAGGCTGCCATACTAATAATCTCATGGAAGCACTGGCTATCTTGGTTGCAGTGTAACAGTGTTGTCAACATGGGTTGCACAGAATCATTTGCGAGACGGACTCGCAGGTGGTTGTCAATTTATTGAATAAATGGAATTTTGTGACTGTGGATTGGCATTTGGCTATGGTTGTTCAATAGATCCTTCAGTTATGTACTTCCTTGGATTTTGTGTCCTTTATGCATATTCCCCACGAGTGGAATGGAGTAGCTGATTGTTTGGCCAAATGGGCCTCCAAGCATGGACCACCTTGGAACATTTTTGATCATATGATGCTTTGCCTGAATTTATCTCAGAAGCTGGTTCAACTTGTTGACTAGGATAAAGCTCTGTAATTCTCTTTTTTTCTTGTTCCACTTTTAATAAAATTTTAAACCCTTCTTTAGTTTATATATATATATATATATATATATATATATATATATATATATATATATATATATATATATATATATATAATGATAAAAAAAATGAATTTATTCAAATTAATACCATATAGTACTAATAGTGGAATATAATCTTAAAAATAAGATATAATATTAAAACAAATAATTTTATTCAAAGTCATAGAGAAAGCCAAATACTATCAGTATTATTTAATTGGCAGTGACTTCATGATTGCCTTAAAAACACCTTCAATAAATTCTAATGGCATTCCCTAGAATTGTAAAACATATTTACAAATATGTAGATTTTGAAATCTTTTATTAAATTTACTTTTATTATAATATCAAACTTGCATTCATAGATGTTGACTTGAAATATAAATTTTATTTTTCCAATATATTATAGATACAACTACTATTTTACTTATTAATATATTAAGTAAACATCTACAATTTTATGTATCTATAAAAATAGATAAAATATAAATTACATTTTTCCAATATATTATAGATACAACTATTATTTTATGATTAATATATTAAGTAAATATCTTCATTTTTATAAACATATAAAAATAGATTTAAAAAAGTAATGTCTGTATACTTCTGTTTTATATATATATATATATATATATATATATATATATATATATATATATATATATATATATATATATATATATATATATATATATATATATATATATATATATATAACAAAAGTATAGAGACATTACTTTTTTTAATCTATTTTGTTGTGTGTGTGTGTGTGTGTGTGTGTGTGTGTGTGTGTGTGTGTGTGTGTGTGTGTGTGTGTGTGTGTGTGTGTGTGTGTGTGTGTGTGTGTGTGTGTGTGTGTGTGTGTGTGTGTGTGTGCACGTGCGCACGCGTGTGAATCCTTTTTAGATATGGTTTATCCTTTTTAGATTTATGGAATGTAACCCTAAGTTGATAGAGACAATTATTTGTACATAATTTGCACATAACTCTTATAAAAGGAAATTAAATCATTGTTAGAACTAAAAATAGCACCAACAAAATATTTTCCCATCATTCATGTAGAGATGTTGATCTGAAATTAACCTACCCTCACAATAGTTTCATGAACAATTCTTGTTCTATCCACTTCTAAGTTATATAAAAACTCAAGCCTTCACTCTCCCACTAAATAATTAAAATGAATGTTTCACTATCAAAAATAAAAATAAATAAAATTGCATAACAAATTTATTATATATATGAGGAAAATATAATAAGTATAATTAATTCAATTTATTGATCTCATTTCATTTCATTTCATATATGCCACTATGTCATCAAAAAATGTCACCTCACTATTAATCATTCTCTATCTCTACATCATTCATGTGCTAACACATGTCACATCCCAAAGGGAGGGCGATCTGATTGTATTCATCCTCCAACATATGTTGTGGACCTATGATCAAGTGCAAAATGTCTATGACACTCATGTCTTGTCCACTCTCAAACATCTAATTTTAATCTCTAGAATTTTAAAAAAATAATACTATCTAAAAGTCCTTTTCAATCCCCATTATAATCTAAAAGCATTTTTCCTTTAGAAACTATCAAAATATTGCATTTTGAATGGCCAGCAAACCATATAATAATCATAAAACATTTGTTTAAATAACATAAATAAATGATTATTTATTTATTTATTTATTTATAGTATTACATTGTTTGGTGGCATTAATTAATTAAATTATTGTAAATAGAGATTTGTTAATGTTCTTTTGTTTTTTTGGAAATTATGTTATACAAATGTTAATTCAAAAAAAATTCACTATTGATAATTTCAAACTATGTAAATTTGTAGATATGTTTTAAGGTTTTAGATAAAGTGTTTCAGAATCAATTATGAAGAAAGTTATGGCTATAGTTATTATTAGATCAAATTAGAATCTATCTTGTGAATGACACAAATAATTGGTTATTTTTTCATTTTTTATTGAACCTTTCTTCGAAGGAAACTACATGCACCATTTTTTTGATTTATCAAGTCTTACCCTTTTGTATTTATAATATGGTCACCAATGATGGAATGTAAATCAAATGATGACACTTATGTCTTGCCCATCTTCTAACATCTAATGTAGACCTCTAAAAAGGTATTAAAAAAAATACTTAAAACTCCTTTTCAATATCTATTTTCATCTTAAATCCTTTACTCTTCAAGGAAATGTCTAAAATACTAAATTACAAATGGTTTCAAACTAAAATTTTCTTTCACAAATATAAATAAAACTATCCTTAGATATTTTTTACCATAAAACTTATTAAAAATGGATTATTTAAATGTTAAAAAAAAGTAGACAAAGGAAAATATTTTCAACATAATCATGTAGAAATACTCATTGGAGCTTAGCTCATGTAACAATAATTATATGAAATATAAATATGGGTCTTATATGCTATTAATAATTCATTAAATTAGTTTATGTATTCTTACATATATATTATAATCCAAAAAATAATTAATATTATTTAATATAAAAAAATAAATATTTACATAATAAAATTATTCTAAAGAGTTCAATAATACTATTTAGTCACTCACCTTTTTCTATTTTTTAACCTAGTTATAAATAGGGAAACACTTTCAAGTTTACACTATTATTAGATCTTACGATGTGGCTACACTAATTTACACCATGTGCCATGCACCATAAACAAAATAATTTGTTCATATTCATTTTTCATTATCTTTCATCAAGTATGAAATAAAAGATGCAATCTAGTGATAAAGACATAGAGGAGGAAAACATAATGTGTGGCCCCTAACTTTGGTTTGTTGAAGATTTTATGCCAACCTGATATCCACCTCGATGCATCTAGATATTTTCACAAGTAGTTAGGTTAATGGGTTTGATAGCCAACTAGAGGATATAATGCAAAACATGTGATAGTTAGTCGATCGCTAACCAATTCTCAAATAATTAGGAAATCAATGAAAATTTTAAGGAGGATGATAAGTAGAATGCATGAATCATGTGATCATGGAGCTAGTGGTTATAATGATAGAACTCTAGATTAACACACACATGCAGCCTCCACCCTAATAAATATGCTCCTAAAGGCATATATAAAGAGCTTGATCCAAAAGAGAAAAAGAGATAATTGTAGTGAAGCTCTAGAAAAATGATTTTGGAAACATGCCCTATAAAATTTGATCTAATGGCCATTAACACTACCTAGAGCTTTAGTTAGGCTTAGATATAGAATGGAGGCCACCCTGGCTCCAATTATGTGTGCCCAAGTTCACCTATGAACCTCTGGGATATGGATAGTAGGTCTTTATATGTAAAATCTTATTCTGGACTTTTTATAATGAGTAATGGTGTTGCTTTGAAATACATTTGGGTTTGTCTTGGTTCGCATGTGTTATAGTATTGCTATGGGATGCAAGTGTTTATGTTATGATACATCTTGGTTAATTATGTGATTTGAAGTTCATGTGTTTTTTTGGTTTCATATTTAAATGGATTTTATATATTTTCATGACATCATCATCATCATTCTACATGCAAAATGAGTATAGATTTGCACCCGTGAACCCAATACTTGTTTAATTTACATCTGTTATGTGTGGAAGATAACTTAAACCAAATTTTTTTGTGTCCCATTTAGTACTTATATGACCCCAAGATTACCCTAAAATAAGCCTATGCCTATATTTTTGTTCCTCATCTAAGTTCTCTTACATTGTGTGAGCCACCCCTTTAAAGCCTCATGCCATGGCTCAACTAGCCCAATGTAGGCTCTAGTTCCTTTTCAATTGCACTTTGGTCGAGTGCATAGGGAATATGCCTTATTTGAATTGATGTCATCACAGTCAAGTTTTTAAATGTTGAGTGAAAAAGGAGTTATCCTATTCTTGCACTTGTTTTCGAAAAAACCCTTTTAGACTTTTAACAATTGTTTGGTTCAATTATCACGACCCATTTTGAATTTTTTTGCTAAAATGGTGAGATAAAATGATGTACCAGCTTTCTCTTGATAACATTGAGTGCTCAATGCACCAGTTGAAAAATAGTTTTGCATAGAATCATCCAACCTGTAAAGGACAAAATCCAAGAATATAGATTTAGGACAACCTATATGATGTTTTGTATGAGGTCTTTTTCTATGATTTACTTGAGCATGTACACAACTGGTTGGCTACATATTCAACTAATATAAGAAGAATATATGGATGATGCTATGAGTGGAAAAAGTAGGACATAGAGAAGTTTGAGACCTTGGATGCTCCCTAGACTAGAGCGGTGGATAAATAATGGCAATGATTTATGAATAACATGTGCTTGAGTTCGTAGTATCAAATTATTCATGCCTAGAGGAAGTAGAGTACCATTTATTTCACAAGCATAGAGGTGTATTCATGGAGGAGTTTGGCATAGAGCTCAAGAATATAATGGTTTATTATAGTTTTGAAACTTTGGTGATGGAAGGCTAAATCATTTCACATATAAGTTGCATAAAGGTGAAATGTGGGATGTGTAAGTGATGCATGATGAAAGGGGACGATCCAATTGACACCCAAGAGCTTAGAAGATAAGCCTATAACAAGATATGGTGTTGACTTATGGAGGATCTAGAACCTATAAGTAATGAGAGGACTTGCAATGGACAATAATTGCATGGGGAAAGATCTCTTTAAAATTAGTAGCACAAAGATGAAATGTATAATGAAGTGATGGATTGATCTCAACACCTGATAGTTATGGAAATAATTAAGTTCCTATATAATTTGTTGAGTACAAATATGTTTGGCATACCTACCCCCTTTGAACTTGTAGTGCATGCTCAGGAATTAGATCTCCCACTTAAAGATAGTATAAGAGTAATTTTTGACCCTACCAACACTTCAAATATTATTTTTTTCATAGATTTGGATTGTAACTTTGTTATTGAAAATATTATTCCATATAAAGAGGTGAGCACAACTATATATAGTCTACTGAGTGTAAGCTCACCATAATAGAATTTGAATGTGAGTGTACCAACATAGCCAATGTTAATAACTTAAGGTGGCTAGTATCCTACAAGAAGTGGTTCAATACCATAAACAAGTAGCACAACACCAATGGAATTGACTATGCTAGTAGGAATGATGGGACTATCACCTACCCCCAATACTAGAGGCACTAGAGGAAACCTATCAGGACATAATAAGTATAAGGACATAATAAAACTACTTGCCTTTGAAGGAATGTGCATGCTCTAATTCTAAGATGTGAAGTATGTCTAGAATAATACAACATGCAAAACTACCCTTTGATGCAGTGTACCAACCAAGTCAACACAACAATTTATTATCATTTGTGTGATGCCTACACCCATACTATCACTAAATATTGGGTGATTGGTGAAATGCATAGAAATATGGAAAAGGGAATGTGATAGGCTACAATAGCTATGGAAGGGGAGGAAAACTAAGGGAATGATGTCGATGACCAATAAAATGCAATGTTTGGGATGCAATAAGGCACCAGAGGGCAAGGTAGAGGATGTGGTGGTAGAAGTTTACCATCACACTCATGTTATAAGTGAGGCTCAATAGAGAATTATTAGCATGACTGCTCTACACATCCCACTTTTAGGTACTATCAAAGGCCCCATTAGATCAAAGACTACCCAGACATTTATAAAAAGTTGATCCAAGGTAGGCCTAATGCAAACAAAAGCATATGGATTATCAAATGAGAGTAGAAGACATAAAAATGGACCCCAAAATCATAACCAACATGCACAACAAAACTTAAGGTGTAAGGAACTACTCCAAGTGGGTTCACTACATAGCCATGAGCTAGACCAATACCTGAATTACACCTTGAGTATAGGAATAAGGGATGAAATGAATGCATATTATGGCCTAAACCAAAAAATTTATCTTATCTAGACCTAATGTGCTATAAATATGTACTACAATAGGCTATGAGCATAATCCAAAATATTTAAGGGGAGCTCCACTTAGTACAGGACCTAGAACCAAAGACTATCATGGCTCAAAAGAAGTAGGATATTTGAGAGGCTATAATACAATAATTAACAAAGATGATATGCCTCATGTAGATCAAGGGTATGCTTCCCCTATTTAATAACTTACTCTTATAACATGTAGGTTAAAATCAAGTTGAGGTCACCGCACCACACATGGAGAGGGTACAAGAAATCCGACACACTCAGAATGTTGAATATTACCATGAATTATTAGTGGATGCCACTATTGATGACTAGTCTATATGTGAAGTTCTCTTAAACATGGGTATTGAGGTCAACATCTTGACAAAGACTTCTTAGGAGAAAATAGGTAGCCCAACTTTGAGACCTTTCCCTCATGTGTTCTTCATGGCCAATAAGACTTGGGCACTACCTATCAGGATTCTAAAAAGTGCAAGTGTAGATATCATGGGCACCAAATTATGTGTTGAATTTGAATTAATAAAGTTAATAGATTAGGATAATAAATTGGCACTTCTGGAAACCTCATGGTGTTATGAAAACAATTTAGACATGTACTTTAATAGGCACTACATGACCTTTGAGAATGGAAAGGGGAGAGAGTATTCATACCTATTTAAAAAGACTAAGGACCCCCCTATTTTGAGAGCATAGATATTGATGATGAAATCAACCATATCTATAACATCAAGTCATAAGGAACCAAGACCCTAAAAACAAACCATCAAGGAATCCTCTCTTGGAAGGATGGATAGTCAACCTCAAACACCATAGGTGTTGCATGTGATAGATGGGTTGAAGAAGCATATGAGATAACTAGATGATCATGCCACTTAGTGAAATCAAAGACACCAAAAATAGTAAAGACAAGCTTGGTATAGATTGATCATGCTCTTAAAAGATGGATCCCTTGCACTGAGAAAAGAGGAAAAGGAGTGTTTTGCATTAGTAATAGCAAAATTGTTGCATTCCTAAGGTATTAAGGAAGTAATCCTATATATGACTATGTCTACAATCATAATAACATGAATTCACTTGATAGTCTCTTCATTTGAATTTGAAGTGGCAAATACGTTATAAAACTATGCATTCCTAGGAAATCATCAAATCATCCACCATAATTATGATAATAAGGTTTAACAAACTAGTGGCAGCACATTTAATAAACGTTGTGATAGTGACACTTTCTAAGATTATATATTTTTAATATTTTGTGTGTTTATATTTATTTAATATTTTATCATTGGAATGTCTTAGAAGTTATTATTTCTAAAAATAATAAAATGAAGGTTATATAGTAAAGTGGTTGGTCAAAACACAACATTAGTCTTCACAAATTTTTTATTGGTTAGGAAAATTCAAACAAAGGTAAATTAACAATGAGTCCTCAGGACAATCATGATGGTTAGACAAACCCCAGAAGTAAAACAAAGAAATTAAAAAAATTTAGAACAATGAATAAATGTAGGGGAAAACACAAAAAGATCACCACTACCACTACGTCTGACACTACCACTGCTTCAACGTTATAGCCATAATAGTGGTGACCAAAAAACTTCATTATCTCATGTAGTATAAAACCAAGCTAGAGAAAAAATGATGTGAGCCGCATCCGACCCAACAACGTTGCTATAGTCACCCACCAAGCATGTAGGGGACCAAAAAACAAGCCCTAATTGGTCTGAGACACCAAAAATGGCCACTATAGATAAAATGCAGTAACATCACCCTCCACAACTAATCAAGCAACCAACTAGGCAAGTAGATGAGGAGCAGACGCCATCAACACATGAAACCATCAAGACACAAAGTTGAAAACTAGCCACCAAAGTGCAAAAAACCAATCAAAATACCATAGAACAAAATCTAGGAGCATACCAGGCTATCCTTTAGAGGAGTCATGACCCCAATGCCCTTCGTCCCCCGTACATAGCACTCCTAGGGCAGCACTCCTCAAATTCATACCCGCATAGAGTAAAACCTAACCCTAGGGTTTCAACGGATAAAGGGAGGGTGAGTGCCTCCTCTTTTATTTAATATTTTACAAAAAATTGAAAATTAATTTAAATCAAATATATATATATATATATATATATTGAAAAGCACACTTTCATTAATATAATGAGATATAATATATTGTTAATCATACAAAAAATATGGGTAGAAAAGTTACACCCCAAAATAATCAAAAACTGAATGAAAGAAGCCTCAGAAAGAGTATAGTCCATAAAAGGCCACCACATGGCCAAACAAACTACTGATCTAAGTTGACTTCTTCAAGACCAATTACTTCTTCTAAGTCTGTGAAGGATCCATTGTCACTTATATCCTTCCAACCAATGAGGTTTGGGTGAAAGGGATTGGTGATAGCATTGAGTTTTATACCCTTGACTAAAAGACCCAGAGGCAAGATAAAAAATGTGAAGACATTCCATAACATACTTAACAGAGGCCTCATCTTCCTGAAGAATGCAGAAGGAGGCATCAACAAAGTGCCCATTAATCAATTGACAGTCTGAGTTAGGGAGGGAAATTTACCCTTCACCAAACCCCTAGAAGCATGGCTATCCAAAAGATAGTTGAAGCCCTCGACAATGAGAATATAAATGGAAGGCATAGGGGGAACCCCTATCTGATAGATCTATGAAGCTAAAAAATTTAGGATTGAGAGCCATTTATAGTAATACAAACCTCAACATCCTAAAACATCAAATTAATAGTGTGAATAAACTTGGAACCAAACCCAAGAGCCTACAATATAGCTATGATAAAAGGCCATTCAATCCAACCATAAGTTTTACCAAAATCAATATTGATGAATGGTGCCTTCTAGTTGGATATTTTGGCCCATTTCATACCTTCCCATGTAACAATAACATTATCCAAAATGTATCTATATTGTGCAAACCTTATTTGTTCCCTTCTCACAATTAAGGGGAGCAAATGCTTGATTTTGAGGGCTAAATCTTTAGCTACAATTTTTTAAGATGCATTAAGAAAGGTGATGGGCCTCTAGTTGGTAATTACCTTAGGGTCACTAAATTTATGAATGAATTTGATGTTACCTCGATTAATGAGATGGTGGAAAGAGTTGGACAAAACAGTTTTAGAGTAGACTTTATGAAGTTCAGGTCGCCATGAGAGACAATACCTCCCATAAACAAGTTAGTATGGGACATAACCACCTATCCCATGCCCTAGTAAAGACCCTTATACTATATGTAAAATAAATGTCAATGAACCCAATGAAACTATTAGACACAAAGTTCTATTCTTATCGTACTTAAACCCACCCTAAGAGATCACAAAAGATGGAAAATAAAATCAAGGAGAAGATTCACATAAAATTAAATAAAACATTACATCCACTATTTTTTATGATGAAAATGTTCACAAAATACATTCACAAAAAATCTAATCAAATCCAAAGGTTATAAATAAAATCTCATTTTTCATATAGGGAATAAAATAAAATGCAGTCATAATAAAAAGTTATAATAACAAATCACATATATGTATGCAGCTAAAATATTGACAAAAAATAGGACCAATCACCAGCACTTTTGGGGAAGTTACTTTCTAAACAATAGTATGTTGTTAATTTCTTTCCCCAATCTAATCTACTCTGCTCTAAACTCTATTTTCGTTCCTATACCAAGATTACCATGTTTTTCCTTTTTTGGGGGAATTTGCATTGACAACTCTCAGTTTGCCATCCAAAACATGAGGGTATATCATAAATTTACAAGGCTATCAACACAACATTATTCATTTTCTCAATCCAACATGGGGCTATAAACATTCAAACATGGCTTCAAAAGAGGTCCTATACAATTCCCTGCTAGAGTTTTCCCATTTTCTAATGCACATGATTCCAATTAGAATCAACTTATCAGGATCATAAAGTGGCAAAATAACAATATAATAATTCAAGAGTCTATATATTCACTTACAACTGTATTTTCTTACTCGATTAAGAGTCAAATTTATGTTTATTGATCCAAAAGACTCAACCAGACTTGAGATGTTTTATGTTCTTTTGTTGTGAACTTTTTAATAGGGTATTCATGCAACTGCCAAATTAATGCATTACTTTCATAGTTACATTTTATATGCACACAATTAATTTATGAAGTTTTCTTAGAAATCAACAAATTTTGACCTCCATTATGATACCAATGTGTAACACCCCTGCATGCTACTCTAAAATTAACTACACAATTTCTCTTTTTAATTTACATTGATCATGCTCACACAAAATGAATGTGCCCATTGCTCAACAAAAACATTAAACCACCAACAAAAAAAAAAAAAAAACAAACAAACAACAACACTCATTTTTAAAAAGTTAACATTGTGACTTCCTACATAATCAATCCTTCTAAATTAATAATATGGATGGTCTTCCGAAATAATTTACGTTTATCAAATACCAGGTTGCGATCCTAAGCCCTGTGCATTATGGACCCACATTAAATGACTCGTCCTCAATTAAGACTGTAATTATGTTATCAAATAACCTCATTTAACCTTTACCCTTCATTAAATCAGTCATACATAAAATACCTTTGCGATTAGATTATAGGGCTATATCGACGTGTTAAGGTCTCAGACCACCTTATCATATACAAAGGAGTGGTCGTAGGTCTGAATTTAGATTAATATGACTTTGATAAATAATTTCTAATATTATGTTTCAAATTAAAAGTGATCATTAGGGATATCTCCCTTGATTTACACCAAAACTATAAAAAAAAATATACGCATTGAAAATCTAAGATGCATACGATAACCCAAAAGTTTGGCTAGATTTTTTATTACAATAGTGAGAAGCAATCAAATTTACCTGTGGGTGTCTGTTAAACGACAGAAATACACAACACGAAAAAGATTGTTTTTAAACTTTATTTCTTAATCTTCTCTTTATTGTTTTTAAACTTTATTTCTTAATCTTCTCTTTATGAGAAAACCATTATAGTTAATTGAGTCTAACTTGTGTCCAATTTCTTCCCTAATCAGTCATAATAGGACATTATAATATATACACAAATGTAATTATTTCTTAAGGCCATTACAAACTTTATTGTTCCAGCATCGGTTATTCAAAGTTATTAGTTTATTTCCTCAAATGGACGTGACTTTAGGCTAATTTTGATAATGGCATTATCTTGGGTGAAAGATGTGACCTGATTCTATTTAGGAGAAGAACATTATCGATATTATTATTACCTGTGAATTCTAATGCTTCAAGGGATAACATACTATTTTATCCCTCTTAAATAAAACATAAACTTCACATGTGGTCTTCATTTCCTGTTATAAGTACTGATCTAGATTTCAAAGATGATCACAATAATACGTGTGCATCACTATGAATTAATTCTATCACTACATCATAACAGCTGTATCTTACACTCTTCACTCAAGATCCCGAAACTTATATACACTCCAATTAATTTGTCTATATCAGTATGAAATGCAGTATAATTATATATTTTTAAAGAAAAGAAATGTAGAAATCCCTTCCAACATTCTAAATAATTTCTCATCGCTTTCTTCATTGTTAGGAACTCCAAATTTTCTATGATATCTTTAACGAATAAACACGTCGTATCATGGATCTATTATTTTACTTAGTCAAAGTATAATTAAAACATTATGGCATATTTAATTTGAATCACAATTCTCGGATTACAATATTAATTGAGCTATTATTTTAAACTAGTGATCAGAGAAGAGTTACAACGTATGAATCATATTTTCTTTAATTTCTTGATTTGTTTGTTTAATAGGCCTTACAATATCGGTTGTGAGATGATTTGGTGACATGATCAATATAATTACTTATATAAAATTTATATTATTTTTTTTAAGGTGAAACTAAGGATTCTTATCCACTGCTCTATTTTCACATGTTACATTGTAATAATGTTAATCAAACGTTTTTCATCCACTGAATAAATCTGACTAATATTTTCTTCCTCCAAAAACTTATTTTAAAAAATGTATCTACCTCTATTAGTATGTTTTCAATAATTTCTTCCTTCAAAAACTTGTTTTAAGAAATGTATCTACCTCTATTGGTACGTTTTTTTGATATATATATATATATATATATATATATATATATATATATATATATATATATATATATTATTTTTTATCATTTATTGTTGGAACTACTTCAACCATCACCTTAAATCTGAGATGGCATTCTATGTTGTAATTTGACTTTCAAATTGCGTGTGGTTGCACTTCCCTCTTTATATTTATTTTTCTATAGGCTAAGGGTCAACTATCGACCTTGCTTGAATATCTTTCAAGTTGTCTGCACTTTCATCTCCTTATGGCCGGTTTTCATCTTGTTTGTATTTAATCCTATTGTTGAGCAGTTATATTTTATTGTAGTAGCCCACTTTCATATTAAGGAAAAGACAAATAATCATGAATTTGATCGTGATTGTTGCCTTTATATTTTACCTATTGTATTTTCCACTATGGCATCTATTTTAATCTTTAATGGCATAGTATTTAAAATAAAATGGGACGACTCATTAGTGGTCTTAATATAATTATAATATAAAATCATAATCATTTCTGGTGGAGCCATGAATCACTTTGGATTCTAATTCCATTTTATTCCCTCTCCATGTGCACATGGATAATGGTCTTTATAGACCTCAATGTCTCTTTGTGTTTATGTTACGTAGGAATAAATCGGTAAGTACCCATGCATCCAACGCATCATATAAACAAACTTCATAAGGGTGATTACTATCACCAATCCCTTACTGTGATCCATGTTTACTACAGAAATCCTTGCTAGAGTTTTTACATGGACCATTTTGATGCATATGATAATCTAATGTACTTAGTGCAACTCCAACCAACTCATTTCATCATTGGTATATTAAATCATGATCGATTCGGAAACACTTTTTGAATGCACATACATCAAACTCATCATGGTACTTTTATGGTTGGAAGAGATAAAAATAAGTCATATTAATCAATTACGTATTCACTATAACAATAACATATATATCTTTCTCTGTGATATAATATAATATCATTAAAGCATGCTATCAATCATAAATAAATGGCACATCAACAAGACCAACCCTAATTAAAACCTAATCATGTACTTAATGATCTTATATTTGTCCTTGTAATTAAACACCTAAGTTTGAGGTGTTGTTTGCATCATAGCTAGGTGTTATGGCTCCATGAGACTATGATATATTTCTCCTAACTTCAAATGAATATACTTCTAGGTGTTTCAGTAATTTTATAGAGATAGAATAATTTAAAAACCACCATGGGGATCTGACCACATAAACTTCACATAATGCTTTATATACTTTGGCCTTAGAAATTTTTGGACATTTCCATATGGTGTTGACTTATGGAGGATCTAGTACCTATAAGTAATGAGAGGACTTGCAATGGATGAGAATGGCATGGGGAAGGATCTCTTGAAAAGTAGTAGCGCAAAGATGAGATGTATAATGAAGTGATGGACTGATCTCAACACTTGATAGTTATGGAAATCATCGAGTTCCTATATAATTTGGTGAGTGTAGATATGCTTGACGTACCTACCCCCTTTGAACCTATAGCGCATGCTCAGGAATCGGATCTCCCACTTAAAGATAGTAAAAGAGAGATTGTTGACCCTACCAACACTTCAAATATTAATTTTTTTGTAGATTTAGATTGTAACTTTGTTATTGAAAATATTATTCCATACAAAGAGGTGAGCACAACTATCTCTAGTCTACTGAGTGTAAGCTCACCACAATGAAACTTGAATGCAAGTGTACCAACATAGCCAATGTTAATAGCTCAAGGTTGTAAGTAGCCTACAGGAAGTGTTTTGATACCATAAACAAGTAGGAAAACATTGATGGAATTGACTATGATAGTAGGAAAGATGAGACTAGCACCTACCCGCAATGCTAGAGATACTAGACGAAACCTATCTGGAGGAAGAAATAACTTTACTAGTAGAATAAGACTGCAACCAAGGGGGAAAGCATTGAGGGGACAAGCACCACAAGTACCATTCACAACCCCAATAGATATACTATTAAATGGCTATATACCTTCTAGAGTATCATGACATTGAAAATGTTGAAGAACGTATGTTTAAGTGTGAATTAAAGTAGCACACGTGAGGCATAACCTAGTAGGAGTGCAAATATTCTTAATTTTCAAACATTTTACTTGATCACACCCACACCTGGTAAATAAAGTTTGATCCTAACCATGCCATGATTGAATATGATACCCTAAAGTATGCATTCCTAAAGGATTTTGACATCCTAAAGTTTGAATAAAAGAACATGATTGCGCTGAAATAAATTACCCAAGGACTCACAGAGAGTATGCAGTTGTATGATGCATGGTTCAAAACTCTCTTATCAAAGTTAGCATATGATATACACCCTTATCAACATGCATACTGATTCATTTGGGGGTTATTCATGCCATTCCAAAGGGAGCTTTCCATGAAAACTTTTATAGACCCTCAATAAGAGGTTGAAGGTAGGATCAGACTCAAGGCAGTTGAAAGTGTAAACACTATGATTAGCCTATTTATAGAGGTGAAGATTGCATTTGTGGCATCCTAGCTCTAAAATATTACTGCTAGCTATATGCATGACACTCAAAGTGGACTATGGGGTGCCGACTGGGAAGTAGATGGACATAATAAAACTACTTACATTTGAAGGAATGTGCATGCTCTAATTCTAAGATGTGAATTATGTCTAGAAAAATACAACATGCAAAATTACCCTTTGATGTAGTGCACCAACCAAGTGATGCCTACACCCATACTATCATAGAATATTAAGTGATTGATGAAATGCACAAAAATATGGAAAGGGGAATGTGACAAGCTACAATATCTATGGAAGGGGAGGCAAACGAAGGGAATGATGTCGATGACCAATAAAATGCAAGATTTGGGATGCAATAAGGCACCAGAGGGCAAGGCAGAAGATGTTGTGGTAGAAGGTTACCATCACACTCATGTTATAAGTGTGGCTCAACAAAGCATTATTAGCATGACTGTCGTACACATCCCACTTTTAGGTACTATCAAAGACCCCATTGGATCGAAGACTACACAAACATTTATAAAAAGTTGATCCAAGGTAGGCCTAATGCAAACAAAAGCATAAGAATTATCAAATGAGAGTCGAAGAAATAAAAATGGACCACAAAAGCATAGCTTACATGCACAACAAAAATCAAGATATAATAAACTACTCAAAGTGGGTTCACCACATAGCCATGAGCTACACCAATACCTAAATTACACCTTGAGTATAGGAATAATTGTCAAAATGAATTCATATTATGGCCTAAACCAAAGTTTTTGTCTTTTCCAGACCTAATGTGCTAGAAAGATGTACTATAATAGGCTATGAGCTTAATTTAAAACATTCAAGGTGAGCTTCAATTAGTACTAGACCTGGAAGCAAAGACTGTCATGGCTCAAAAGAAGTAGGATATCTGAGAGGCTGTAATACAAGAATTAACTGAGATGATATGCCTCATGTAGATCGAGGGTATGCTTTCCATATTTAATAACTTACTCCTATAACACGCAGGTTAAAATCAAGTTGAGGTCACCGCACCATACATGGAGAGGGTACAAGAAATATGACACACTCAAAATGTTGAATATGACCATGAATTCCTAGTGGATGCCACTATTGATGACTAGTCTATCTATGAGGTTCTTGTAAACATGGTCATTGAGGCGAACATCTTGACAATGACTACTTGCGAGAAAATAAGTAGCCCAACTTTGAGACCTTTCCCTCATGTGTTATTCATCACCAATAAGACCTGGGCACTACCTAACAGGATTCTAAAAAGTGCAAGTGTAGATATCATGGGCACCAAATTATGTGTTGACTTTGAATTAATAGAGTTAATAGAGCAGGACAACAAATTGGCACTTCTTTTAAGGTCGTGGTGTTATGAAAATAATGTAGATATGCACTTTAATAGGAACTACATGACCTTTGAGAATGGAAAAGAAAGAGTAGTCATACCTCTTTCAAATGACTAAGGACCCCCCTATTTTGAGAGCGTAGATATTGACAATGAAACAAACCATATCAATAACATCACACCATAACGAACCAAGACCCTAAAACCAAACCATCAAGGAATCCTCTTTTGGAATGATGGATAGTCAACCTCAAACACCATAGAATTTGCATGTGACAGATGGGTTGATGAAGCATATGAGATAAATGGCCGATCATGCCACTTAGTGCAAGCAAAGACACCATAACCAGTAAAGACAAGCTTTGTATAGCTTGATCATGCTCCTAAAATATGGACCCCTTGCACCAAGAAAAGGGGGAAAATAGTGTTTTCCTTTAGTAATGGCAAGCTTATTGCATTCCTCAGGTATGAAGGAATTCATCATGTATATGACTATGTCTACAATAGTAAGTCATGCATACCAAAGGAGGTGGATAGAATGGGAACACTAGTGTACACATTGAAAAAGTACTACCACTTATTGGTGGGTATTACAGAAGCCTATCTTACCAACTTGGGAAGATGTCAAGGTAGCCATTTACATCATATTTAGACAAAGCAATGAGGACTAGCACATTTTATCTTACTCTAGAGACTCTAACCCCATAACACAATTATGACCTCGTAAATAAACATGTACTATTTGTGGTGAAAACACCCCAAGAAATCTATGGGTGCATGCCTTCTACAAAACCTCAAATATTTGGTGGCAAACATGGTACATAGTAAATGAGATGTTCTATGAAACAACAGATTGAGATGCCCTTAAGGAGCAGTTTGTTCATATCATCTCTTTCTCTTTGCAAAATATTGAATTAATTTAGCCATTATAGGTAGTTTGCATGTCAGTGTTTGAGGACACTAGTATATTGAAAGAGTGCCTAAGGGACATGTTTGGTGAAAAAGGGTTAGCACTCCCAAACTTATTATAAGAACAAATTCTATACAATAACTCCAGTGATAAATATGATGACACTTGGAAAGTGTGTAACTCAAAGAATTTTGGAAGAGGTAAGAAGTTAGTATGTTAAGTTTAGGATGGTACCCCAAAAGAATAATGACTTACCCATATTTTGGTAGAGACAATTTAGGTTAATACATAGGTCATGAATTCACACCAGGAGAAGCATGCACACTATTAGGCACCATTAAAAACTATCAAGGTAGATATCAGCTCAAAGGAGGAACCCAAAATTGCCACTCTAGGTGACTATTGGTCTGACATGAAATTGGTGCATATTGTTGATCTACTAAAATAATTACAATTCCTATTTCTATGAAACTATAAGGATATGCAAGGCATCCACCCATCTCTCAAGAGCATGAGCATTAAATTAGTTGATGGTGTAAGACCAATCAAGAAGTGACCCTACAAAATGAACCCAAATCTTTGATCTAAGGTCAAAACTAAGATCGATGGCATGCTAGAGAAAAGAGTTATCTACCTAGTGTAGGAGTATAAATGGATCAACCCAATTGACATCAACATCAAAAAGGATGGGCACATTCAAATTTGTGTTAACTATTGGATGTTGAATCTTGTTTGCATGATCGACCCCTTCCCAACTCTGATCATAGACGAAGTATTGGATGTCATCATAGGCTATGAAATATACACATATACTAATGGATTTTTACATTACTGTCAAGTCTAGATCAAGGAGGAAGACAATATAAAAACCACCTTTATAACTGAAAGGAGATGTTTTACATATAAATTGAAGCCCTTTGGGCTGAAGAATGTGCCAGTAGTTTTCTCCCAGGTGGTGATCATCACATACAAAGACTTTATTCACAACTTCCTTTAGGTGTAATTAGATGATTAGACAGTGTATGGATTAGTAAAATATCACTATGATAATTTGTGCCTAATGTTTGAAAGGTACTGATAGTCATAAATTTATTTGAATCTTAAGAAGTGATTTTTGTGACACCATTTGACACATTCCTTAGGAACATCATTTTCAAAGATGCACTACTTATTGATCCATCCAAAATTATAGTCATCCTATAGCTTCAAACACCAACAATGTAGAAAGATGTTCATTACTTTCTTGGACATTTTAGATATTATAAGAAGTTTGTAAGGAATTATGCCAAGTTTATGGCATTACTAGAGGAATTATTACAGAAGGATGGCCCATTTTATTGGGGTGCAATGCATGAGGATCTTTTTGAGACACTAAAGCTAAAGCTAGAAAGTGTGCCAATACTAAAATTTATCGATTGGGTGACTCCCTTCCATGTCTGCATCGATGCCATTTTCACATAATGAGATGAAGGAAAAATGGATCATCCTTTCTATTTTACAAGTAGGAAATTGACCAAGGTAGAAGAAAATTAGACCACAACTACATGCAAGTAACTTGACAGGGTCTATTCCCTAAAGAAGTTTAGACATTATTTTCTAGTGACCCCATTTGTCTTTTTTAATAATCATTAGGTGCTCAATTACATAGTGAACAATCTCATTTTACATGAGAACATTTATTGATGGATCATATTATTCTAAGAGTTCTAATTTTTTATTATAGTCAAGTTTAGAAAGTAAAAATCAGGCCTATTCCATCTATCGTGCATCAAGTATATAGATGCCATCATGCCAATTCAATACAATATGCCTGATGCATAATTCTACAGGATCTGACACATCCAAAAAGGGTTACCATAGATCACAACATTTCTAACCTCTAGATCTACGCCTTAGGCCATGACCACTAAAGAAAAAAATTAAATTCAGTTTGTGTCACTTAATTTTAAGTTATTGGTGGGAAATTATAAAAATTGGTATGTGATGAGATCATATGCCAATGTGTGCTAGAGAATGAATTGGTCCTGGTAATGTAAGAAGCACATGAGGGGATTGTCCGAGGCCATTATGCTAGATATGACACAACATGAAAAGTCCTACAATCAAGCTTGTGGTGGCCAACTATGATTGATGATGAAAAATAATACACCAAAAAGTGTGACATGTGCCAGTGGATAGGAAAACTAAACCACTAGGATGAGATACCCCTCATTCCTATCACTGCATAGGTGTCATCCAAAAAGTGGGCCATTGATTTTATTGGGACTATCACTCCAACCATAAGGTAAACAAGAACAAGGTATATTTTGGTTGTTATAGATTATTTTACTAAGTGGGTAGAAGAAATGCCAACAAAAGACTATTTTATCATGACAACATCAAGATTCATTTGTAAAATCATTATCATTAGGTATGCGTGCCTGCTCAACTTGACTAGTGACTATGGCACACATCTTAATAATGAAATAGTTTGGATCCTATTGTTTGAGTATATGGTGGCACAATATAAAACCACACCCTACCACCCCCAAGCTAATGGCATCATGGAAATAATGAATAAAATATTAGGGACATGACTCACAAAAATCATTGATGTTGGTCTCAAAGATTTAGATAACCACATGTCAACTATGTCATGGGCCTATTGCAAGACATACAAGAACATAAACAAGGCTACATCATTTTAACTGGTGTTTGGTCTAAATACGATTTTATCTATGGAGTTCCTAGTTCCCTTAGTGCACATTATGTGTATTCGTTAATTGGATGACCAAGAGTCATTAAGCACACACCTAGAAGATGTAGAAAGGCTAGATGAGACACATGCCTATGCACAATAGACCTAGTAGATAGAGAAAGCCTGATAAAAGACATGGCATGATATTCACATAAAGGGAAAGGTTTTCATAGAAGATGAATTGGTCTTTTTATATTATTCTAAGTACTTAAGGCACCCAATAAAACTAAAGATCGGGTAAATGGGACCTTATGTAATCTACAATATCTTAGAGACTCGCGCAAAGAAATTGTGCAGGTTGACTGGTGAAATGATCCTTGAGAATTTCAATGAAAATAGATTGAAATTACACCACCAATAAAATGGTGATTGCACCCTCTAACTCCAACTTTCTAGTCAAAATTTGGGTGCTTTATATTATGAACATAATAAAATTGGTTCGAGTCAAATCTTTGCCTAATGTTTTGTTTCTTAAGTGTTGTTTAAATAAGCGTGGTGATTTTCATACTCTAGTAGAACATTATTGGCACTTCCACTCACATAAATCCAATCATGTGAGTCAATTTTGGTCACTTTTAAGCACTTGTGGCCAGACACCTAAGCTTTTAGGCACTGTGAAGTCTACCAGGCTAATTAAATTATGAGTATAATTAGACAAGTAAATCACACATGAAGTTGTTCATTCATAAGAGACCAAGAGGAGTTAGTGAAGCATTGGAAGACTAGTGCAAATAATTGTATGGGGTAGGGAAGTCTGAAACAAGAGATAGTAAATCTCATAGAAATTGATAGAGATAGTGAAGTGATCTTGAAAGAAAGCACAACACTAGAGAAGAGATGGAACCTAGGAGGTTGAATCATGCACATGTGAAGCGTTGTACCTAGATAACCAAAAAAAGCCAAGATTCATGCTAATATGATGAAAAAATCACAAGTGACCATTTTAATAGTTGGAACCCACCCAATAGTTAGTAGGAAGTGACCATTTGAATTACTTATCACTTCCCCAAAGAAACTGTTAGTTAGAGTTAATACTACAGAATGATGATGGAAAAACAAAGATCCACATTAATGAGTAGATGGTAATGGATTTTAGTGGATTTCATGGATTTTAGTGCATTTTGAAGATCTCAATGATGACATCCATCAATTTATTAGATGAGAAGAACATATAAGACCAAATTTGGCAGAAGTAGGTGGTATACTTATCATTTTTAAATAGATTAGAGCAAGAAGCTGAAGATACCAGAATGAAAAAAATTCTACAAGAGAGAAAAAAAAGTTCCCCAAAACCTTCCTAAGTGTGTGAAAAAGAGAGAATAGGAGATTTCATCTTTCCCTAAGGTGAAGAGGAGGCAAATGGACCAACTTTGAAGGGGAAACAAGAAAGTAGAGGTTTTAGTAGGAAAACCAATGCACCATTTAAGGGGTAGGAATCTCAAAAGCTAAACATGTAGTTGCATTTCCCATGTATATGAAATAGACCAAACACCATTTTGGGTTTCAATAGGATCAATTGATCATGCTTTAATAATAGCATTTTTAGGATGGGGAAGAAAACACTGAGCATGAAAGTGCTAAAATCGCACAGTGATGTGAAGAAAGAAAAAGTAGTGAGAGAAGCAACCATTGCAAAACATGAGACATAAATGGTAAAGGGAGTTAGCATTATGGAGATTGATTCAAACACAAGCACAAATCTCATCTATTGATAAATGGAATTCCCACCATAATTGATGGTGGGGGAAATGTGGGTATCCTTTGCCCATGTATGTAAGTTGAAAGACTACAACTATAGAATGGGTAGTAATGTAAAAGACTTGAGTAAACATTAGATGATGGATACAAGTAAAAATACAAAGGTGGGAACTATGATCTTTGATTTCTCCAATAGAGACAAGTTGAAAACCATGGGCACAACATAACTCTTTGAGTTTCCAAGCTTAAACAATCTAAAAGACCTGGTACATTTCATTCTCTTGAAGGTGCATGGTGACTGATTTTATTTTTCTAGATGATGCATGAGAATTTTTGTAAGCCATCTAAGCATAATCACAAGCCTACCTTGTATAGGTACATATATAAGGGAGATGATACATGATGATGTAGAAGTAAAGAGG
Source organism: Torreya grandis (assembly GCA_037957365.1). Lineage (NCBI taxonomy): Eukaryota > Viridiplantae > Streptophyta > Pinopsida > Cupressales > Taxaceae > Torreya > Torreya grandis. The sequence continues at coordinate 2,030,501 of JARHVA010001599.1, read as the reverse complement.
GTCACAAATCTCCTGGGCTATTACAAGTTTGGACTTTTATTCCCCATAAAAGGCATTCATCACCTTAGCATAAGGGTAAAAGTGAACTTGGTATGTGCAAATTTTTTATCTAGCAGTCGATGGTCAAACATAACCAAAACCTTCTTTTACATTACCCACCACATGGCACAGGGAGAACTTTTCAACATATCTAAATTTATCATAGATCATAAAGAATGTGTAAGAATGCTATCAAGTGCGTAGGACTTTCCAATGGGGGTACATGATTATCTTGATGGTAATGAAGTAAATAGGTGTGTCAGATGGTGACGATGACCACCTATGGGTGTTTCCACCAAATCATGAGTCCCCAATGGTGAAGTACCAAGACTACATCTTACCTTCCCCCCCCCCCAAATTTTTTGTAAATTTAAAAAAACATAGTGTAGGGGTGGTTTAATATATATGTGGAGGCCTTTGGAAAGGAGTGTCACATCCCACAAAAACTTTATCAATAACTTGTGGGAATAATAACCTTCACCGTGATGCAACACTTTTGTGTGGTGAGCCTAAAGCTCACTGATGGAAATATTTCAAGTTAGATCTAATTGCTTTATGCATTTTTGGCCAAATACTTTATGGTGGCACTTAAGAGGATCCCAAACACATAATAGATTGATATCCAAGAAAAGGGCATGGATTATGATATGAAGATGATGATGTACAAATTTGTTCACCCCAAAACAAAGGCAACCAAGGATGATTAGGATGATAATGACAAACCTAACATCCATCCCCTATAGAGGGTTATAATCAATGGGATAATTTCCAACTTATACTATGGGATGAAGCCATGCAAGAAGATTAGAGGCCCTCATCAAAGATGATGATCATCCCCTCTTAGCCAGCAATGAATGAAAATATGCACCAAAATTCTAGGTGAAGTCACTCTAGAGGAAGCATGGTGAAAAAATAGAGAAAATTATAGAGTGCATACAACATAATATAGCTTCCAAAGAAAAAATCATGCCATTTACCCCAAATAAGTGCATAACATTCAATCAAGGGGGTGCTTCTTATAGAAAGCATTCAATAAAGACTAAGGGACCTATGACATTCCCTACTAAGACCCTTATAGACATGGAGAAAGAAGCAGCCATAATTCTTATAATAGAAAAGACTGAAGAAGATAGGGAAGGGGCTTATAACCTAAAAAAAGAGGAAGGTGAAGAGGAACTCAACCCCTGAAACATCCAAGAGGCCTTATAAAGTGGTATGGCCACAACAGTAAAAGTAATTGATGAAATGGAAAGCTATTCTTTTAGTGCAACCATGATAAAGACCCCACCAAAGAAAACAATGTGTACATCTAAAGATAAGGCATCCCAAATGGCCCCTCAATATATCATGGAGAAAAGAGTAGCCTACAAGAAAATGGGACTTAGTGAGGAACATATAATTATGGCTTTGGTGATTGAATAAAAGTAGAAACTTGGTTGAATATATGTTATGATCCTAATGGGTGTATTTCACTAATGCTTTGAGGTTTTGGTGTAGCGGTTTGTTACAAGTGGTATCAGAGCTATGATTTGGGTAATCTTGTGGGTGAAACCCTAATCTTTTAAAATTTGGATATATATAAAAAATGGTTTCAAATTTATCTTTACTTTTTTTACTGGAGTTGAGAAATCATTAAATTAAGCTTCCATTAAAATTTCATCTCAATTGGATCTGTTTTTAAAAAATTATCCCCAGTTTATGTTTTTTCATAAAATTGATCTATAGTTCAAAATTCAAATAATTTTTATGATTTATTTACATTTTTGGAAAAATTAGAAAAATTTGGCTAGGTTATGTTCTTTGTATGTTATGATTTTAGGCCGACATAATTCCAAAATCTCTTGGTAAAATTTGGGTCAAAAGTGCCAATCAGGGTTGACATCGTAAAGCCCTTTTATGGTAGGTTCACAAACTTGGAGCCAAGGAAATGGTGCTAAAACTCTAGGTAAAAATTCTAACAAGGAAGAGATCCTTTTTACCAGGGTTCTCTGACATAGATCACAAAGTGAGCCAACTTGACTATACTGTGCAAGGAATTCAAAGTGAGGTGCAAGGCATAAAATCTAATATAAAATCCATACAAGATAGTTTTGTAGATATCATGATGGATTTGAAAAATGATCAATCAAATCATCCATCTATTTCTATGGTACAACCTCACCAGGGTGGTTCTTCCAACCAGTCTACTTCAAATCCAACTACATTGCCATAGAGGAACCTGTTACTAAAGGTGGATATGCACAAATTTGATGGAAAAGATCCACTCAATTAGATCAACCAAATGGAGATTTTTTTTGATTTGCATTAGATCACAGGTGGATAGAAGGTTATCATGGCATCCTTGTATCTTGAACCTGATCAATTCATTTGGTATTGATGGTTGTGTGCTCAAAAGAAAAAGATGACTCTCGGTGTCACCTAGTCAGTTTTTATAGAGGAGCTACAATTACACTATGGAAATAGTGCGATAGAGAATTACTTCAACTAACTAGAAAAATTATGATAGACTAGCTCCATCAAGGACTATATTCATTATTTTTAGAACCTATCCTTATGTGTGGAGACAATTTATGAGGATAACTTGAATGACCTATTTTTGGGTGGACTCAAGGACCACCTTCAATATGAGGTACACATGTTTAATCTACTTAATATTTTTGATTATATTATCATGGCACGTAAAACTAAGGAAAAATTCATAGCTAATAAGAAGCAGCCATTCACTCACTTCAAATATCATAGCATTTCAACACCAACATTTCTTCCACCTACCATATTGACCCCTTAGCAAATTGAAGAGAAGTGTACAAAAGGATTATGTTTTGGTTGTGATAGCAAGTGGAGCAAAGGACATAGATGTGTTGAGAATAAGTTATTCTACATTAAGGGATCTAATGAAGGTGGAGAAGAAGATGATGCCTCCAATGATGATGAGGAAGAGATAGAGGAGGTACCTAAAGATTCCCAACCTAAAATATCTTGTCATGCACTTGCAGGTATTAGCACCCCACAAACTCTTAAGCTGGTGGGTTTCCTTAATAAATGGAAGGTGACAGTGTTGATTGATTTGGGTAGCACACAACTTCATCAACCATAAGTTGGCCACTTGATTGAACTATTTCATCTACATAGCACCAAAATTTGAGGTCATGATCGTAGATGGTGGCACAATCAATTATTCAAGCAAATGCCATCATATTAAGCTTACTATGGGTGAGTACAATCTTGATTTTCCTATGTTTGCTATTCCCATGGGTAGCATAAACATTTTTCTTGGGATTCCAATGGCTCACAACCTTGGGTACCATTGAGATGAACTTCAAAGAACTATTCATGCACTTTCATTCTAAAGGTAGGAAAATTGAATTATTTGGATTATAGGCAAAATCTCCATAATTGATTATTTCACATCAAATGCCCAAGATACTAAAAAAGGGGGCAGAGGGAATTATTTCATGATTATGTTCCATAGAAGTTCAACCCACACAAGCATCTACACATCTTGATCTATAGATGATTATTGATTACCACCCATTTAATTTTGGGGCCATGCCAAAAGGACTACCACTAAAAAGAGAACATAATCATGCCATACAACTACTTCCAGGGAGTCAACCACCAAATATCAGACTATATAGATATCCATATGTACAAAAGAGTGAAATCAAAAATATGGTCCATTAGATTCTGGAGGCAGGGATCATCAAGCAAAACCAAAGTGCATATTCATCACCAGTGGTCATGGTGTGGAAGAAGGATGACACATGGAGGATGTGCCCAGATTATAGGGAACTCAATAAGTACACCATCAAAAATAAGTTTCCTATTCCAGTAATTGATGATTTACTTGATGAGTTGCATGGTGGTAATTATTTTACAAAATTGGATCTTCACTTGGGGTACCATCAAATTATAATAAAGGATGAAGATGTTCATAAAACTACTTTTAGAACACATGAGGGCCATTATGATTTTTTGGTAATGCCTTTGGTCTTACAAATGTACCATCTACCTTTTAGAGCTTGATGAACACTATTTTTTGGCCCTTTTTAAGGAAGTTTGTGCTAGTTTTCTTTGATGACATATTGATTTATATTTAGACATGGGAAGCACATCTGCAACATGTGAAACAGGTGTTGATAGTTTTGGAAAAGCATCAGCTTTATGCAAAGCCATCCAAATGTGATTTTGGAGTACAAGAGGTAGAGTACCTAGGTCATATTGTTTCCCACGAAGGTGTCAAAGTTGATCCCTAGAAGATCAAAGCTATGATGGAATGGCCCATGCCAAAAACCCTAAAAAAACTTTCCTAGGACTAACATGTTACTACCTAATATTTGTGAAAGGTTATGGTAGCATAACATCTCCACTCACGTCATTGCTAAAAAAGGATGTCTTCCCTTGGAATGATGCCACCACCAAAGAATTTGAGAAACTAAAAGTAGCTATGTACACCACTCCATTTTTGGCTACTCCAAAATTCTAAAAGACATTCAATTTTGAATGTGATGCTTCTGGATCTAGGTTGGGAGCGGTACTAATGTAGGAAGGAAGACTCATTGCATTTAACAGTCATCAATTCAAAGGTAAGAATCTACAAAAACCTATCTACGAGAAAGAAATGATGGCTATTCTTCATGCAGTTAAACAATGGAGGCCCTATCTAATGGGTAGACACTTTAAGGTGAAAATAGATCATGATAGTCTCAAATACCTTTTGGAGAAAAGATTATCATCTGAGGAACAAAAAAAGTGGGTAACCAAAATGTTGGGTTATGATTTTGAAACCATCGATAAAAAAGGTAAAGATACACAGGTTCTAATTCAAAATCTCTAGCAATGTACTCTAGCCTCTAAAAAAATTTAATGGAAAGGTAATGTCTTATGGTATAAGGGTAGGTTATAGTTGTGCAAAACTTTAGAGCTTAAGCATAAGATTCTTGTAGAGTTGCATACATATCCAATTGGGGGACACTCAAGGTTCTTAAAAACTTATCACGGAATTAGGAAAGAATTATTTTGGGAAGGAATCAAGGGAGATGTATAAAAGTTTGTGGCATAATGCTTGATATGCCAATAGAATAAAGGTGAGATAGTTAAGACCCAGGGTCTGTTACAAACGTTAGTAATTCCTAGTCAAAGGTGGGAGGAGGTTTCCATGGATTTCATCACAGGGTTGCCTTGTTCTGAAGGTAAGAATGTTTTCTTGGTCATTGTGGATAGGCTTACAAAATATGCCCATTTTTGTGCTCTCTCCCACCAATTTTCAACAAGTAAAGTAGCAACTATTTTTATGGAAGCAGTTCTAAAATTACATGGAACCGCAAAAATAATTGTAAGTGATCATGATCCTATTTTCACTAGTAATTTATGGATTGAACTATTTTCCTATTTGGGTACTCAGCTAGCTCATAGCTCATCTTACCACCCCTAATCTGACAAAAAAATAAAAGTGGTTAACATATGTTTAGAGAGGTATCTATGTTGTTTTGTATCAGATAAATAGGAACATTGGGTTAAATACCTACCACTTGCAAAATGGTGGTTTAACACATCTTTCCATACCTCTTCTAAAATGTCTCCATTTTTAGCACTATATGGTTACGATCTACCTTCCATCACTTCTTCATTAAAGGTGTAAACCAAGGTTCGATATGTGGAAGAGCACATTTAGTATCAACAAGAGGTTTTGGCTAGTTTGAGAGAGAATTTGGCCTTGGCACAAAAAATGATGAAGCAACAAGTAGATCAACACCATAGTGAGTAAAATTTTGAGGTGGGTGACTGGGTATTTGTACGTTTTCATCCTTACAAGAAGATGTCCTTAAATCAATAGAAAAGGACAACAAACTTGTTCCTACATATTATGGCCCTTATCAAGTTTTGTAAAAAATTGGAAGTGTGGCTTACAAGCTTGATTTACCTCATTCATCTCACATACACCTAGTATTTCATTTTTCCTATTTGAAGAAGGTCATTGGAAAGAAAGTTTCAATCCAGATAGAGCTCCTAGAACTAGATGAAAAAGGACAAGTCATTTTGGAACTCGAGAAGATCCTTTAAACACATACTAAGAGGTTGAGAACTAGAGAGATTAGGGAATATCTAATCAAGTGGAAGAACTTGGGTAGTAAAGATACAAATTGGGAAGGTGAAGATTTTTTGCAACAACATCCAGAGTTGTTCAATGTTGAGGATAACATTGGTTTGAAGGGGAAGGGCATGTTATGCCCCTAATGTATCACATGTATTAGGATAGGAATAGCTGACTTATGGCTTACTTATCCCTCTTTGATGTTATATCACATTTCTCTATGCATTCATTTGGTTAGTAGGTCAAACTATGGAGTAACAATGGCCTAAATAGACTATATATAGGAGGTATTGGGTAGTTTTTTATGTTCATATTCAAAATCTTGCTCTTATTGAAGCTTGTGGAGGTTTCCCCCTTGAAGTGGCTTATTTATTATCATATATTTTGATATATTTCAGTCATATTTGAATCTATTTCTACTATTCTACTTTATTGTTGAAGTAATTTCATTACAAGTGGTATAAGAGCATCCACCTGGGTTCAAGTCATGGAGCAAGTGGCTACGTTGGCATGGCAGTGTTCATCTAGGGCTCATACACACAGGGGATCCTAGTGGTACGGGAAAAAATCTAGCCCAGATTCTGGGTTTGAAAGTGTGGTGGGATGTTATGATCCTAATGGGTGGATTTCACTAACACCTCAAGGTTTTGGTGTAGCAATTTTTTACAAGGCCTTATAAAGTGGCATGGCCACAACACTAAAATTAATTGATATATTGGTAAGCTTTTCTTTTAGTGCAACCATGATAAAGACCCCACCAAAGAAAATAATGTGTACATCTAAATATATGTCATCCCAAATGGCCCCTAAATATATCATGGAGAAAAGAGTAGCCTACAAGAAAATGAGACTTAGTGAGGAACATATAAATATGGCTTTGTTGATTGAAGAAAAGTAAAAACTTGGCTGAATAAAAGAAGGCCAAGTTGGAGAATAGGGCTGCAAAAATACCATCAAGCATAAAAACATAAATAGATGTGGTCAAATAGGCACCAAATGACCTTACCAAACAAGCATAAGAAACTACGAGGCACATCCAAGTAGTGAAGGGGTATCTAGACCAAAATAAGGTGATGTTAGCACCTCAGAGCAAAAAACAAAGATATTTGAAGATCACCATTAGCAATAAGGAGACCCTGGAATTGAAGGTATAACCCTTGAAATAAACATTGAGAAGCCTCAGGATGAAGAAATGAATGAGGAGGAAAATTTTGATGAAGCAACGCCCAAGGACTAGACAAGTGACTCCTCAGAGGAACACACTAATGAGAGTAGTGGTGGTAGTGAAGTGGAAGAAGTGCACGTGGAAGAGAAGGCCATCATCAAAAATGTAAACAAAGAGATCCACATTAGAGAAATGGTGCAAAAGGATTTTGAGGATGAATATTTATACTTGTATAAAGTTATGCCCCTACAAGCCACTAAGACAAGGATGTGTAAACAACTTCATTTACATTGGACTATTGCATGGTCAAGCCCTAATTTGAAGTACCAAAAGATGAAAATTCAATCCTAGAGGATATAAAAGAAGGGTAGGAATCTCTTCTTGTTGACCCATGGTCCATGAGCCCAGTCTAATCTGGGAATGCACTAATAAGCATGGCCGCATAAGTAATACACCAAAATGTCATAAATGATGGCAAGATGAGGAAAGTAAATAATTTCTTTAAGGAATAAAAAGAGGAAGCATAGACTAACAAGTTCAAACTATAATAGCTTTGTGAGAATGTGGATGCAACCAAGCCATTTCTTATGATTGGCATCAACACCTTAGACATATCAGAGGTTGATAAAATTTGTGTATTGGTGGAGAATATGTTCCCAAAACTCTAGCCTAAGCCATCACAATAATAAGAATAAGAGAAAAGCCACAATATTACGCTAAAGAATGAGCTACTAGACAAGCTACAAAAAGTGGAGGATCTTTTCACAAAGTTGAAGGAAACACAAAAATAGTAGACACAATGTTATTGAACTTCTCCAACCAAGCCTCAGTGATAGATACATGATTGAAGTAAGCAAAGGATTAGAAGAAGAAATTGATGATAAAAGTGTACTCTTTAGATAAGGTATAAAGGTCACATATCACAAGAAGCGTAAATTCATTGAGAAATCAGATCAAGGATCAGGAGATAACCTTGGAATAACTCTTTCATAACCTTGGAATATCTCTTCCATACACTTATTCTCGCTACTACTTCAACTAAAATTTATATCACCATAAATGAGATCAAGCTAGCCATAAAGGGATTTGAGGACTTCAATGTAGAGTTCTAGGAAAATGGACCTGAGTTTTATGCTCCTAAAATTTTGATGGTAAAGTCTGAGGGAAAACTAGGGTTTTTATATGGGGTAATGTTGGGCCAATAAATTTGGTTTGTCAATGTTTTTGTACCAACTTGATATCTACCTCAGTGCATCTAGATATTTTGGCAAGCAATTAGCCTAACAAGTTTGATAGTCAGTTCAAGGATGAATCACAAAACATGTGCCAATTGGTTGATGGCTAACCAATTATGGGATAATCAAGGCATAAATTAATATCTTAAGGAGGATGGAAATTAGATCTCAAGAATCATGGGATCATGGAGTCGGTATTTATGATGACAAAACTCTAGCACACTGTTAGCATGTAGCCTCAACCCTGGCAAAGATGCTCTTGAAGACCTATATAAAGAGCTCAATCTAGAAGATGAAAAGAGGGACAATCATAATGACACTCTGGTGAAATGATTTTGGAAGCATGCCTTGTAAAGTTTGATTTAGAAGCCATTAATATTTCCTAAAGCTTTAGTTAGACATAGATATAGAATGGAAGCCACCCTAGATCCAATTGTATGTGTCTAAGTTTGCCTATAAACCTCAAGGTTGTAGATGGTATGTCTTTGTATGTCAAATTTTATTTTGGAGTTTGAACAATGATTAATGGTGTTGCTTTGAAATACATTTGGGTTTGTCTTGGTTTAGATGCGTTGTAGTATTTTAATGCAAGTGTTTGTGTTATGTTGCATATTGGTTAATTATGTAATTTGAAGTTCATGTGTTTTGTTGGTTTCATATTTTAATGGAGTCTCTACATTTTCATGACATCATAATCATTCTACATGCGAAATTAGTAAATATTTGTGCCCATGAACCCAATCCTTGTTTAATTTGCATATGTTAAGTGTGGGGGATAGCTTAAACCAAATTAGTTGTGACCCACTTAATGCCTATATGACCTCAAACTCACCTTCAAATAGGCTTGTGCCTATTTATTTTCTCCTTAGCTACGTTATCTTATATTGCTTGAGCCCTCCTTTTTAAGTCTTACACAATGGCTCAAGTAGCCCAATGCAGATCCTGATTCCTTCTCAACTATACTTTGGATGGGCACATAGGGCTAGTGCCTTATGTGAATTGATTTCGATGCAACTCAATGTTTAAATATTGAGGGCAAAAAGAGTTATCCTATACTTATGATTGTAAGCAAAGAACCCCTCCAAGAATTTTAACAACAAATAATTTTATTCATTATTCACATATGTATACTTTCAATTCAGTATTCAACTTGAGATTCAAACTAGTAGATATATTTAGAATGGATGTATATTATATTTATGGAAATTATATTTATTTATTTTCATTAAAATAATTAAAACATCCTTAAACATACATTAGAAATGACACAAGATGGATATTATATTTTGATTTTTTAAATTTTTATCCTAAATAAAAACATTTAAAAAAAAATCAATTATTATATTTATTTTATTTTTAAGAATGATTTTTTCTAGATTAATCATTTGAAGAACAAATTTTAAGAATATTGTGAATTTTTTTATTAGAATTTTATAATTTTTGTATGCAAATAGCATTTTCTCTTATGTTTAATTATGATTTAATGCATTTTAAAAATAGATTAATGTAAATTATTTTTTTAAAATTTTATAATATTTAAATGCCAATGGTGCATTTTAAAATTAAAATTTTATATATATGTAAATATCTTTTAATACCATATTATATTTTATTATATATGTGTATATGTATATGTATGTGTATGTTTATATTTATACAAATTATTGATGTAAAACAAATTATATTTATTTATATGTTACATTGTTGTATTTGCATCTAATAGATAAAGTAATGTTCAAACAAGTTTTTTTAAAAGTATAAAATAATATTTTTTATTAAAAAATATAAAATTTACTTATATAATAACTTTTTAATTATATTAATAATTGTTTAGATTTTTTTTTTCAAAATTATATTTGTATTTTTTATCTAGTTTAAATTAATACAATATTACATACTTAAATGTTTTTAGAAAAACATTGATAATAATAATGTTTATCAAATCTATTACTACAAAAATTGACAAATGTCTCATGTAAATAAAACATATCTTACATATTACAAATATGAATCGTGTAATATGTAACAATTGTTATAAGAATTTATTTTATTTCACTATCTTTTGTGTGCTATTATTTCATTGTATCTATTTTAATTAGAAAAAACAATAATTTTAATTTTCAGATAATATTAAAATATATTAAATATTATTTATTAATAATATTGTTTCCAATATAATACAAATGCTAAATAATTTTATAGAAATTTTCATTTTTAATTAACTTCATTTCTCTTTCAAAAAATTAACAAAATATTTCTCACTTTGTTAATGTCTATATGACCCACCCTTCATGCAATTGCTAGTTCCTAATTATTTCTAATGCTCAACATCTACATTCATGTACTTATGACGGTACCTAGTGACATTACGTGGCAATGAATCTCTAAATTTAGAGGTAGAGTACCTAGTGCTGGTTACATCTGTATGATGTATAGTTTCTTGCACATGTTTGGCTAAATTTAGAGAAATGCTTGATTGAGAAAAATTGCCAAAAAAAACCTAGGAGACCACTGAGTATTTACTGTAGAGATATATATATATATATATATATATATATATATATATATATATATTAAAGAGAATAATTTTTTCACTATTAAATTAATTTAAATTTAATATATTAATTTATAAATGATGTTTAAAAATTATATAAAATAAATAGACAAATTTTTAATATGTAAAATAGAAAAAATCGATATTTAAAAAATTATAACTCTTTTTTCCTATTTAAATATTATGAAAGTTTTAAAATGTTAAACAAAATTAAACATTTTTTTTCCTAATGAACAAGTCTTTTCAAATAAGAAGCTTCCAAATTTATTGAACTTATTTTAATGTTTGTAAGGAATTATATTGTCAAATACCATATAATTAATGATTTTTTAAAGATGTTAATTTTAAAATAATTTTTTTTAATAAATTATTTTAATAGGTTAAAATTTAATTTTTATAATATTATTTCACAATACATAGTTTTATTAATTTTTCAACAATATTTAATGAGATATTTAAAAATTACTATTTCTAAGTAAAATTATTATTTTAAATTAAATAATATTTAATATTTTACCTTTTCATTTTTTATAATTATTTTTTTTATAATTTATAATTAATATTTAAATGATTTTATTGAAGAGATTTTTTTAAATTCTGAACACTAATTAAAAAGGATTTGATTTATTCATACATTCAATAATCTAAACCTAACAACCAAAATGATTATCCTTTAATTTTAAAAATTAACCTTCATAAAATTAAGGCTCCATCTTTACATTTTTATCATATTAATTTTAATTTTTAAATTTACATTAAATATATTAATTTTTATAAATAAAATTTGATGTACTACTTACTAAATTTGAATCATCCTACTTATTCAAAACAAAAAACAAAAAAATTGATACCAGTAATTTATTCAACAGTCCTTAACTATTAATATAGTATATGGTAAAAGAAAAGAAAAATAAATATAATTTTTGTATTTTTATTTATTTTTTGAGTTTTGAATAATCTATTTTAAGTTTTATCATGCATTTAATCCCGTTTATTAAAAGTGTTAATTGTATTTTATAATTAAATAAGTAAATATAATTATATGACCATTGCTTTTACTCTATTAGAATCTAAATTAATTGTCAAACAGTTTTCCAAATACACTTGAATTGTTTTAATGTGAAAAACTCATTTTCATAAAAGTGAGATCATATGACTATCAAATTTACTCTATTAAAATTTAGATTAATAATCAAACAGTTTTCAAAATACATTTAAATTATTTTAACATAAAAAACTTATACTGATAAAAACTAAATCATAAATTTAAATCTTAAAAAAAAAATATATATATAAACATGATTAAATAACTCCAACATACCTATAAACCTTAAAAAGATTTCATTCCATTGCATAACAAATCCACTATGTCCAACAATATTCATTACATCAGTACTATTATTAGTGACTGCCAATGACAATGATTAGTGCCTGCCAAAAAAAATTATTTTTTCATTCCACCCGTGAATTGTTTTTGTCTCTATATGTTCTTTTCACTATAAAAAGCCAAACTGGCTTTGAATTTATAAAGGAAGAGTTTGACAGACATCTTAGATTTTATAGAGATTTCATCATGGATTGCTCAAAGAGTAGACGTGCATGGACTGCGAATGAAGATGTGGCACTCATGGAGTACGTTGAAGTTCATGGCAGTTCTCATTGGCCATCCATTCCTAAGAATGCAGGTGATGTCCTCATTTATTTTCTACATTCATTAAAAAACAGAAAATCAAAAAGCCTAAAGGTTAAAATTTGTTTGCAGGGCTTAAGAGAAGTGGGAAGAGCTGCAGATTAAGGTGGGTGAACCATCTTCGTCCAGATATTAAACGTGGGAGCATTTCTGAAGACGAGGAGCAGCTCATTATTAGACTTCATTCTCTGCTTGGAAATCGGTATTATTCTTCCTTCATTTATATATAAATTCTTCAATTTAGTGATTAAGGGGTATTTATTCCATCATTTTTTATTTTTTATTTATGGATTCCACACAACCCTTTGATTATATGAAAATGGTAGATAATACAATACAGTGAAAGATTGAACAAAAGGCCGTGTTATATTTGGAATATGATGCTGGATTTGAAAATAGCAACTCATGTGCAGGTGGGAATTGATAGCCGGGAGACTTCCAGGCCGAACTGGCAACGAAATAAAGAACTAATGGAATAGATTTTTGAAGAATAAATTTGCAATGGAAAAGAGAAATGAAAGATCAGACCCTATTTGGAATGAATCCAAGTTGGAGGAGAAGAAAATTCATGAATTGTGTATTAATTATAATCATAACTGTAAGGATGATGACAATGCGAACTCTAATATTCCCAGCGAACAGTTTCCTGGCATTCATGGTAAAATCGTATGTGCAGAGAACCTTTGCAAAATGCCTGAAGGCAGCAGTGACGATGGTGTTAACAACATTATTATGGAGTATAATGGATGGGAAAGTGCATTATCACCGCTTTGGTAAACTCCTCTATACCATGGCAATGGCTAAGTCGTACCCATTGAACAAAGTTGGTGACTTTTGTCCCACATTTCCACTCAACTTAACTCTGTGTCAGTTTTCTGTTGAAAATGGATGGATGTTATGTTTTCTTTTTCTCTTCAAACAATAACCAACACTAAATCATTAGATTTTTTTAATAGAAATATTAAATATATAAATTAAAGGGGTGTAAGAGCCAAAATGCATTTAAAAATATATCATCATGATGGACCAATATGGTCCAAAAGCTCTTTATGGTGGACCAATGTGGTCCAAAAGCTCTTTATGATGATGCTCCAGGATGAATACAGAATTGTCAGAACAAACAAACCGCAGTACAGTAGCAAAGTAATTAAGCAAATGTATTGGAAATGAACTGTCAATTGGAAATTGGAGCCAACTGTATATACGTACAACAAAAATCTGTCACTGCTTGTTCTGTTGACAAACGGTCTCCAACTCTTCGAGAGGATTTTTCGTTACAAAACTCATTGTGTCTTGTGGTGGAACGTCAGCCGCAGCTGGGCAATGGTTGAGTTGACCATCCCTGCCGAGAATTTGCGGTCAACGTACCACGCATTAAGAGTTTTCAAAGTCAATATAAGAATAATATTGAGAACTAAGTTGAAAAGTAAAAGGAGAGAGAGATTATCTGATCTCCATGGTAGAGGGTTGGGGAAGATTCTGCATCTAACCTTTGTGTTCATGTGTTTGGAATATAGAAATATGTGCCCATACAAATCAATGTGTTTATATAAATCTGTAATCAACGAAATATTGAATTTTAGGGAATAAGACAACTGATGCACATCATAAGTCATCTTTACATCAAATAAAAACATTAATTAGGTTTGTGTACACATTTGTGCACATGCATGTATGTTTATGTAATATGTCAATCATGCTTACAATGATTTATATTTCGAAGAAAATATACAACAATCGAAAAAACATTGTCAAGACTCCAACATGTAAAAAAAATCATAAAATGACATTTTTAGTCATTTCCCAAAGGTCAAACAACCTCTTTTTGAGATGGTGATGAAACCACTATTTAATTCATGCAAGTGATTCTAAATCCACTAGTCTACATTGCATAATCGTCAATCTATAGTAACCGATAGGGTTACCTCTATAATGTAAATTATAATAACTAAAAACATGGCATTTGGACCTTTTTCCAAAGCAGAGGGATTAAAATGAGACTTCCAAGATGTCAATGTCAAGCATGACAAAATTCGATCCATTTGAAAGAGTTGTAGGTCAATTGTATAGAAATTAGTCTTGGGAGGGAGGGAGTTCTAACTCTAGACAGTACAAGTGAAATAAAAAAGGGTTTTTTTCCAAGAACTAAAGAGAGAACTACAACAAGAGATCCTACATGTGTGATGCATGTTTAATGAAGCTAGACCACGAGAATGACGTGTAATGTCTTGGTCATAGCTTATTACTGGAGAGGGTGTGTGCATGTGTGATTCTCTACAATGTTGTAATGCTCATTAAATAAATATAGTGTGTTTGGTTTTCATTATGAACTATTTTGTTCATGCATGTGTCTATTTGAGAGTGAGTGTAAGTGTTGACATATGAATAAGGCTACCCTTAATTTGTCCCCCTTATTTCCATTTGTTATAGTTTTTATTAGGTTAAGGTTTTCCTTATTGGGTTGATTGTGCAAGGATCTTGATGTGTAAATTAAAATTTGGGAAAGAGAATCCTATATTAGTAGTAAATTGATGAGTAATTATGGAACACCTAGGAATACATCTTAGAAGAAGAAGCACACATAGAGTTACACACTTGATAGCGATTATGAGTGGAATCTAAGTGGGATTGGATGTAATGGATACTACAAAAATAATAGGAGTGACAATTCAATATCTAAATGATTTATTGAATAAGGACAAATCCAATAAGTTCAAGTTGAATATTTGAATGACATACCAAAATTAATACATGTTAAAGTCATTACAAAGATCCAAAGCAAGCCAATGTTGAAAACATGTAGCTATGAGGAACCCTATGCTTTGAAGATATTATATATTGGATTAGAAAGATAGAGAATTATTTTGACTATTGGTCAATAGAGGACTTAAAGAGAGTGAAGCTTGCCTACAAACTTAAGAGACATTCATCTTTATGGTGGTTTCATGTGAAGTTGGAGAGGGAGAAAAGAGGAAAATATTGAATTAGTACTTTGGACACAATGGTTGAAAAGATACAATGTAAGTTTGAACCATCTAATTTTCATTTGAGATTATTTAAGAAGTATTGTAATCTTATATAAATAAAAATGAGTGTAAAATACTAAAATATGGATTTTTACAAGCTCACCATTACAATTATTCATTTGGAGGATGATCAAGAGAAATTGTCAAGATAAGTAAATGGACATTATTTTTCTCATCAAAATATGTTTGGAATGTTCAAATTGAATTTAGTGGAATAGGTCTATCAATGTGCATTGAAGGTATAAAATATGTTATATAGTAGTAAAATAATACATCTATAGGAAGATGAAGGTTCTCAAGAGAAAGAGTAAAATAAAACATTTGTAATTGAAAATATACTCGTGAAGGATAACTTAGTGTTTCTAAGAAATAAATTTAGACCCAAAGAGGAAGAGATTACTATTGTAAAGGAATATTGTAGTCTAGTAGATGAAGAAACATAGGAGTCATGGGTAAGTGGTTTGAATATGGAGATTTTCAAGATAGAGATCTTTATTGTTCTGAAGCATTTCAGAGTAAGAGTAATTCGATTGAAGGAAGAAATAATATTTCTATTTTAGATGAAGAGTGTATTGAAACACCAAATAGAATAAATGAACATTTTCATTGTGAAGATCTTATGATTAAGAGAGTGTTGTTTAAAACAACCAATAAGAAAAATAAATTGTTGTAAATATAGCATATTTCCTAGACTACATGCAAAGTTTAATGTAAGAGTTGTAAGGTTTTTGTCAATAGTTGTAGCACACATATTTCTATTTCAAATGAAATGGTCAAGAAACTTAGGTTTAAAATAATAGTGCATATAAATCCATATAAAGCTTATTTTTTTTACTAAGGGCCATAAATAATTAGTCAATGACTATTGTATGGTTACTAAAACCATATTGGGTGATACAAAGATGGGGTTTTGTGTGACAAAATTCTTATGAATGGATGTCGAGTTTTTTGAAATACCATGTTAGTTTGATAGAAGGGTTATACATCATGATAGAGAAAACACTTTCACACTTTTTAAGTATGGTAATAGGTTCACATTGAACAAGTTCAAGGAAAGAGGAGGAGAAGTGGACAAAAGTTAAAAAGTTTTGTTTGTATCTAATAAAGATTTTTCTAAAGAAAAGTATAGGAAGGTATTTTTTATTTTTTACCCAAAATGTTGCATGTCTTTATTGTAAAATAGGTTAATCAAAGTTCAATTAAATTGGGAATTTAGTTGAACTTTTTTTCTTAATTTGCTTCTAAAAATTTATTAAATCGATTAACACTTTTTAATATCATTATTCATCATATCAATCTAGTTTTTTAATGTAGTTTTCCAAACATTGAATAATATAGGTTGACAACTATGGATAATGAGGAAGTGAATAAGCAAGAAAATGATATGTTGGAGAAGGTTTTTGTAAGATAATATTCAAATCAATGTTAAATTCTTGTATATTTGGAACCTAAAAAGGCTGAATAATTGAGATGTGCATGGGTTCAAAAGCCATTATAATATCACTATCACATATAAATTTGCATTACATGGATTAGATGATTTGGGAGAATTTTTAAATAAATAAAGATACTTTGCAGTATCACCAATTCCTAATTAGACAAGGTTAACAATGAAAGCCTAAATTTTATAAAGGAATAGTTATATATGTGGCTTGTTATTTCATTTAGATTGTAAAATACACCTTCTTGGTACCCAGTTGTACACCTTTTATGCTAGGCCTTGAACACTTAAAGAAAATGGCAAACAAAGATGAAAAACCCATTGATGTTTCATTTTAGCTAGGGAAGGGTTTGGCATCAAGAATGAACCGAACATAGATAATGACTAAGAGGCACTAATAGAGGGTATGGTCATCTCCCTACTACTTTTAGTTCTACCTGAACCAAGGTGAGAGAACCTAAGGGGTAGCTTGATCACATGGAGAGATTCTACAATTCAACCTCCATGGGGATTGTTGTTACATTAAACAACATATATGACTAAGGCACAATCAAACTTGCATACTCCACCTAGGAAGGGTTGTCACACAAAATGCACAAACGCACTAGGTCACATAGAAGCTACTGAAGACAAATGGGAAAGTGACTGCAATATTCATTCTAAAGAATTTTCAATAACATGGGCTGAATGGAAAATTTTAGTGTTGGGATTTAAATCATAAAACACAAACACATGTTAAGTATACAAGATTTTATGCCTCTGTGGGGAAAATAACACTTATAATATGCAAAGGGATGTATTATTTGTAGGGTAGGACAGTTTGTTAGTTATAAAAAGGGGGTGATGTGTTGGTGGTTTTGAAATAGTAGGGATTCTTGAAATATTTATGACATCACTTATTGTAAAGATGCATATAAATTGACTTACAAGCTAAGGGAAACTATTAGGTGTAATTTGCATCCATTGGTGCCAATATAATGCAAGTGCCCAAACGATCCCTAAAACCTTAGAGCATACACTGCTCTTAGAATATCAAACACCCTTCCCTATCAAATTTATGAACCTAGGGTGCCCTTAAAAGGTACTCAAAAACATGTTTCCAAAATACTTGCAGAAAGGGATTTATAACCTAGATCTATGCCAAAGATGACAACCATACATAAGCACAAAACCAAATATCCAATCAGCATACCATGTAAAACATCTCATTACATTTCATTACCAATAAAAATTAGGAACCACAAGCATTTTCCATTATCTTTAAAAAAACATTTACATACATCATTATTTCAAAATGCTGCCATGGGGACAAGCATGGTGGATTTGCTCCATGTTGGGTAGGGGAGACATATAGACATTCTCTCAAAGCTTGTTAATGGTTGTATAGCAGCAAACACCTTAGCAAGAGAGATAAAATGCACATAGTTATGATCCTAAAATTTGGAAAAGCCTATAGTTAGGAAAAACAAAGACCAACAACAATAACCAAAAAATAGAGGACAAACCCTATATTTATACATTTGTTAGCCACTTTCAAATCTAAGAATGAGGGTTTCAATTTGCAAAATTGTAAAATAGCCTTCCAAGTTTTTCCAAGATGATCCCAACAAGAATATTCCATTTCCATGCCTAGAATCTCCACCCATTTGCAAGGAAAATGATTGTTATAACTACCTCTACAATGAATGATGAAGATTGGGAGCACACCCTTTGATTTCTTTATTGGATATGCCATTTACATGATCTGGAAGGTGAAAATTCATGGTATAGGCCTAAAAAACGTTGTCCTCGTGTGTAACTACCTAAATATGCCCTAGACCACTTGCTTGCATAGCTAGAACCTCCTACATAGTTATCCTTCCCTTTGTGGATGCCATGGAACAACCTATTCATACAATGATTTCATGGAAATATTCTAGATCCATGGATATTTAGGTGATCTTCCTTCAATGGCCCATCTTAGCATTGAAAAACTATCATTTATCTCCTGTGGAGGAGATTGGACAAACAACCATGAGAAAATGCAATACTTAGGTTATATTCAACCTTTTACTTTTTTGGTTCCAACTTGTTTTTCAACACCTTACATTTTGTACCTTTTCTTTTTGCACTTATTTATTTTTCACACTTTGTTTTTTCATTGTTTCCTCCATATTTTTAATGCACGAATGCATTATTTTCACTTTTTGACTTTTGGGGGAAATCTGGGTCCTACTAGCAAAGTGTTGGCTCCCAGTTGTACACCTCTTACACTTGGCCTTACACACTTGAAGAAAATGTCAAACTCAGATGAAAAACCCATTGATGTATCATTATACTTTGGGAAGTGTTTGGCATCAAGAATGGACCGAACATAGATAATGACTGAGAGTCACCAATAGAGGGTATGGTCAGCTCCCTACTACTTCTAGCTCTACCTGAACCAAGGTGAGATATCCTAAGGTGTATCCTGTTCACATGGAGATATTATATAATTTAACTTCCATGGAGATTATTTCCATAAAGAAAAACAAATATGACAAATGATAAACTAAATTTGAACACTCTACCTGGGAAGGGTTATCACACAGAATGCATAAATGCACTAGGTCACATACAAGCTATTGAAGATAGATGGTAAAGTGACTGCAACCTTCATTATAAAGAATTTTCAATAACATGAGCTGAATGGAAAACTGCATTGCTAGGATTTAAAACATAAAATGTAGACACATGTTAAAAATCTAAGATTTTATGCATCTATGGGGAAAATAACACTTATAATATGCAAAGGGTTGTATTATTTACATGGACAATTTCTTAGTTATAAAAAGGGGGTGGTGTGCTGGTGGTTTTCAAATTGTAGGGATTTTTTCAATATTCATGACATCACTTGTTATAAAAATGCATAAAAATTGACTTACAAGCTAAGGGGAACTACCAAGAGTAATTTACATCCATTGGTGCCAATACAATGGAAGTACCCAAATGATCCCTAAAACCGTAGAGCATACACTACACTTAGAATATCAAATACCTTTCCCTATCAAATTCATGAACCCAGGGTGTCTTTAAAAGGTATTCAATAAAATGTTTCGAAATCACTTGCAGAAAGGGATTTATAACCTTGATCTATGCCCAAGATGACAACCATACATAAGCACAAAACCAAATATCCAATTAGAATAGCATCTAAAACATCTCATTACATTTCATTAATAGGAAAAATTAAGAGCCACAAGTATTTTCCATTATCTTGAAATAAAATTTTACATACATCATTGTTTCAAAATGTTGCCATGGGGAAAAGCATGATAGATTCGATCCATGCTGGGTAGGCGAGATATATAGACATGCTCTCAGACCTTGCTAATAGCTATATAATTGTAACCATCTTAGCAAGATAGACAAAAGGCACACTATAGTGATCCCAAAATTTGGAAGATCCTATACTTATTAAAAATAAAGATCAACAATAACTATCAAAAAATAGAGGATAAACCCTCTACTTATACATTTTTAACCACTTTCAAATCTAGGAATGAGGGTTGCAGTTTTCAAAATTACAAAACAACCCTCCAAGCTCTACCAAGATATTCCTATATGGAATATGCCCTTTTCCACACCTAGAATCTTCACCCATTCTCAAGGAAAATCATTTTTTTAACTGCCTCTACAAGGAATTATGAAGATTTAGAGCACACCCTTTGATTTCTTGGTTGGATATGCCTTTTACATCATTTGGAAGGTGAAATTTTCTGGTATAGGCCAAACAAACTTTATACTCATGTGTAACTGCATGAAGATTTCCTAGATCACTTGCTTGCATAACTAGAACCTCCTAAACAATTACCCTTCCCTTTATGCATGCCATGAAATACCCTAGTCTTGCAATGATTACATGGGAATATTATGGATCCATGGATATTCGGGTGATCTTCCTCCCAATGTCCCACCTTGGCCTTGCAAACCTACAATACTTAGGTTATTTTCAACCTTTTACATGTTTGGATACAACTTATTTTTCAACACCTTGCATTTTGCACCTTTGTTTTTTGCACTTTTTGCTTTTACAAACTTTTCTTTTTTAGGGTTTCCTCCATATTTTTAATACATAAATGCATTATTTTAACTTTTTGATTTTTTGGAGAAATTTGGGTCCCAATAGTAGTTTTTCAATTTGCAAATTACAAATTTGAATATTACAATTTGTAAATTTAGAAATTGCAAATGTGCAAATTGTAATTTACAGATTTCTAAATTACAAATGTCAAAATTTTAATTTGTAGATTTTTAAATTGTAAATGTGCAAAATAAAAATTTTAGATTTGTAAACTGTAAATGTGTAAATTACAATTTAAAAATTTGTAATTAACAAAATTACAAAATAATAAATTTTCAAATTACAATTTGCAAAATTGCATTTGGCTATGTAAGTTCCCCACTTCACCAAGGCCTCTTGTTGACCACGTTTGACTAGTGGAAATGGGAGATCCATGTGTAATTTTCATTTTACACAAGTCTAGAATTGGAAAATTTCATTTCTCCTCAACATCTCTCTAAAATTCCTTGAATTGACTTTTCTCCTCCATGATTTAACTAGTGGGATTGGGAGAGCTAATCATAATTTGCACACTGCATTTTGATATTCTACTTTTGCAAGTTGCATTTCCCACTAAGCTTTCCTATGGACTTTGGGGTCTCACCTACAACTTCTAGAACTTTTAAATTTTTTATTGTTTCAATCTTTCACCCAACTTCATTTCTAGCTACTTGGTTTACCGGAATACTCTTGTATATGATTTCTCCAAGAAACCAAGCTTTTCTCTAGCCATTATTTTCTTTTCTCTCCTTGTACAATAATCCATCTCTATTTGAAATGTTAATATTGGATGTCTTATTGGATCATTATAATGGTTTTCTCAAGCTTCTTTTATATGAAATACTAGCATTGATCCATTGGCATTTCATGCTTTTCTACCATGTTGACAATCTCACCTCAGAATGTTATCAAAAATGTTCTATTAAATTCTGATTTTGAATCCCTTATGATCACCTTGGAATTTTAAAAATATCATAATGGCCAATGACCTTGTCTTTACAATACCCTTTATACCTTTTAAAATCTTCCATATCACTTTGGCTCCTACTCATCATGCCATTTACATCCTCAATGTTTATGTTATGTTAGGCTTCCTCATATCTGCATATATTTCAAAAGCCTTCTAGCTGCAACCCGTGCTATCTTTATACGAGCATCCTAGTCAAGTGGAGAAATTTTTATGTCCAAACCATGAAGATGAGATTCTACACTGTCATTAGGAAAAGGCTCATAGAACTAAAAATGATTACGTTTTTTTAGAACATTTGCCAATCAACTCAATAATATTTCCATGATGTGATTAACATCTCACTTTTTTATAACCTCACTAATTCCTTTTCATTAAATAAAGGTCTTATTTCATCCCAATCTTAGTGTTCTCAAATAAAATCCCAGCCCTGCTGAATCATTGAATCGATAAGATTGTTGATATCATTTTTAAAATGCAAGGCAATATAATAGACATTAAGGAATGTTACAAAGTTGTAGTGGGTAAAAGAATTGCTAAAATTACACTTCAAAATCAATATAGGTCACTAGTACTTCTGCAATCATAGGACTTTATTATTAAAATGGAAGGGAAACCAATAGAAATTTATTTTAAAACTTATGGTTAGAACGAAGCCATTCCACACTAAGTTGTTAGCAATACATTGCATGTAGATGCCAAAGACACAAACCATGACACAAGCATGGAAAGAAACCCAATATCAAACCTTGTTTGATGTTTTGTATGGATGCTTGATTATTCTCTTTTTACCTTCACTAGAAAATGGTTATTATTGAGGTAGTTTATAGGTGTCACATTCCCTTCATGGTAGCCAATGGGGTGCTTCAACTTTTCACCTACCTTCCATGCAATGACCTTTTCTTGCCTATTCTCATATGCTCATGTCTTGTGGGATTCATAAGTGGTAACACATGTTGTAATTTACACTTTGCCAAGTGAAAATTGCACTTCAAACTCCCATTTCTACTATGCCTCTCTTCTCTTTCCTTTTGTAGAATGTGTAACTGAAGGAGCACATTACAACTTTATTAGCAAGTCAAACTTATAGTCAAATAGAAGTTATATGGTGGAATTTTATGCTTCATTTTTAATTTCATTTCAATACATAAACTTTTATTTAAACTCACCCATATCAACTGCAATTTTCCCTTTTCAAACCTGTAGTCATCCTGAATGTTTTGTGGGCTCAAGTGTTTAGATTCTTTACAATGTGGTAGACCTTCATATTGCATGGATATGTTTATCCAAGTGCTTTCTCTAATGATATCTTCTATGGAATTTCTACATCCCATTTACAATTGCTAATATTAAACTTGCTTTTGGCTGCTTGGATTCCCAGTGGATCTCGACCCCCTCATTTTCAACTTTTATAGTCAACCTACAATCAAACTCAAATAATCCACCAAATTCCCATGCACTCCTCCTTACATCCATATGTCATTTCTTTAAACTTTATTTGTCCTTGTACTTTCAATATGGTAGGTTGCTCATAGCATGGTTGCTAGCTGCAATCTACGTGGCCCTCCATGTGTTTACTAGATGGGCTTTTACTATCTAAATGATCAAGTCTACATTTTTTCCTCAGTGTATTTCACAAATACATTGTGCTATCTTGAACTCCAACATTGACTCTCACCCAGGGATGTATACCCCCTATAGGTGTGCAAAGAACCCCAAAACATAAGACTAGGTACCAATCCTTTAGGCCATAGAGTCAACACATCAATAATTTATCATAAAACACACACCCATGAAGGATC
This sequence comes from Torreya grandis, assembly GCA_037957365.1. Classification (NCBI taxonomy): domain Eukaryota; kingdom Viridiplantae; phylum Streptophyta; class Pinopsida; order Cupressales; family Taxaceae; genus Torreya; species Torreya grandis. The sequence continues at coordinate 2,006,407 of JARHVA010001599.1, read as the reverse complement.
AAAAAAATAATGGCAAACTAAAAAAAATATATTAGGAGGATTTATAAATGTACACATGACAAAACACATGAAAGGAACTATACAAGCAAGGCCTAAAGTAGAGGGTCAACAAAGCAACAAACAAAGTTATACACTATACAAATATATACCCAGTTGCAAGCTCAGTAGAGGAAATGTTTTAGATATTTACCATTAACTGGAAACTTTATAATACCATCATCCCTTAATTTATTATACTTTTCTAGTAGCTTGGTGGCCAAGATGAAGTAAACCAATCTCTGCACTTGCTTGAAGGTCTTGTTGCTAGGTTATAATGAGATGACTAGTTGAAACAAATCCTCATTATATTATCTAAAATCTAGATAAGGCCATGATAAAATATATTGGTACCTTTTAAGTAATTTTAAATAATCTTGTTTCTTAGTTGCAATCAAATGGGTACCAAGCAAGAATGCCTTAGGATTAGCAACATCATTTGTGCACTCAAAGTAATGCTTGAAATAAGTATGGAAGCATTCATCATTAGGGGTATAAAAGATAAGCCCATCTTCATTAAATGACATCTTCCAAGAAGCATATTTATTATCAAACCTAACATCAAGAACAATTGGTTGCTCAACAACATCCACATTCCCAACGAGGTTACCCAATTCCATATTCATGTGTTGCACTTTAGTTAGAAAACATTTTGGATCTTCAATTACATCATGGTTGGGTAACTCATTTGCTTGTATCACATTATCATCATAATCAAATTCATACATCAGGACCTTCTTGACTACACTCTAAAACTTATCAACATTAGTATCCCTCATCATTTTCATGGAGGTAGAAAACATAATCTAGGAGACTTAACCATTGAACATCAAAATATCATCACCATCATTAGATACAGACTCAGGATCATCTATATCTTCATCACTTGGTTCAATAGTATCACATGGAAGATGTGGAAGGAAGCATTTATCACACCAATCAATGTCAAAATCATAATTTACTAAATTTTCCTTGGCATTTAATGGGTGAGGCACTTCCTTTCTAGCCCCTCTATTCTAATTTTTGGCATCATGTGCAGGCCCTTTTGGTGCTTTGTTTGAATTCTAAGTTTTCTCTTGACTGATAGACACATGAGGGATCCCCTTCTCATCCCTAGAAAGCTTGTAGGACATTTCTTTGATAGTATAAGCCAAATTTTTAACTATGTCCTCAAGGTTGGTTGCCTTAGTGGACTACATTTTTTGTGGATAGATCAAATTTACATGAGCCCGCTTATTCAAGGGATTTCCCACATCCTTTATATTTTTCTCAATTTGGATGGCCATATTAAATTCCAACCCCAGGTTCATGAGAGCCTTCTCCTTCAAGTAGCACATATCCTTCTTATCAAAGGCATCACAATATTTTATCAAGAATGTTGTATCACTAGGCCTTATATTCTTGGGTAACTGCATCATGGTTTTATTAAACTTCATGTTGAATTCCTACACACACTCATTAGGATACTTCTTGATGTTTTCATATTCAGCCAAAAAAAATCTTAGATCAATTCTATCACCAAACTATATTCTAAAACCATTCTTCATTTCTTCCCACGAAACAATGCATCCATAGGGAAGAGAATATAACCACTCTCATGCATCTTGTTCTAGTGTGTGCATAAATAATTTAATGCATACATCCTCATACTCAACCTCATAATCTTAAATGATATTGTGAAAATACCTCAAGTGTTGATCACTGCTCACTGCATTATTCCCTTGAAACTTTGGAAGGCATTTCCTTACTTCATTTGAGACTTTATTAGAATAACCTTCCATGTCATCAAGATTGATAGGCCTAAATCTAAGAATCCTAAATTCAGAACAATCATTCTTATCTTGGTCCCTATGCCTCATAATTGGTTTAATGGGAGATTAAAGAACAAATGGCAAAGGGCTGTGAGGGGGTGAATGAGGTGGATTTTGTAGATCAAACTTAGGAGGGGATTCACCTGGTTGAGAAGGAGCTAGATAATAAATTGGATTGTATGATTTTGAATCACTAGGAGATTTATGAAAATATTTAATAATAAGAAGTTCAACAAATATAAGTTTATATTTACCAAAATATTAATAGCCTACATAGTCCTTTACAGCTACACTTTGTTCTTCAATAGGTCTCCAAACTTGTCTCCTTATTTCTTGATGAACACTTAAGGGCGAGATAAGCTTCTTAGATGAGTCACGTTTGAAGGATGACATCAGTCCTTCCATATTTGCAAGCAAAAAAACTCTCAAAGTTGAAGATATTTGAAATGAGCACTGATCTCTCTTTGAAGCCAGATGTTTTTTTGGAGTTACCACTAGAAACAAGTTTCTAGAATATAACCATTTACAAACTTGCAATGATACATAATGAAACCATATCTTGCTAAAATTAGTGATGATGTAGAAAGAAAAGACATTGAAAGTTTCATATTCATATTCAAAAAGGGGAAACCATCTCAAAACATGACAAATTCACAGATGTTTGTAACAAATGCAGTAGATGTCAAATTATCAAATCTTTTAATTCTTTTCACATCCCTAGTCAATTTTTATGGTGTTGATGGATAAGATAACAAATCAAGATCAAATAACCCTAGCTTTAAAATTTATGAGATACTGTGAATAAAACATATCTAAAAATGTAGCCAAGATTACTTGCAATAATATAGTGGTAGTGAATTTTTTTCAAACTTGAACTTAATAATCAGCTCTCTATAAGAGTCCCCAGAAATAAGGGTGACAAGAATGTGTCTCTGTTAATGGCACTAAAAAAGTGTTGTTTTACATTTGTACACATCTTACACTTGACCTTACACACTTGAATAAAATGGCAAATGAAGATGAAAAACCCATTGATGTCTCGTTATAATTGGGAAAGTGTTTGGCATTAAAAATGGACCAAACATAGATAATGACTAAGAGTTACCAACAGAGGGTAAGGTCATCTCCCTACTACTTTTGGCTCTACCTCAACCAAGGTGAGAAAACCTAAGGGGTAACTTGATCACATGGAGAGACTGTATAATTCAACATCCATGGGGATTATTAGCACAAAGAACAACAAATATGATGAGGGTACAACTAAACTTGCACAGTCCTCCTAGGAAGGGTTGTCATATAGAATGCATAAATCCACTAGGTCACATACAAGATATTGAAGATAAATGGGAAAGTGACTGCAATCTTCATTCCAAAAAAATTTCAACAACATGGGTTGAATGGAAAACTTTAGTGTTGGGATTTAAATCATAAAATGCAAACACATGTTAAAAATGCAAGATTTTATGCATCTACAGGGTAAATATAATGTATAATATGCAAAGGGTTGTATTATTTGTAGGGTATGACAGGGTAGGATAGTTTGTTAGTTATAAAAATGGGGTGGTGTGTTGGTGGTTTTTAAACAACAGGGATTCTTACAATAACCATGACATCACTTATTGTAAAGATGTAGAAAAATTGACTTACAAGCTAAGGGGAACTACCAAGAGTAATTTGCATCTATTGGTACTAATACAATGCAAGTACCCAAATGATCCATGAAAATGTAGAGCATACACTACACTTAAAATCTCAAATACCTTTCCCTATCAAATTCATGAACCCAGGGTACCCTTAAAAGGTATTCAACAACATGTTTCCAAATCACTTGCAGAAAGGGATTTATAACCTAGATCTATGCCCAAGATGACAACCATACATAAACACAAAACCAGATATCCAATCAGAATAGCATGTAGAACATCTAATTGCATTTCATTAATAGGAAAAATTAAGAACCATAGGTATTTTCCATTATCTTGAAAGAAAATTTTGCATACATCATTGTTTTAAAATGCTACCATGCGGACAAGCCTGGTGGATTTACTCCATGTTGGGTAGGGGAGAAATATAGACATGATATTAAATATTTCTAATGGATTTATAGCTACAACCACCTTAGCAAGAGAGATATAATGAACACAGCAGTGATCCCAAAATTTGGGAGAACTTATACTTAGGAAAACTAAAGACCAACAACAACAACCAAAAAATAAAGGACAAATCCTCTATTTATACATTTTTTAACCACTTTCAAATATGGGAATGAAGGTTGCAATTTCTAACATTGCAAAATAGCCTTCCAAGTTCCATCAAGATACTGCCATCTAGAATATGGCCTTTGCCATGACTGCAATCTTCACCCATTTTCAAGGAAAATCATTGTTCTAACTGCCTCTATAAATAATTATGAAGATTTGGAGTGCACCCTTTGATTTCTTGACTAGAGATGCCTTTTACATGAGCTGGAAAGTGAAACTTCATGGTGGAGGCCAAACAAACTTTTTCATCATGTGTAACTTCCTTAAGATGCCTTGGCCCACTTTCTTACATAGCTAGAACCTCCTGGATAGTTTCCCTTCCCTTTATGCATGCCATGGAATAACCTAATCTTACAATGATTTTGAGGGAATATTTTGGATCCATGGCTATTCGAGTGATCTTCCTCCAATGGCCCACCTTAGCCTTGAAAACCTACAATTTCTCTCCTATAGAGGAGCTTGGACAAGCAAACATGAGAAAATTCAATACTTAGGTTATTTTCAACCATTTATTTTTTTGGCTCCAACTTATTTTTCAACACCTTGCATTTTTCACCATTGCTTTTTACACTTTTTTTCTTTTTCACACATTACATTTTTAGGGTTTCTTCCATATTTTTTAATGCATAAATGCATTATTTTTCACTTTTTGCCTCTTTGGGGAAATCTAGGTCCCAATAGTAGTTTTGTAATTTACAAATTATAATTTTCAAATTTGCAATTTACAAATTGTGATTTGAAGATTTGCAATTTGTAGATTTTCAAATTACAGTTTGTATATTTGTAAATTACAAATGTGCAAAATGCAATTTGCATATTAGCAAATTTTAAATGTGGAAATTGTAATTCACAAATTTGCAATTCATAAAATTGTAATTTACAAATTGCAAGTTTGCAATTTGAAATTTGCAAAATTGCAATTTATAAATTGTAAATTTACAAATCTCAATTTGTAAAATTGTAAACTTGTATAATTGTATTTGGTTGTGGAATTTACCCATTTCACCAAGGCCTCCTGTTGACCAACTTTGACAAGAAAAAATGGGAGATCCATGTGCAATTTTCACTTTTCACAAGCGAAAAATTGCATTTCTCCTCAACATCTCCTGGAAGCTCATTGAATTAACTTTTCTCTTCCTTGCTTTGACTGGCAGGATTGGGAGAGTTGACCATAATTTTCAAACTACATTTTGAGACCTTTCGTTTACAATTTTCATTTCCCACTAAGCTTTCCCAGGGACTTTGGGGTCTCACCTACAACTTTCAAAACTTGCAAATTTTTTATTTTTTAATCTTTCACCCAACTTCATTTCCATCCACATGGTTCAGCAAAATACTCCTGTATATGATTTCTCCAAGAATCCAATATTTTATCTAGCCATTATTTTCTTTGGTCTCCATGTATTATCATCCATCTCTATTTTAAATGTTGATATTGTGTGTCCATTTGGAGCATTACAATGGTTTTTTTCAAGCTTCTTTTATATGCAATGCTATCATCGATCCATTGGCATTTCATGCTTTTCTACCATGTCAACAATCTCACCTCAGAATGTACTTAGAAAAAAAAATTGTCAAGACTTCAACATGTAAAAAAAAATTCATAAAATGATATTTTTAGTCATCTCCCAGAGGTCAAATGACCTCTTTTTTAGATGGTGATGAAACCATTGTTTAATGCACGCAAGTGGTTCTGAAACCGCTAGTCTACATTTCATAATCGTTGATCTGTAGTAACCGATAGGGTTGCCTCTATAATGTAAGTTATAATAAATAAAAACATGGCATGTGGACCTTTTTCCAAATCAAGTGGATCAAAATCAGAATTCCAAGATGTCAATGTCAAGCATGAAAGATTCGGATCCATTTGAAAGAGTTGCAGGTCAATTGCATAGAAATTAGTCTTAAGAGGGAGGGAGTTCTAACTCCAGACAGTAGAAGTGAAATAAAAAAGAATATTTTTCCAAGAACTAAAGAGAGAACTAAGACTAGAGATTCTACATGTGTGATGCATGTTTAATGAATCTAACCCATGAGAATGACGTGTAATGTCTTGGTCATAGCTTATTATTGGAAAGGGTGTGTTCATGTGTGATTCTCTGGAATGTTGTAATAATCATTAAATAAATATAGTGTGTTTGGTTTTCATTATGAACTCTTTTGTTCATACATGTATCCATTTGAAAATGAGTGTAAGTGTTAACATATGAATAAGGCTACCCTTAATTTGTCTCCCTTATTTCCATTTGTTATAGTTGGTATTAGGGTAAGGTTTTCCTTATTGGATTGAGTTTTCAAGGCTCTTGTTGTGTAAATTGAAAGTTGAGAAAGAGAATCCTATATTAGTAGTAAACTGATGAGTAATTATGGAACACCTAGGAATACATCTTAGAAGAAGAAGAACACATAGAGTTATACACTTGATAGGGATTATGAGAGGAATCTAAGTGGGATTGGATGTAATGGATACAAAAAAAATAACAGTAGTGACAATTGAATATGTAAATCATTTATTTGAATAAGGACAAACCTAATAAGTTCAAGTTGAATATTTGATTGACACACCAAAAATTAATACATTTTAAAGTCATTACAAAGATCCTAAGCAAGCCAATGTTGAAAACACATAGCTAAGAAGAACCCTTTGCTTTAAAGATATTATATATAGGATCAAAAAGATAGAGAAGTATTTTGACTATTAGTCAATAGAGGACTTAAAGAGAGTGAAGTTTGCCTACAAGATTAAGAGACATTCATCTTTGTGGTGGTTTCATGTGAAGTTGGAGAGGGAGAGAAGAGGAAAATATTGAATCAATACTTTGGACATAATGGTTGAAAAGATAAAATGTAAGTTTGTAGCATCTAATTTTCATTTGAGATTATTTAAGAAGTAATGTAATCTAATATAAATAAAAATGACTGTAAATTACTATAATAAGGATTTTTACAAGCTCACCATTACAGTTATTCATGTGGAGGATGATCAAGAGAAGATGTCAAGATAAGTAAATGGACATTGTATTTTTGATCAAAATATGTTTGGAATGTTCAACTTAAATTTAGTGGAACAAGTCTATCAATGTGCATTGAAGGTATAAAATATGTTTTATAGTATAAAAATAATACATCTATAGGAAGATGAAGGTTCTCAAGAGGAAGAGTAAAATAAAACACTTGTAATTGAAAATATACACATGAAGGATAGATTAGTGTTTATTATTAGTGTAGGTTTTTATTTTTCCCTATTATTTAATTAGGGAAATTATATATTTGTGCATACATGGAGTTTTCCTACATTCGTGGGATAGGCTAGCTTATGTGGATATGTATGTCATATATGTGTCATAGGTGTCATAAGAATGTCATAAGTAACTCCTTTGACCGGCTATTCCGGGTATGGGAGTTACTTCTCTATTCTCAGCACCTTGTCACCACCTTTCATGGAGGAGTTACAGTCTATTCTTGGGGTGCTTTGACCACCTTTTGTGGAGGAGTTACTTACGTGCTCTCCTATATGTATTATTCATTTTTGCCATCTTATGTTAATGGAATATTGGCTTTTCTCCAGATTGTCTATGCAATTGTCTCTTGTTTGATTTCATTTACTGTAGCATTTTGTGGTATTCAATTGCTTTGTCCCGTGCAACCAAGACTCATGCATCCTCATTATTCAGACCTTGGAGAATCCTATGATATTTATAAGAAATAGAATTGGACCGAAAGAGGAAGAGAGTACTATTGCAAAGGAATATTACAGTCTAGTAGAGGAAGAAATAGAGGAGTCATAGGTAAGTGGTTTGAATATGGAGATGTTGGAGATAGAGATATTTATTGTTCTGAAGTATTTCCAAATAAGTGTAATTTGACTAAAGGAATAAATCATACTTCTCTTTTGGATGAAGAGAGTGTTGAAGTTTTAGAATAAGTGTAATCGACTGAAGGAAGAAATCATATTTCTCTTTTATATGAAGAGAGTGTTGAAGCACCAAATAGAACAAATGAACATTTTCATTGTGAAGATCTTATGATTAAGAGAGTGTTGTTAAAAACAACCAATAAGAAGAATAGACTATTGTAAATATAAAATATTTCCTACACTATATGCAAATTTGAAGGTAGGTGTTTTAAGGTTTTTATCAATAGTTGTAGCACACATAATTCTATTTCAAATGAAATGGTCAAGAAACTTAGGTTGAAAATAATAGTGCCTACAAATACATATAAAGCTTATTTTTTTAGTAAGGGCCATAAAGAATTAGTCAATGAATACTGTATGGTTACTAAAACCATATTGGGTGATACAAAGATGGGGTTTTGTGTGACAAAATTCCTATGTATGTATGTCAAGCTTTTGGAAATACCATGTTAGTTTAAAAGAAAGATTATGCACGATGATAGAGAAAACACTTTCACACTTTTTAATTATGGTAATAGGTTCACATTGATCGAGTTGAAGGAAAGAGGTGAATAAGTGGAAAAAATTTCTAAAGTTTTGTTTGTATCCAATAAACATTTTTTTGAAGAAAAGTATAAGAAGGCATTTTTTATTTTTTACCCAAAATGTTGCATGTTTCGATTGTAGAATAGGTTAATGAAAGTTCATTTGAATTGGCAATTTAGTTGAATTTTTTTTCTTAATTTGTTTCTAAAAAAATATTAAATCGATTAACACGTTTGAAGAGCATTATTCATCATATCAATCTAGTGTTTTAATATAGTTTTCTAAACATTGAATAGTATAGGTTGACACCTATGGAGAATGAGGAAGTGAATAAGGAAGAAAATGATATGTTGGAGAAGGTTTTATTTTAGATAATATTCAAATCAATGTGAAATTCTAATAGATTTGGAACCTAAAAATGGAAAATAATTGAGATGTGCATGGGTTCAAAAGCCATTACAAGATCACTATCAAATCTAGATTTGCATTGCTTGGAATAGACGATTTGGTAGAATTTTTAACCAAATAAAGATACTTCGGAATGGTATATTTTAAAATTAGATATCACCAACTCCTAATTAGACAAGGTTAACAATGAAATACTAAATTTTATAAAGGAATAGTTATATAAGTAGCTTGTTATTTCATTCAAATTATAAAATACACCTTGTTGGTTCCCATTGTATACCTCTTATGACCGGCCTTGCATACTTGACAAACAAAGATGAAAAACTCATTAGTGTGTCATTATATCTAGGGAAGGGTTTGGCATCAAGAATGGATTGAACAAAAATAATGAATGAGAGGCATCGACATAGAATATGGTCAGCTCCTTTTTATTTTTAGATTTGTCTGAACCAAGGTGAGAGAACCGTAGGTGTAGCTTGCTTTCAAGAGCTATCAATGATGTCATGGTGATGTCATATAGGTGTCCAAATGAGTGGATAAAGTACCTTTATATTCTAAGTGATAATGACAAAGTGTGCAAAGTGCTTGTCTTAGTATGTTTGAAGTTGGCTTGGTTGATCTTCTATTTTGGCTTAGTTAGAGATGATTAGAGATGAATCTAAAGTATTGAGCATAAGAAATAGGTCACATAAGAATTTTTATATGCTTTGAGTGCTTATGTGCATGATTGGATTTCATATGGTTGATCACTGTTTTCATCTAGACATTATGGGTCTAATGGTAGAAAATATGAGTAGGTTGTCAGTTTGATGACATCATAAATACCATGTGTGGATGAATCAAGGGGAGTCGGTCATCTGGTTGTGATAACATTAGTCCCTAATTGATATGTTCTAAATCTCAAGTCATGAGATGATGTTCATAAAAAGATATGTTAGTGTAAATTTGGGCTCTCAGGTAGTTTGACAGTATTTTCCCATACTTAGCTAAATTTGCATTTGGCTAGAAATAACCGAGTAAGCATATTGATGAAGTTATATGTGTGGTAATTTTAGGACAATTTCATCATATGGGTTTGTTTAGTTTTATTCCTTTTTGATTTTTATTAAATTTTATATCATGTGATGAATCTCATCAAAATATATGCATGTGTAAAGTTGGCCTTACAAGACAGTTCTTGACATAGTTGGCTCTATGACAAAAAAATCTTAGTGAGTAGATTAATAGATTTATATATCACACACACAAAGTTTATAGGATTAGGTTTATACATGATTTGATTAATCTTTGAAATCATAACATATGGTAAAAAATTTAGAACATATGATTGAGCGAGGCAAAAGATATAAAAGTCCAAATTTGGCCTTCCACACAGATTGTAATAGTTTCTATACTTAGTTGATTGTGCAAGAAATAAATATCAAGACCAAATGAATATCTAATAGTGTGAATGAAATCATACAAGATTGATCTAATAGTGAGTTTTTATTTAGATGGTAAGAAGTTAATGATGTTTAACGTTGAGCAAAGGTTAAGGATAAGGATCGAACGGTTTGCATGTATTCGTACAATTTGATCTAGGGACACAAGTGGAGTCAAAGTAGTTAAAATGATAGTCATTTAATGATGTTAAAGTTTTTTATTAGTAAAATAATATTTATGGTGCATGATTTATCTTATAATCAAGGACATAATATTTATGGTGCATGATTTATCTTATAATAGTTATAATAAGAGGTCTAAGTGTGCATATGAGGATGGTTTGAGTAAAGGAGAGAGATTGTGGCATGCCTATGTGAGAGGCATGTATGAGATAGAAATGGATTTTGTGAAGGGGTTAGATAATCATATATTCATCAGCAGGTGTTGAATACATTATTACTAAGGTGTATGTGTTCAAAGGAGGGTATAAATTACTTGATCTTCCTTAGGGGTATTTACTTCTTGTAAAATAGGTGTTTTACTAAAGGCCTTTGCTTAGGATGATTTGATCAAGGTATTCTAGTCTAAAGGAGTTGACCAGTCTCTTTTTTGTAATTTTTTATAGTATAAGTATTCCATGTGTTGTAGGTTTGAGAGTGGTTTATATTCCCCATGAGGGTTTATCAAAGGAACTATGTGTTATGTGTTTGAGCTTCTGTATACATTGAATGAATAAGTTATCTCATTAATGTTGTTTGATCAAGTTGATATATGTTGTTTGTTTAATAGTTTGAAAGGATTGGAATTGAAATTAAAATATTTGGACTCACTCATTCACCCCCCCCTTTCAGTGATTTTACCTCTAACAATTGGTATCAGAGTAAGGTACTTTTGTAAAGGCTTGATTACTTGAAGGTAATCCAAGGCACAATATGGGTAGTCATCAAGGAGGTCTCTCTACTAAGCAAGCACCAATGTTTAATGGATCCAATTATGATTTTTAAAGTTTAAGGATGAGGACATACATCATGTCCCTAGGGTTTGAAATTTGGAAATCTATTATGGATGGTTTTTTTGAACCTATTATTTCTCCATCCACTGTTGCAAATAAAAATTTGTTTGAGAACACTTCTAAGGCAATGAATGCTATCACTTGTGGTCTTTTAGATACTTAAAACACCAAGATAATCCATTGTAAATCTGCCAAAGAGATATGGTACAAAATATAGATCATTTATGAAGGAGATTCAAAGGTCATTCTTGTTAAGTTGCAAACTCACAAAAGGAAATTTGAAGTCTCAAAATGAAGGAAGAAGATTTTGTGTCATCCTTTCTATAGAGATTTGATGAGATTGTGAACATCATTAGAGATCTTGTAAAAAACATTGAATAATCTATTGTAGTTAAAAAGGTATTAAGGTCAATATCACTTAAGTTTGATCCTAAAGTATATGTTGTAGAATAAAATCATGATCTTACTCAACTGAAGTTGGATGAACTACATAGCATTCTTACTTCCTATGAGATGAGGAAGAATGATGATATACCACCAAAGAGGGAAGCAGCTTTCAAGATTGAGATGAAGACAAAAAATAAGTTATAAGGTAATAAACCCAAGGAGGATGAAATTTCTAATATAGTTGAGGATGAACTAATTTATTTTATTTCAAGGAAATTGAAAATAGGTTCAGGCAAGTATAAGGGTAAACTACCCCTCAAACGCTTCAATAATGAAGAGGTAGGGCATTTTGATAATAAGTGCCCTCATAAGTATAATAAGGATGATGATGAAGAGCATGATCAAGGTCATGATGATAGCAAGAGATCATTCAGGGCTGATCAAAGGAAAAAGGGATACAAAAGGTTTGACAACAAGAAGTACTTTAAGGACAAGAAGAGTTTCTACACTAAAGAAGATTGTAGTTCATCAGATGAAAGTGAAGGCAATGGCTAAGAGTATGATTATGAATATGATGGTCCTATTGAAGATAGATCCCTTTTCATGCTTTAAAAAGGAAGTTACTCGCATCAAAAGGAGTTTGCTTAGAGTGATTTAGATGATGATGAAGATGGGGTGGACTATGAGACTAAATTGATAAATGCTCTTGAAGAACTGAAGATTGAAAATAAGATTAATAAGAAGATGATATATAAACTCAAGGACTATGAGGATAAATTCAGTGTGTATGAGGAATGAATGAATGAAGAAACCAAGGAGCATGAAGATACAGTCAAGCATCTCAATTGTCAATTGGAATCATGTCTACAAGCCCTAAAGATAAAGAAGATGAATGTTCAAGGTATGTAATTGAAAATGAGTCATTGAATTTTGAGTTAAAGAAGATATCTAGTAAGATGAACTCATTTGTGATATTTTGAAAGAGCTCAAGTGATCTATACAATATTTTAAATGATCAAAAGAATGAAAGTGAACAAATAGGTCTTGGATATAAAGAAGAATTAGAGAATGCAACTCAAGACAAGATGAAGACTAATGTGAACAAATAAAATCATACTTTGAAGATAAATCAGATCAGATAACCAAATTCCATGAGGTATGTAAGTTTTAATAATTACTATTACACATGTAATCAGTTTGGGTATAGATCTAGAGAATGCAAGAGACCTATTATAAATGAGTTTATATGGAATTGTGATGGGGGTAATTAGTCAAAATATGTGAGAAAGGTTGAGTGATTAAACTATCATGATGTGAGACATTTTTCAAAACATTGTCCATTTAAGGTAAGATAAGTTGAGTTTCCTTCAAGAAATATTGAGTGTTACAGTTGTTATTAACTAGGACACATTGTAAAAAAATTTCCAAATTTCCTAAGACAAAATGAGCTTCTTACAAAAGGTATGATGTGCTTCAACTATCAAAGGAGAGTTTACACTACTATATTCTACAAGTAGAGGCCTACAAGTTATAATATGTTCAATCAGGATCATAGAGTGAAAGGAAGAAGGCAAGCTAACTTATGGAAGCCAAAGGTGGTAAATGTGAGTCACGATGATTCTGCAGGTCCAAGTAATCTATTTTCTATGGTGGAGAATGTTACAAAAGATAAAGAGTGCCAAGGGTTCTCATTTTCTTCTCATGTTGAGAATGAATATACCAAGCTCAAGGAGAAGACCAAGGTGTTAATTAAGGCATGTTTTGAGATGTGTATGGATCCAAATAAACATCTTGCTATTCTTAAGCAAGTATCACTCAAATAACATCAATTGTTAGTACCTAATGATGGTGTTCCAAGATGTAAGGATGATTATTCAAATGAAAAGGTATGTCAAGATTTCATAGTTACTCCATGTATTGTCAATTCTATATTAGAAGATAAGGAGAGTGATATAGAAAAGGAACCAGTTGTCATAGTTTAGACTAAGAAGAAGAATAACAAGAGAAAAAAGTCTTATAGATATAAGAGGATTCCAATGGTTACTGAGGAGATGTGGGCCACTACTAGCTTCACTTTGTTTTAGAGCAGTATGGTGTAGAGGATGTCTCTATCTATGCTTTTTAAGAGACTCCTTTTAGTGGAGAAGAAAGTGTTGTTGTGGTGTTCTTTAGATAGTCCTAGATGGATAAATGTGAATGTATTTAGGTGTGATTTTACCATGAAGATATGTTATGGTGATATTAGAGTGATGTCATAACTATATACGATCAGTCTATAGGGTCAGATTAAAGGTTTCAAGTGGCAAAACATGATTTGTGATTTGTCAAGATGATATTTTTGCATAGAAAGTTTTGTTGACCTTATTCTAGCATGTTCCAGGTGGTTTTATGGTCTGAAGGTATGTTGAAGTCAAATTAATGATATTTGTTTGCTCTCAGTTTTCCCAGTTTGTGCTTAAAAGTATGCATGTCCTAAAATGGGTTATAGGATGTATGGGTTCCCAAAGATGAGAAAGCTCAAATCTTGGTCTAAAAATTTGTGATGGCTATTTCCAAGTGTGTAAGATATTTCAAGAGTGTGCATTGACTGGAAGGTGTTGTGTTGACCTTGTTTATTTTAAGATTCTAGGGTTTAGGTCTCTACTATAAAAGTGTTTTTCCTTGTGAATTGAGGTCTAAGGATTCTTAAGAGGCTAAATGGTCTAAATGGGTTGTAAAATCAAGCTTCACAAATATTTGAAGGTTTGTGGTTTTCAAATTCTTCATATTTTTGTCAAGATGGAGGCCTAATTGGCTAGTACGTTTGTGAAGTAAGTATGTTGCATATGATGGTCTTGGTGTGATTAAGGGGGAATATGAGAGTAATCCAAATATGAAGTTTTAGGGCCTGAATAAGTGTCTACTAAAATTTATGGGCTTTGCAAGTTCTATGTAGGGCTACAAGGAGTCTAGATAGGCCTAGTATGAAGATTTTATGTTTTTGCTCAATGTTTCCAAAATAGAAAGGTATGTATGTTTCAAATATATTTCTCAAGTTTTTTTAGATCATTTTTCCTCTTTGGTGAGTGGCATGAATTTTTTTTATGCTCCATGTGGTATCTTGAGATAGAAGGCTAGTAAGCATGTATGGTGATTCTTCATGGTGTGTGGAGATCTACAGTTGATCAAAAGGTTTAGTTGCTCATAAATCTTAGGGGGAGTCCCTCTCATATGTTTCTTGAAGATTTCCACTATATTTTAGTGCATGGTTGCGAAGTACAAGGTTGTATGCACAAAGTTAGGGGGAGCTAACCCAGATAGCTTGAATGGCTTGAGGAGCTTTGCATGATGTGAGGGGAATCATATGTGAAATGATTTAGTAATATTGAAGATGTGGTGATATCTGATATAGACAAGATTTCAATAAGGTTGGTATGATGACTTGATCAAACCTAGTCATAATTGGGTGTTTTGTATTCATTGGTTATAGTGCTTGGTTGAAGAAGAATGTTGGAAAAGGTAAATAAAAGGTAGGCTCAAGGAAAGGGGGAGTTTTTAATATATTTATAAGATGTTCCTCTCCTTTTTATAGTCTTTTCAGATCCTTGGGATTAGTTGGTGCCCACTTTGTTGGCAAAGGTAAATAAAACTTGATGTCATTAAAAAGACAAAAGATACATTAAATATATACATTACATTGAAGTAAATTTTATTGTAAATTCCAACATATAATATTTTATAAAATTTTAATTCAAGTTCAGCACTTTTATTTATACAAAAATCCCAAATAAGCTAAAAACTACCATATAAAGACTGAATCAATGCTTGAATAAAAATCACCATTTTATGTAGAGGATAATATTTTATGTTTCGTAAATTATTAGGTCTGACTAAGAACTTTTGTTTTTACATGAATCTGAAGGTGGCCTAAAACTAGGGTATAGAGGATAAATCATAACTTGATGCAAAATAAAATTTTATTGTAGAGACTAAAATTTACAATCTAGTAAATTTTTAGATGAAATAAAAAAGTTTGATGTTTTATAAACTCTTAGTACCCCAATACATTTACCAATTTCTAATAATCCAAGATCGCTTTAGGAAAAATTAAGAGGATAAAAATGGCTATTTATATTAGGCCACTAAAATGCAAGCTTGAAACCAAATATCTGGAAATTATACATATATGAAAAATTAGGTGAAGCTTGTATATCTATGATACCATATGAAATTGTCCAGATAGGATCCATAATTGTGTTAGAAACTATAATACATACATCCACAATACATGCAATAATATATATTAATGAATTTTTTTAATTAAAAAAATACAAAAAATTACTATAAATAACATGAATACATATTTAGATTAAAAGAATCTAACCTAAGTTTTTAGAATAATAATAGCTCTCTTGCACAATGAATTAAAAAAATTGCAAGCTCTTTATTCTCTTTTATTTAGAAAAGAAGGTAATGATAAGTATGGAGAATAGTTAACTTGTATGAAAAGTATTCTTAAGATAATAATTTATTATTAATATCAAAATTCAATCAAGTTAATTATTTGATTGGTACTCTTCTCTAATAAGAGTCTGTATCTTCCATCACCTCACCACCAAACATTTTTTTGTGCCTATATAAAACCTTTATAGTCTGATATATTCCAATATGCAAGTTTTTTCCAGCTAAGCATGACTAAATTTATCTATAGAAAAACCTATTTTATTACATAAACCTTAAGAAGAGCAATACAAAATATTCCTCTAAAAATCATGAAAAAACTATGCAGTGAGTCTTTTCAATTTCCATAGTCATCTTTAGGAATATAAATATTTAATTACTAATGGGAAACTAACTATATCATAATAATAAATTGTTTCAAAGTTTATGGATATCACCATTGAAAACTAAAACTTTTTACTAAGAGGACATAAATAACAGTCCCTAGATATTTTCCTCCATAAACCTTACTAAAAATTATAATATCATTATCAACAACAAAACTAATGCAAAAGAATATCCTTCATGTATACACCTAGAAACAATGATTCAAGCTTATATCATCTCAAAATGGTTGCATGCCTAAATTCTAGGCTATGTATATCAACCTATAAAAACTACATAAAGTTTTAAAACCATAACCTCTTTTTTATAAAAAACTTAATAAATGCTAATACCCCTCTATTTTTATAAAGAATTTTCTTTTAAATAGAGTTATGTTAATGTTATTTTTTTAGGTGGGGGTAACATGATAACAAAGTGCAATTATTTTTTTAACTAGGCATGTATGTACTAGAGAATGACCAGGTAAACATTGTAATATGAGTTAATAATATACATTATAATCAACCTCTTTTTTGAATTGTTATATGGGTTGTTAAAGGTTCTATGTGAGCCAAGTCCTCTTTTATTGTGTGGACCAGTTTAGGTGGGGATTAACACTAGATGAAGGTAATTAATATCATATGAACCATAAATGATTAAAATAAACAAAATATTATTATTACACTCATATATAGATATTGATTCACACCTAACTCACCTGATAATTGTTATAATCTCAATCTATGGGATATGCACATTTATTATGAGTTATATGGTTTTTCAAACCTCAAAACGCTTGAAATACTAGATTTTGAAAATTAAAATGACACAAAATTTCAATTTTACAACCATAAATTGTATATTACTCCAAAAATAAAATAACCACTATTAGAACTCCACTACATCTTGAAAGTGTTTTAGTTGATCCAAAAAGGAATTCAAACTTTACATCAATAATTACCAACTAACCAATTCATTAGTATAAATCAATTTAATGTTGATGGATCCCAGCCTTAGAAATTCTTAACAAAACCATGTGTTACATTTTGTGGGGAAAAACAAATAATAGCATCGATGCATGAAAATTATTTCAAAAAGGCCTTAAGAAGACCTTTAATAAAATGTAGTGGCATTTCTTAAAATTGTAAAACATATTTACAAATATCTATATTTTTGAAATCTTTATTATACTTACATTTAGTATAATATCAAACATGCACTCACAAATGTTGAGCTCAAATGTAAATTACATTTTTTACACTATGTTATTGATATCACCACTAGTTTTAGTTACTAATACGTCAAGTAATCCTTTGCATCTTTAAATACACATAACAATAGATCACAAAGGTTAATGTTTCCCACTTTGAAAATTTAAACTTTCTAACAGGAGGATAGAGACAACTATTCATACATAATTCTCACCATAAATTTTATTAAAAAAAATTAAATCATTATTAACAAAAAATTAATACAAATAAAATATTTTCACGTCATTCATGTAAAGACATTGATATGAGCTTAAAGTAAAACACAAAGGTTTCATGCCCAATTTATGCTCTATCCACTTCAAGATATAAAAAAGGTCAAGCCTTCACTCTACCACTAAATAATAAATATGAATGTTTCACTATTGAGAACAAAAATAAATGATATTTCAAAAAAAAAAGTTATTATATATAAGAGTTATACAATAAATATCATTAATTAAATGTATTATCTTATATTCATTTCGTATCTACCACAATGTCATCAAAAATTGGCACCTCACCATTGATCACTCTCTGTCTCTACATTACTTATGTGCTAACACATGCTATATCCCACAAGGAGGGTGATCTAATTGTATTCAGCATCCAACATATGTTGTGGATAATCAGTCAAGTACGAAATGTTGGTGACGTTCATGTCCTATTTACTCTCAAACATAATCTCAAAAAATGGAAAAAATAGTATTAAAAGTCATTTTCAATCTCTAATGTAATATAAAAACATATCCTCTTTAGAAAATATCAAAATATCATATTTTTAAAGGCTAACAAACCATATAATAATCATAAATCTTTTGTTTGAACAACACAAATAAATGGTTATTTTTATTTTATTTTTAATCATATTAGGTTGTGTTAATGCTCTTTTATTTTGTGTAAATTGTGTTGTACAATGTTTTTGATTCATTTTTATATTTTATTGATTGGTAATTTCAAACTATATAAATTTATACTTCTATTTTAAAGTTCTAGATTCATGTGTAAATAAGTTTTAATCATAGTTATCATTAGCTCAAAGTTAGATCATTCTAGTGAATGACATAAATAATGGGTTATATTTTTATTTTCTATTTTACTTTTTTTCGAGGGAAACTACATGTTCTGATTTTTCAATTTATTGAGTCTTCACCCTTCTATATTTGTGACTTAGTGATCGATGAGGGAATGCAAATCAAGTGATGACACTCATGCCCTGTTCATCTTCCAAAATCTAATGTGAATCTCTAAGAAGGTATAAAAAAACTACTTCAATCCCTTTTTCAATCTCCATTTTCATCTGAAATCATTTCCTCTTCAAACAAATACCATAAATACTACATTATAAATAGTTATAAATTAAAATTTTCTATCATAAATATAAGTACAACTATCTTTAGACATTTTTTGCCATAAAAATTATTCAAAAGCAATTATATAAATGGTGGAGAAAAATTTAAAACAAAGTAAAATATGTTTGATGCATTCCCATAGAGATACTAAAGATTAACTCACCTAACAACGATTACATACATTATAATTATGAACCTTATATTTTCTTAATAACTCACGAAATAAAGTTGTATATCCTTACATACACATTGTAATACAATAAAGATATCAATAATATTTAACATAAAACATAAATATTTACATAAAAATATTATTATAAAGAATAATATTACCATTTACTCAATTTATTGATCACTCACTTTTCATATCTGCAACCTAATTACAAACATAACAACACATTCCTTCTATATACTCTCAAACCTTGTGACGTAGCCACACTAATGTACGCCATACATAGAGGAATTTGATCGTAATCATCATCCTTTATATCTGATTAGGTATGGAGCACAAAGTTCAATCTAATGATACACACAAAGAAGATGACAATATAATTTTATCCATTATTCACATGTGAATATGTACCATTAATTGGGTATGGAGCTTTTGGTGCAAACTAATAGCCATATATGGAATGGATGTGGGAAACTATGTTTATTTCTTCTTATTAAAGTTATTTGATCACTAGTAATTATACATTAAAAATGTCACATGATGGTACCAACTCAAAGTTGTTATTTTATAAATTTTTAAAATTTAATATAAATAAATAAATTTAAGAAAAAATGGTTTTTAATTATTATTTTCATTTTATTTTTAAGAATGATTTTTTTTTTAATTGATCATTTGAACAACCTTTTTATGGTTATTATGAATGTTTTTATCAAAATTTCCTAATTTTTAGATGCAAATTGCATGTTTTTTTAATATTTAATTATCATTTAATAGATTTTAAAATTATATTATTATAAATACTTTTATAAAAATCTTCTAATTTTTAGATGTGGAATATATATATTTTTTAAATATTTAATTAATATATTTTAAAATTAAAAGTTAAAAAATTATCAATATAAAAATAAATTATAATAAAAATGTATATATATTTTAATATCACATCATGTTTGATTATAAAGATATATGGTTATACAAATTATTAGTGTAAAACAAATTTGAATTTATTGTTGTATTTACATTCTAAAGAGAAAGAATGCCCAGACCAATTCTTTTAATATAAAAAAATACTTTATAATTTTTTAAAAATATAAATTTTGTTTATACAAAAGAATTTATTTACTGTGTTAATTTTATATTTATATATATATATATATATATATATATATATATATATATATATATATATATATATAAAATTGTATTGGTATTTTTTTGCACGATGAGATAAAAATATTATTGTATATCTGAAAGAAAGTCTAAGACATGTTTATCTAATTTATGATTAATAAAATTGGTAAATTTATTATATAAATAAAACATATTTTACATATTACAAATTTAAGTCATATAATATATAACAATTGTTATAGAAATTTATTTTATTTTTATTTATCTTTCTTTCACTATTATTTTATTATATCTATCTTAATTACAATAAAATGACAATTTTCAGTTTTCAGATAATATCAAAATGTACCAAGTATTATTTGTTAATAATATTGTCTCGAATATGGTACAAATCTCTGTAGCAAGAAACTTAACGGGCTATTCCCATTTCGCGTTAATATGTACCGAAACGGAAGCCATTATAAATGGGAATATCTGCGTTGCAATACAGCTGCAACACCAACTATCATTACAAACAGAAAAGTGATAGTAAATTATTAAAGTTTTTAAATAATTTAAATGAATTTATATAAAAATTGTAAGTAAGAAAATCCGTTTCTAATATAATTCGTTTCAATTGCATTGTTCTTATAACATAAATACGAATACTAAAATATTCTATATAAATTCTCATTCTTATTTGACCTCTTTTGTTAACATAATACTTCTTTTAGTTTATTTGACCTCCTTTCTTAACTGACCCTCCGTCAACATCAACTTCAGTTACCTTCATATGTTTATGACTAACTAATGTCATTAAGTGGCAATTAATCTCGATTATAAGCCTCCAGTTTTTCTTACTAACTATTTTAATGGAGTTCGTTAATTGTAAGTTGCTTTTAAGCCCGATATATTACATGGTTAACATGACAATACAAAATGGTGGGGAAAGGGCGTGAAGAATCGAGTTAAAAATGGGTGCAGAACTGACTTACATAAATAAGTTTGTTGGTTACATAATGACCATAGAAAACGGGTGCAGATATTTTCATAATGTGTTTGTCAGAAAATGGGGGCAGAAGTTTTCATAAATGTGTGTTGGTTGGTTGTTAGTTACAAAATGATATTGAAAAAGGGGTGCAGAATTGACTTACATAAACATGTTTGTTTGTTATATAATGAACATGAAAAACGGTTGCAGAATTTATGATAAAAGTGTTTCTTTGCTATATAATGACCAGGGGTTACATGTGTTTGGTTTCTACAGCATTATTTCTTTTCTGTTCCATTTTTTAAGTATAAGACATGTTATGCCTGAATCAATGTCCATGTCCAACATATAAAAATGTGTTTGTTGTCTAACGTTGCAGACCACACTGTATTTACTGTAGGGAGAAAGCACGTGTTTATTGGTTACATAATGTTCGGAGAAAATCTGTTTGATGTCTAGAGCGTTATTTGTATTAGGTAGATTTTAAGACGTGCTAATTCTTTTCAGCATATTTAAGATCACTAATTAATGTTATATGGTATTGAAAGGGGAATATAATGTTAAAACGAAGTAATATTATTCAAATTAGTATAATGTCATATGGTATTCATGGTAAGATATAATGTTAAAAGTAAATAATTTTATTCAATCTGGTAAAGAAAGCTAAATATTGTCAGTATTATTTAAGATGTGTTGACTCTTTTCAACATATCTAAGACTACTAATTAATGTCACATGCTACTGATAGTAAGATATAATAACAAAAATAAATAATGACCAGGGAAAATGGATTACATCTGTTTGATGTCTATAGCGTTATTTGTACTACGTAGATTTTAAGATGGTTTGACTCTTTTCAGCATATCTAAGACCATTAATTAATGCCACATGTACTGATAATGAGATTTAATATTGAAAGCAAATAATTTTGTTCAATGTGATAAAGAAAGCCAAAGTACTGCCAATCTTATTTAATTGGCAGGTTTTTGAAATCTTATAAATATTTAGACTTTTTTAAAATCTTAGTGTAATATCAAACTTGCATTCATAAATGTTGATCTTAAATAAAAATTACAAGTACCTTTTTATTTTTATATAAATAAATTAAAAAAATAGTGTCTTTCATTTTAAAAAATTAAGTTTTTTAACTGTAGATACAACAACTATTCATATATAATTTGCAGTATAATTTTTATAAAAGAAATTCAGTAATTGTTTGTAATAAAAATAATACCAATAAAATATTTTCACATTATTCATGCATAGACATTGATCTGAACCAAACCCACCCTCAGAGTGGTTAGATGCATAACTTTTGCTCTATCCACTTCAAGCTATAGAAAAGACCTACCCTTCTTTCTCCCACTAAATAAATAAAATGAATGTTTCACCATCAAAAATAAAAATAAATGAGATTTCTTAACAAATTTGTTAAATATAAGAAAAATACAATAAATATAATTAATTAAATGTATTGATCTCTTTTTATTTGGTATATACCATTGTATCATCTAAAACTGACACCTCATCTCTACATTATTTATCTGTTAATACATATCACATCCCAAAAAAAATGATATGATTGTATTCATCCTCCAACATATATCATGAACTTACAATCAAATACAGACTATTCACTCATATCATATCCAATCTCAAACATTTAATTTAAACTTCTAGAAAAAATAGATAAAATATTATCTAAAAACCTATTCAATCTTCAATATAATCTAAAACATTTCCTCTTTAAAAAATATCAAAATCTAGAATTTCTAATGACCATCAAACCATATGATAATAATAAATCATTTATTTGAATAACGTAAGTAAATGGTTATTCCAAAATGATACAAATCTTCATTATGGATAAGTCATAATACACAAGTCGATAACTAATTCAAAATTTCTTTTTAAATGAGCTCTGCTAGGGTTTGTCCTGCGATGCAGGAAAAACAGTGGCGGAGGCAAGGGAAGCGATTGTAAGGAATGCAACAATAACTGTGTGGGGAGGTCATGAATCACCAGAAAAACGGAGGATGGAAGTCAGATTTCAGCGAAGAGGTTTCTCAGCGTCACAGCCGTATGCAGGGGAAGGGCAATCCCATGCTATTTGAGGCCTGGATGCGACACAAAGCTGGAGTGATGAAAGGATTAGGGCGGAGTTCAAGAGGGGGTGGGACAGAGGGGGTACGGTGGATAGGTGCCCCTCATTTGCTGAGGCTGAGGGGGAAAAAATAGGGTTCTCCTGTGACGCCGGCGAAGGATATTCCTATCGTCCTGTTCAACAAAAAAGAGCTTGAAGTTATTTTGTACAGCGAAGAATCGCTTTCTTCCCAAGGTATGATTTGTAAATTTTATGGTTTATGGCCAACATTTTCTGCACTGCACGGGTGGATCCCAAACATTCGCAGTATCATGTAGAAGGTAATATTGATATTTGCCGATGCCCAAGAGCAATCTTTATTTTGATTTTTGATTCTTGTAAAGATAAAGAGGCTGTATTCAATGATTTTTTTGTGCTCGAGATAATCATATTCTTTTGGTTAAGCCCTGGCATCCAGATTTCAATGCCCAATCTAAAACTTTAAACTTCAAATTGATATGGATTAGGCATTCAAATCTCCCTTATCAATTTTGGGATGATTTTCTGTAGAGAGCCATAGGGAATATAATTGAGGATCTTTTGATGATTAATGATTTAACTGAAGAAAGGGGGCACTCTACATATGCTCATATCTTGATAAAACTAAATATCTGTAATGATCTACCTGCTCAAATGAAATTGAAGGTTAGGGACAAAATTTGGATTTAACTCCTGGATTGTGAAGGAATCATTTTTAGATGGGTCACAGATATTTTAAAACTAAACATTTAGTTAATGAGTGTCCATGGATTAAGTTCAAAAACCTAATTCATGGTGGAAGTAAGTAGGGATTGAACATATTACAATTTACACTGGGAATGGTAATGGCAATGAGTGATGAAAGTGAGGGTCTATCTTTAGTCCCAGAAACCTCTTTGCAAGGTATGGATCAAACCCATAAAAAATGAAGAATTTTGTGTAGAGGCTTTGGTTAAGGAGGTGGGTGCTTCTATGTTATAAGAGAACAATGTTAGTGCAAATAATTGTCAAGATTCATTGGTTCAGAGTCCTTTAGAGGAAAAGGTTTGACAAATCCATTGCTAACACAAAACAAGGTGAAACTCATGAAATGTCCATGCCCATATTGGTAAATCTTGAGGACATGGGAGAATGGAAAACTATGAGCAATAGAAGAGAGTAAAAGGTAAACAGGACATGGAACCCATGAATATGTCTCTTATATCTCACAAAGAAAAACTTATGAGAGAGATTTAGCAACAGTAGTTCTAGTTCTTATTGTAGGCCAGTTGTTCTTATTGAAAATTTTGGCATGTGAGGCCTTTTTCTTGTTGCATTTTAATCATTATGTGGTTGGATTTGGGATTTTTGACTACTATAAGAGGTTGTTCTAGATTTTTTGGCCTTTTTGATTATTTCATTCCCAAGGTCAGTCCCTTACTTGAAAAAACCTATCTTTACCCATAATTAAAAAAAAACACAAATTAATTAAATTATTGTAAGTAGAGATCTGTTACTGCTCTTCTTTTTGGTGGATATTATGTTGTGCAAATGTTTTCTTTTCAATTTTTTTTTCACTAATTGATAATCTCAAACTCTGTAAATTTGTAGATTTGTTTTAAGGTTCTAGATAAGGTGTTTTGTAACTAATTACAGAGACAAGTTCCAGTCGTAGTTATCATTAGATCAAATTAGGATTTGTTTTGTGAATGACACAAATAATTGGCTATGTTTTCATTTTTATGATTCAACCTTTCTTCGATGAAAACTACATACACCATTTTTTCAATTTATTGAGTCTTCACCCCTTTGTATTTGTGACTTGATCACTGGTGATGGAATACAAATTGAATGGAGACACTTATGTCATTGCCCATCTTCCAACATCTAATGTGGACCTTTGAAAAGGCATACAAACCTACTTAAAACTCCTTTTCAATATCCATTTTCAGCTCAAATCATTTACTCTTCAAATAAATATCCAAAATACTAGAGTACTAATGGTTCCAAACTAAAATTTTCTTTTACAAATATAAATATATTATCTTTAGATATTTCTCACCATAATAATTATTAAAAGAGGATTATATAAATGTTAGGAAAAAAAAAAGAAAAGAAAAAGGAAAATATGTTCAACATAATCATGTAAGATACTCATTTAAGCCTAACTCACTTAACAATGGTCGCAAAAAATATAAATATAGGCCTTATATGCTACTAGTAACTCATGAAATGAAGTTGTGCGTCCTTAAATGCAAATTATAATCTAATAAAAATATCAGTGTAAAAACATAAATTTTACATAACAAAATTATTTTAAAGAATAATAATACAATTTATTCAGTTTGTTGATCATTCACCTTTCTATGTTTGCAACCTAGTTATAAATAGGACAACACATTCCTTCCATCTATTCTCAAGCTTTATGACATGGCCAAACTAATGTACACCATGTACTATAATCAGGAGAATTTGATCATATTCATCATCCATTTTATTCAATAAAATATAAAACAAAAGGTGATATCTAATTATAAATACAAAGAGGATGACAACATAATACTAGTAAACACACATAGAGTGGATGAATATACTTAGGAAAACCATATTCCTCATTAAGGTGATCAAACAACTATGACCATACACTGGAAATGCTACATGATGGTACTAATTAAAAGTTATTATTCTGTATTTATTAAAATTTAATATAAATTAAAAAAATATTCAAAAAAATAAATGATTTTCAATTGTCATATTTATTTTATTTTCAGAAACAACTTTTTTTTTAGGATTGGCTATCTGAAGAACGTTTTTAAGATTAGTATGAATATTTTTATTAAAATTTAATAATTTTTAAGATGCAAATGACTTTTTTCTACTATTTATTTATGGTTTAATGTATTTTAAAATTAGATTATTATATCTTTTTAATTGGAATTTTCTAATTTTTAGATATCAATACTATTTTTTTAATATTTAAAATATATTTAATATATTTTAAAATTAGAAGTTAAGAAATATAAATATATTTTAATACCACATAATGTTTGATTATATTTTTATATATAAATTATATATTCTATATTTATGTAGATCAAATTTAGATTTATTTGTATTTAACATTATTCTATTTATATTTTACAAACATAAAGTAATGCTCAACCCTGATTTTTTAGTATAAAAGAATATATTTTTACTAAAAATTATAAAATTTATTCATATAATAATTTTTTTTTACTGTGTTAATAATTGTTTAGTATATATATAATATTCACATGTAGAATAAATTTAAATTTATTTGTATATAATTTTTTTTGTTTTAATTTTATGAACATAAATTAATGTTCAAACTAATTTTATTAGTATAAAAGAATATTTTTTTATTAAAAATTATAAAATTTGTTCATACAATAATTTTTATTATAATGTTAATAATTGTTTTGTATTTTTTTTTTTTTTCAGTGAATTGTATTGATATATTTTTTTTTAAGTTTAGATAAAAATAATATTACATATATTTTTTAACATTGAAAAAATATTAATAATAATAATAATATTTATCAAATCTTTTATTTGAAAAATTGACAAACTTATCATATAAATAAGACATATCTTACATGTTACAAATGTGAGTAATGTAATATTATTATTTTTTGAATGTGTTGTAAATATTAAACAATTCTATATTAAATTTTATTCTTAATTGACCTCATTTCTCTTCTAAAAAAAATTAAAGAAACACATCTTTCACTTTATTCATATCTATATTACACATCTTTCATTCATAAAAGAGGAGGACAATATAATTTTAGCCATTATCCACATGTGAATGTGTAGTCTCAATTCGCTACTGAACTTGAGGTTCAAACTAGTAAGACATGGATAGAGTGGATATGTATTAAACTTAGAGATATCATATTTATTTCTTCTCATTAAAGTTATCAAATCATTAGTGACCAAAAATAAGAAATACCACATGATGGTACCAAATAAAATTTATTATTTTATATTTTTTACGTTCAACAGAAATATAAAAAAAATTAAAAAAAATGATTTTCGGTTATTATATTCATCTAATTTTTGAGAATGACTTTTTTTAGATTGATTATTTGAAAAACATATTTAATATTATTATGAATGCTTTTATTAGAATTTAATAATTTTTAAGATGCAAATGACATTATTTTAATTGTTTATGGTTTACTGCATTCTAAAATTAGAATATTATGAATTATTTTATTGAGATTTTCTAGTTTTTAAATGTGAATGATATTTTTTTAATATTTAATATTTATTTAATGTATTTTAAAATATATATATATATATATATATATATATATATATATATATATATATATATATTTTAAAATACATTAAATAAATATTAAATATTAAAAAAATATCATTCACATTTAAAAACTAGAAAATCTCAATAAAATAATTCATAATATTCTAATTTTAGAATATATTTATTTAATGTATTTATATATATATATATATATATATATATATATATATATATATATATATATATATATATATATAACAAATTAAATTTTATTTGTATGACACATTGTTTTATTTGTATCCTAAAAACATAAAGCAATGTTCAAATAATTTTTTTCTAAGTTAAGAGAATATCTTTTTATTAAAAATTATAAAATGTGTTTATATAATAGATTTTTCTTATTATGTTAATAATTGTTTAATATTTTGTTTTCAAAATTGTATTGTAAGAAAAGATTGGAAAAATATTGATAACAGTAATGTTTATGAAATATGTTGTTAAGAAAATTGATAAACAATGCCAAACAATTCTATATAAATTTTCATTCTTAATTGACCTCGTTTCTCTTTAAAAAATAAGAGATAATTTTTTCACTTTACTAATGTCTACATTGCACAACATTCATGCAATTACTAATTCTTAATTTTTTTATTAATGGGTGATATATTTTGGACAAACTTATTACGATCTAAGAGGGCTTGGTTTTGGCCCACTCTTCTCCTCAGAGAACTATTTTTTTAAATTGGATTTTGAAAAATCTTATGATGAGATTGAGTGCCAATTTATTCTTGCCATGCTCAAGGCTCCTAGCTTTGGCCCCTAATTCATTTATATAATGCAAAATTTGCTTCATGATGCCTTGGCTTGCCTCACTATCAATGGGCATCAAACCATAGGGATAAAGCTCCAGTGATATATTTGCCAAGGTTGACCCCTTGCTGCATTGCTTTTTGTGTTATTCACTGAAGCCCTGGGTTACCTCTTGGCTTCAAAAGCTTCTCAAGGGATCATTTTTGGCATTGTTTTGCTAGACTACACCTCTTAGCTCATCAATGGACACTTTTTAGATGACACCTTCCTCGTGATTGACTAAAAAGAGGCCACGTTTAATGAATTTATTCAATGCCTAAACATTTTTTGTCTAGATTCTAGTTCCAACATTTTTTTGTCTAAATACATTGCAACCTAGGCCTCTTATCACTTTCTCAGAATAGGATATCATTGATGATGAATCATATTTATAAACACTATTTGTATGAGATTACATTGATCATCATCATATTCAGAGTGTCATGGATGATAATAGGTCAACCATTAATATGTGTACTATTACACTTCTACATCATTTAGGCTATTTAGATCAAGATATTTCCCTGATAGATATATTTATTTGTGGCCTTAGTGGCCATGTCCAAAGCTCCATTAGGATATTTTACATCTATTATAGGTTAGGCCCATGTATGCGGCCACTAGATTCATAGTTGTACCTAGTTTTGAAAAATTTGATATGTCATTGGGTAGGCCTTAGATACATTAACTTTGATCCATTCTTTCCATTGGAAATAGATGTCTTTAGTATATACATGCTAATCATGTTGTTACAATTGATGGGATTTCATATGAGTATATTCTACCTACTCACAACAAGTTACACAAAAGTCACTATTAATATCTCCAATAACATTCCATTAGGACACCTTAGATATCAACTAAGCCACTACTATTATTGAAGTCTACTTATACATCACTACTACATATACACACTCTCCCATGGGGATCATTATTAGAGAAACCCCTATGTAAGATACATGTAGTGGATTATAGAGGGTGTATCTCTACCCCATTCCCACCTAGATCAATTTTACTAAGTCCTCAAAGAAATATGCATAGTGCATCCATGCTAGTTATAGCTTATTCAACCATAGGGGTTCCCAAAAGCCCCACAGTTCACATGCCATTTATGTCAACTCTATAGATTGATAGCCACACTCTATAGTGAGTTTCAGCTAAACATATTCATAGCCATACTCTATAATTAGTTTTAGCTCCAAATTATTCAGTACATCTCGTTCCCATATCCAAGATACTTCCTCGTATATCACATTTGGTCACTCTTCTTTTACTTGACAAATGTCACCTTGATAGTGACTCCCTTGCAAGACTCATAGGTTATTATATTCCTTTGTTACTTGTACATAGTTTCATTATTTCAATTTACTTGTACATAGTTTGATTTATCTTTCTCCTTGTACATAGTTTCATTTTCATATTTATTATACACAACTTATATTTAGAAGACCAAAAAAAATATAATATGATAAAAAATACAAAAACATTCAAACATTGCTTAGAAAATACAAATTTTAGATTATACACATTTCCATGTTTGCATTCTTTCTATTTTTTAGGTACTACATATGTTGTCTATATTAGTGTAGTTAGTTATATCATACATACATGTTTCAATTTTTCCATTCAAGTGTTCGCATATTACTATAGGACTTTAGTCCTCTACATAGATCTAGATTTACTACTATTTGGTCATCAGAGCACATACACATATACACTGATTCTGCATGGATATATTATCTCATTGGGGACATCATACACACAACTTATGATTTACCATGTTATATATCTCTAAACTCCATATCATATATTTAGCATTAATTATATCTTGATAATCCTATACTACACTAATTTTTCACTGATTACTACTACTATAAACACAACTTATGTAGATCTTTGTTTAGATTTGATTATGTCTCTTTTCTTTTACATCTAATCAAGGGCATTTGAATACGCCATTGTCCTTTCATAGATTTTATACATTGGACATGTGCCCATGTCCTTCCATGTGGATCAAAGCCAAACTTACATGCCCTTTTGTGTATTCAAACATTTAAACATGTCCTTTTATGTGTTGCTTTTATCATACTTAGTGACATGTGTCCATGTCCCTTGTATTTTGGCCCCTTGGCCTACTTTATAGGCCTCATATGTTTATATGTGTATGATTTCATGTATGTTTCATGGCCATGACCCTTATCTCTTGCTTGTTGATTTCACATCCAATTTTTTATACCATGAGGGAACTCATGCATCTCCACTTCCTGCTTGGGTTCCTTAATGGACATTAAACCCCATCTCCTAAGTAATTTTATTAGATTATATTCATATTTTGCATTCATATACATGTTTAAATTATTAAATCTATCTTGACAACCTTGTGATTTTAAATCTAACATACATCATATATTTTCCAACTTATGTTCTATCTCTTTTATATTTTGATGTCATGAATACACATTATATTTGTTTATCATTTAAATACTATATATTTTTAGTCTGACACACATGATACATAGCTTTTATTTTGAAGACAGTTATTATAGAGGTTCAACTACTCCCCTTAGAAGATGGGGCATTCATAGGGATTTGTCACATAGATTAGGCCATCTTAGTGCACTCAAAGCATAATTTTTAGCATTTAGACATATATTATAGATCTTAGACACAATAAAATATAGTGAAATATAGACATACACATATTAGTCTTAGTTTTTCTGAGAAACAACACCTTTGGATAATAATGCAATGTACTTCCAAGAGGCAAAATACGCTATAGTTGACCCACCATGCTATTGGCTAGTAACCTCGAAAGTAAAAATTCCCAAATTATCAAATATATACAATAGGTATAATTTAGATTGCATTGTCTTACTCATAGATTATTAGATATGCTCAATATATATTCATGTTTTTACATAGAATTACACAAGTTTTCTTAGATCGGGATCATCATGCATGGCACCATCATTCCCATTTCAATTTTAGATATGTAAAAACACATATTACTACAACTCAGTCAAGAATATATATGCATAGATATTAGAATTAGGGCCATGTGCACATCGCATTATTTTCATATGCTTAGTTTTATACCAATTCTCTCAGATGGAATGATAACTCCATATCATTCTCTTAATTTTATAACTCAGATACCATATGCACCAGGATTACACCATATTAATACCTCATTCCATCTACACCAATTGGCTTTACCAAGTTCATGTGTTCCCGAGTGGCCCCTTAGCCATTTTACATTTTAAAGTTCATGAGTGGCACAGAGTCATCTTTTACAACTTCATGACACCACACAATTTAATTTTTAGTTTATTCTACTGCATATGGGTATACAATGATGGAGTCATGACCTATTTTATTTATTGAGCCACTTACATAAGAGGGTTGGACAAGTCATCAATACAATCTAAGTTATTCACATATTATGATCCACCGAATAGTGGTTGGAAATGATTGAGTCAAGTTAAGATTGATTTCTTTAGCCACCCACACATGATGAATGGGTAAGCCATTAGCTCAATCCAGACTATTCACCATTTGATCACCATATACATACACATAAAGGATTTCACTAGGCTTTTGGATTGGCTTGCATATCCAGTGAGTTATATTTGTTACACTCCCCTTTCTCACATTTCATTACTCAGTTGGGTCTTTGATTTTAATAATACTTAAGTAAGGATTGATTCATATATGTTTGATTTTTAAGATACGTAATGGAGCACCATTTATCTTCACCTCAAAGTTAAGTCCAAGTACATTTCTCTTTCCTTTATCCTAGTCATTTCACTCTATTGCATTTCTAGAATAAAGTCAGGGGGTGGAGATGAAAATGTATACATAAAAAATATAACTTTAATGTAATAAGTGTCACCTTAGACCACCTTATACTTATCATTAAACCTATCTTAGGGCCTATTTCGATCCTTTTCTAGCTTTTGTGAGCATCTAACCTATGCTTATATATACCAAGAGTTGCATAGAGCCATCAATTAGGCATACCTAATCCTTTTTCACATGCGCTAGCCACCTAGAAAATAACATGGCCCCTTACCCCTCATGAATATATTTCCACTTTTTGGACTATCTTAGGGTCATCCTAGACTAATTTTTTTGTCTCGATAAGTATCAAAATACTGTATAAAGACTAGTCTCATTCATTTATTAGATTGATCTAAATTCTAAAGAACAAGCTCAAAAATAGTTATGTAAATTATAGCTATTGATCCCTATTTACCCCTATTTTAGCATACATCCATCTATAGTATCTTAGAGCTCAAATTTAATCAAGTTTCTAGTCTCAATTTACACTCAAAGCATTCAGATTGGCATTCATACCCAGGCATACTACCATCACTCTCACTTGCACAAACACTTAGATTAGGATAACTACATCAGTCTAAATCCCCTTTTGATGCATTATTATGAAGGTAGAATTTATCACATGGGGTGTTGAGGTCATGCCCATACTACCCTACTAACATCACTTTCCTTACTTGTGTTCATCAAAACCCTAAAAAACATTGAGGCATAGGGTTTCATAGTAAAATTATCAAAGCATAGAATAGATGATGATCCAACTCTCAATCATATAGGCATAAGATTCACAAAATATATTGAAGGCCTACCTATAATTTCACTTCTTCATCGATACATGGTCATTATCACCATACATAAGGTCTATAGAGTACTGTGTTATAGGTAAATAGGGTCATGTTATTATCCTAAGAGATTTTTCATACTTGTTATCTATTGATGAGGCTACCATGCTCCTGCATTACTTACCAACCTATCAGTTCTCCATCCTAATCATATTTTCTAGCTAAGTACACATTTTCTAATTTATTGCTATTTACCAAATATTAAAAAATAATAATTATTGTGTAAATCAATGGTTGTTGATACTCTAGTATTTTAATCCTTGATTTACTAATTATTTCTTTATCAACTTAGGGTTACATTCCATAAATTTAAAAAAGATAAACCATATATAAAAAGGATTCACACGCACGCATGCGTGCGCGCACACACACGCACACACGCACGCACGCACGCACGCGCACACACACACACACACACACACACACACACACACACACACACACACACACACACACACACACACACACACACACACACACAATCTCCATTGTTATCTAAAAGCATTTCTTCATCAAATATACAAAAATACTACATTATTAATGGCCATCAAACTGTAAAATAATCATCAATCATTTGTTTGAATGACACAAAGAAATGGTTATTTTTATTATTTTATATAGTATTATGTTATTTCAAGGCATGAAATCATTGAATTATCATAAATAGAGACATATTAATGCACTCTTGTTTGATGCAAATTCTTTTGTGAAAATGTTGTTGATTCATTTTTTTTATTGATAATTTTGAACTAAGTAAATTTGTAGATCTATTATAATTTTTTAGATAAGTTGAACTTTACAAGCAATTATGAGGTTAGGTTTATGTTACAGTTATCATTAGATAAAATTAGTACCTATCATGTGAATGACAAATATTTCATTATTTTTTATTGAACCTTTATCCAAGAGAAACTCCATGGTCCATTTTTCCAATTTTTTGAGTCCTCTCCCTTCTATATCTTTCGCTTAGTCACCAACAAGGGAACATAAATTGAGTGGTGATGCTTATGCCCTGACAATCTTCCAACATATAATATTGACCTATAAAAAAGTATTGAAAAATATAAAACTTATTTTAAATCTCCATTTACATCTTAAAGCATTTACTCTTCAAACAAAAAACCAAAATACTACATTAGCAATGATTCAAAATTAAATATTCCTTCCACAAATTTAAATACAACTATCCTTAGTTATTTTGCATCTTAACCCTTATTTAAAATGGATTATATAAATGTTATAAAAAAATTGAGACAAATCAAATTATGTTAGATGCATTCTTGTAGAGATACTCACTTAAGCTTCACTCACCTGATAGTGCAAAGACTTATCTATCAGAGGCCATAATTTCATATTCATTAACCCGATTGATCTCTCTTTCATAGAAAAAAGAATATAAAGGAAAACATCACAAATACATAACTATATTTACTCATTATGGTGAATTAAAAGATTTTTAAAGAGCCATAAGAGATCATCTAATGGTTTGAAATTATATTCTAGTATTTTTAGTCATTCTAAAATAGAAAAATCAAATAGCTTTCTAGTTTGACATGAATTTGGGACGAAACTCATACAACATCATCAATTTAGTATCATATGATATTTTTGAATTTTAGTCTCATTTTAACTTTCATACAAAATTTATTATGAAAATCAAAGTGTTATTTATAATACAGGCAATTAGTTGTATGTAGTTTTTTTTTTTTTTTTTTTGCATGTCAACTCAAATTTTGAGTTGATGTTTATTTAAATAATTTAATGTAATTATTTTATTCATTCAAGGTGAATTAATAGATGTTATGGTTTCACAAAATTTTGAGGATTGTGCCTTTTGATATTTGATCTTCTAGTTTATGAAATTTCATTCTAGTATTTTTAATGATGCTAAGAATAGCAAAAAGTAGATTAAGTTTTTAACTAGACATGAAATTGGTTTGAAGCTCATCCAATAATGTGAATTTAGTATTTATAGGACATTTTCAAAATTTTAGGCCCATCCGAACTTAGATGCAAAATTTATTATGAAACACAAGTTGTTATTTATAGTAGTGACAATTAACTCTATGTTTGTTTTCTTTTTCTTTTTTTCTTTTTTTTAATTCATCTCCAATATAATGTTTAGGTTTATTTCATGAAACCTCAGCACTAAATTGTATTTGTCATGAAATTTTTGTTTTAAAAATGTCTAAATTACCTAGAGTTATTCACCCTTTCTTTTATTATCATGATTAAAAATATTGAAATATAATTTCAGACCCTTAGATGATATCGCATGGCTCTGAAATTATCTTTTAGTTGTCCTCCACTAGTGAATAAAGTTATTTCTACATGATTATTTCATTTATCTTCATTTTTTAATTAATGAGAGCTCAAAAGGATTAATGAGTTAAAAGTTATGGCCTTTGGAAGATAGGTCCCTGCATCCCCTGACAATGGTTGCATGCACTATAAATATGGGCCTTATATGATTTTAATAAATTGTTAAATGAAATTGTTCATGTTTACATGAACATTATAATCATACACAAATGTTTATACTATTTAATCTAAGAACATTAAAAAATTACCCTAAATAACACTAATACCATTTATTCATTTTTTTTATCATTCAACTTTCCATGTCTACAACCTATTTGTGAATATGCTAAGTCATCCCCGCCACTCATTTCTAGGCCTTATGACATGGCTGAACTAATTTTTAATTATACACTAGAAGTACGGAAATGTGATTATATCCATCATCTAATGTGGACCATTGATCATGTACAGAACATAAAGTTCAATACAATGATACACATGAAGATGAGTAGAATATAATTGTATTGATTATTCACATGTGAATGTGTACCCTTAATTGGGTATGGAATGTGTGGTTACAACTAATAGGCATACATAGAAAAATTACGTATAATACATAGGGAAACCATGTTTATTTCTTCTCATATAAATGATCAAATCAATAGTGATCATACATTGGAAATGGTATATTATGGTACCAAGTGAAAGTTATTATTTAGTGATTTTTTTTTTTTTAAATTTCAATTAAAAATAAGCTTGAATTCATTTTATATATATATATATATATAAATATAAGTAATGGATAAAACTAAGGATTTTAAAAGGCCCCACAACGTTATATAATGGAGAAAAAAGATATATAAATAGAATATCTAATGAGACACCTCTTCCATTGGTAAACTCAAAACTATCAATGAAACAACAACAAACCTATTGAGCTTTTAAGTCCTCTTACCGTAGAATTACATGGAACTAATAATGGAACTGACTAAAATCCTTCTTTCATTCAAGAGTATCCTTTTATGAGAAAGGGACTAGAACCAATCAACCTATCCATCAACAATAATCCTTTAGCAAACTACTAATAAAATTTTAGGGACTGTCAGTGACCCAAAAGCAATATCACCAGTAAACTTTTATCTCAAGTCCTACTGAACTCTCCTTCACTGTCATGTATTTGGGAGTGAAGAGTCATATTAGATGGTTTAGGCAAATTTTAAAATATCTTTTTTTTTCCTACAATATAGTCTAATCCTACCTATCTCTTAAATCATCACATTTGGGGATGAAAGGAATAGCTAATTCTAATTTCTCAATATACTTGAAGTGGTCATGTGGAACAAGAGATGTTTATCTCATAATGACCTTTGGTTCCACCACAAAATCCAAATCCTCACATTTCCTTGCCTTAATTTTATCATCCACAAGGTTCCTGGAAATGGTATTCAACCCCCTCATTTCAAGGACCTTTTGAGCCATACCTGGAGCTTTAAAAGTCAAAACCAAAGCCCTACTTGTAAGAGTTTTAGAGATATCAGCACCATTCACTGTAAGTAGGTCAGGGATGGTATCCTTCCACACTCATAAAAAATATTTCAAAAATAAATGACTTACAATTATAAGGAAATTACTTTTTGTATGAAAAACAAAATTCAAGTGTTGGGTTATTTTGCTCATTCATTAAATTCAATTTATTTATCAGAACAAGTTTTAAGTTTATTATAAATGCTTTTATTAGAATCTTATAAATTTTAGATGTGAATGACATTTTAGTTTAATGTTTAGTTATGATTTAATAAACTTAGAAGTGATATGTATGTATGTATGTATGTATGTATGTATGTATGTATGTATGTATGTATGTACAAATTATTCATGAAAAACAATTTTAGATTTATTTATATGTCGCATTGTTGTATCTACATTTTACGGACATCAAAACATAAAGTAATGCTCAAATCAATTTTTGGTAAATATAGAAAATAAATTACTATAAATTATAAAATTTGTTTACATAATCAATTTGTTTTACCATTCTAATACTCTATTAGTATTTTTTTGAAATTTTTTTTGTGTTTTTTCTTTTTTTGGCCTCTCCTTTCTTTCAAACTTAGATGAAAACACTATTGCATGCTTAAAAAGGTTTGGAAAAACATTGGTAGCAATGACGTTTATCAAATCTATTACTTGGAAAATTTACAACGTTTCCATGTAAATAACGTATGTTTCACATGTTACAAATATGAATTATGTAATATGTTACATTTTTTTTTTAAGGAATTTATTCTATTACAGTCTATCGTTCATTTGTTATTATTTTGTTATTTTATCGTAATTAGAACAAAACAATGACTTTCAGTTTTCTGACAATATCAAAATGTGTTAGATGTCATGTGTTGATAATATTATTTAAAATATAGCATCAATGTTAAATAATTTTATATAAATTCTTATTTATATTTGAAATCCTTTCTCTTCCAAACCATTAACAACATACCTATTTCATTTTATTGATGGCTACATTATACACCATTAGTACAATTACTAGTTCCTAGTTGTTTCTAACGCTCAACATCATCTTTTACATTCATTTATGTATGACATCAACATTAAGTGGCAATTAAACACTTCTATAAGCTTCCAATTTTTCTTTAGTAACTATTTTAATGGAGTTCATTAATCGTAAGTTGCTTTGAGGCAGATGTATTACATGGTTAATCGTTACAATACAAAATGGCGGTGAAAAAGGGGTGCAGAATCGAGTTACAGAAACGTGTTTACTGGTTATATCTGTTTGATTTACATGTAAATTTGCAATTTTACAATTTCCACGTTCCTGAGGCGTCTGAAGTTGCATACTGGAGACTGTAGGAAACCACTCTGTATTGAGTGTAGGAAGATATTTAAGTATTTTAAATGTTTAGTATGAAAATTTCTATTCTTTTTTAAGAGAATAATTTTCTTACCATTAAATCAACTCAGTTTAATATGCTCATAAATAATTTTTAATAGCTATACAAAATGAAAAGACAAAATTTTGGTGAATAATACAAATAATGGGAAAGTTTAAATAATGAGAAAGTTTCATGAACTGGTTTTAAAACTTCTAAGGAATTATATTGTCAAATAACATACAATAAATGATCTTTTTAAGATATTGATTTTAAAATTAAAAAAAATCTAATAAATTAAGTTTAATAGATTACTATTGATTTTGATAGCACTATGTTAATGTAAATAATTTTATAAATTTCTCAACAATATTTAATGAGATATTTAAAAAATTATAATCTCTTAATAAAATAATTGTGTTAGATTAAATAATATTTAATATTTGATCTTTTCTTTTCAAAAATATATTTTTTAATCGGTACTTGAAAGTTTTAAGGATTCTAGGACCTTTAACAAAAAGATTCAAAAAGAAATTGATATGGTATGGCTAAGCATATATTCATGCAAAGGCATAGGACCAGACATACAAAACAGGTTTTAAACTAAAACCATAATAAAAGACAAACAATTTCATATATCACCAGCTATAAACATACTAAATACGACTAGAATATACCTTAAACTGAATATTAGCTTATTATTCTAAAATTACTAGCTCTATCATTTTCCCCTAACTGGGTCTCTTCTCCTTCATAGTCACATGTCCTGACCTACTAGCACTATCAGCGAAAACTTCTTAATTCTTACTATCCTTCATTCTTCCCAACATCACCAACTCCCTGCTTGCCGGTTCACCTTCAGGGTGCTTGAAGGTAGAAAAAACCAACCTTTATTGAACTCGCCTTGAATAATCCCAATTCTGATGCTACTTACCCTTCCACCATGGTGGCACTTTGAAATATCCTCTCGCCACACCTTTGCCAATCCATTTTATAGCTTTGAGCCTATTTAAAGAGTGCCTAATTGCCATCCATTCTTCAAGCCCTAGAATTGGTTTAAGTAAGTATCTAATGACCGCCATACTAACTCGTTGTTTCTTCGTAACATTCATCTAAACCTCACAAGCTGCTTCCACATCCTTCGCAAAATCCACCAATGTCAGGGAATGAAGTTCCAATTCTTGAAACATAGCCAAAGGGACAAAACCCAAGAAATTTCTATCTAAAAAAGGTAACATCGGGAAAGGCCCTAATGAAAGAGCTTCCAAAGCCTTTGCCAACTCCAATCTATACACACGTTAGATGAAAAATGCGATCATTGCTAACAAATGATCCCTATCCAACATTATCAAACACAAATTTTATGCAAAGAGAGAGGTCAGGTCTGAGTTAACTCTGACTCTCCTACTCTACACTAGAAAATTCACACCCAACACATGTTATACTACTTCTACCACCTCTGAACAAGGAACCCAAAATACATTTGACAAGAGAGTGTTTGACATAGACCCAACATAACCCATTTCACAACTCTTGGCTCATCCAAAGGCCAAAGACCGTTCAACCAATTCCAAAATGAACCAATCCATCCTATCAAAGATCTTAGCACAAGAACTCTACCAAACGGAAAAGCCAATGTAACCACCTGGATAGAATGCCACTCAATTAATGATGCTTACCATTAATTTACCATGCCGTAAAAACAAAAAGGCCATCATTAAAGGTAGCAGCCTGTCCAATCACTAAATACCTAGGTTGGCAATGTTGTTAAAACATTATCCTACCAACTCCACTCGACGTCATCCATCACACCTGAAGGACATTGCAACTCAACTATCCTACCATCCTTGAAATCTCAAATCAATTAGAAGATTTGATAATGATTTACACTTTCTTTTTCTTTTTAAATATATTTTAAGAAAACCATGACAAATTTTTTTTTTTTAAAAACAATTTAGGAGAGAAAAAATAAAAAAACCAAAACCAACCAAATATATCAACATTATAAAATATCTTTTCAAAAAATATTTTAATATTAATATATTTATTAATAATTCAATCTACTCAAAAATCCTACAATATTCCCATCTATCATTAACATTATCCAGCCTTTCCTCCTCACATTGGGTAATTGCTGCATTAACCCAAAAAAACTGCAACTTTATTACTCTCTCTAAAATAGTGTTTTGAATTCCATCCTTTAAATGTTTCTAGTTTAGGCCATATAACATCTAAAATATTTGCAATCTTCCAAGCTTTTGCCCTCATACTAGACAAAGTTAGTATGATCACCTACGAATCTCCTTCAATTTTGAGGAAGGAGATTTCACAATTCCAAGTCGTATTAACTCCTGCTACTAGAGCTTGAGCTTTGGCTTAGGTTAAGTATGTTAAATAGTGGTCAAATATTACATTTCAAAGTGTACGATACCAAATATGTTTGTCTACATTTTCCCCATTTTGTCATAGCAATGGAATTTCTAGAGTAAAAGGATAAAAGTGTTAGTGTATGATTTTATTTTCCCATATTTTTTTATTATGGGTTTATTTTCCTCCCTTGGATTTTTCTTACTCTTATGGATGAGTTTACTTAGGTGTACATGGGAGTTGCAGTTTGACTACTATTATAGGAGTAACTCCCTTGACTAGATATTTCATGTATGGGAGTTGCTCTTCTATTCTTGGCTTATGGAGGTTACAAATTCACCTCCCTATTTTACATCTTATATTAGTAAGATATTCATGGAGTGTGTTGGATGACAATGTTTTGCATAATTCTCTTTAGATTTATCTATTTCACAGGTTCATGTGCATTCTTTGTTCTAGTTTCTTGATCTTAGTGCAATCCACAATAAAAAGGTGATACTTACAAATTACCATGATGGATTTTGTTAGGTAGGTACTGAGTGTTAAAACTTACTCCATGAAAAACTATAATGAAACATGTCAAATAATCGTTTCATTAATTATATATTTATGAATTAAAAAATCAAAAAAATATGAAATTAAGTTTAAATGAATGAAAACAACTTTATTTATGTGAACCAAGTTGTCTTATATAACATTGACTTATAGAGACAATGGATAATGCACTAATCATGCCTCTTGTAAATTTCAATGTAAAACCATGTTCTCATCTAAATATTTCTCAGCCCTCATTAAAGCACAGGAGTGCCTAAATCTCAAGGCTTACAAACGTTTAGTGCCACAGAAATAAATATATATTTGAAATGGAATCCACTATGGGTTTGAATAAATACTTGAGAATCTTTTTTAAAAATTTGAATAAAGTAGTTTAGAAGGATTATATGCTTCAATTTGAGTATTTCATGAGCAATTATTGAGTATAATTTTTGTAGAATCTACCACATATTCCTTGCATATGTTTTATTCTAATGGTAAAGGCGACCTAGAGGATCATCTATGCACTTTCATGCAACAGGTTTGCACTAGGTATCTAATGATTAGCTCTTGACCAAGTTGTTCCCTCACATTTTAAAGGACTATGCATTACAATGGTTTTATGATATCCCTACTCAATCCATTAAAAAATTTAATCCACTCAAATATATGTTTTTGGTATAGTTTTTAATCAATATCAGTTATAAAGTTTCCTTTGCTCAAGTCACTCAACTAAGTCAAAAATATAATGATCCATTAGTTGAATATGTCTTGTGATATAAAACCATATTAGTAGATATGACTAGCCCCATGGCAAATAGAGAAGTCCAAGACATATTCTAGAAAATTTTATTACCAGTATTATATGAACCTATATTATTCAAAATGTTTCCATCATTTACAAATCTATGCCATATAGTTAAAGAATGAGAATTAAAAATTATCTGAATGGGCAAATTAAAGTGCACAACCAGATCAGATTCCACTAATAAGAGTTCAAATAAGATTCCATATAAGGTGAGGCCCAATGAAAATAAGAATGATCAAAAGAAAATAATTGACATGGCCTTAGAGCCAGCTCCTCATGTAGTTTTATAAACTCCTCCAAAGAGACCTTTTATGAATCTTTCTGAATCACCAACGTGCATTCTCTAGCAACTTTTGGAATGTAATGTCATATCTATCCCTCCCATCAAAGAGTTTGATACAACTAGTACTCTTCCAAATAATTATGATTTCAATGCATTTTATTATTATCATAATGCCCGATGCCATACTAAGAACATATGTATTAACTTACAACATAAGATCAAATATTTTATATATGCTAATATCATTGATGTGAACACCCCTAAAGAAACAACCAAAGCACATCAAGCTAAAGTAAAAGCAATGGAAATATTTTTTGATCCATTTCCAAAACATATAGATAATGAGATAATAGACACTTCAAGTGTTAATTATAATTATCAAATGAATCTACAACTAGCATCTTATCCTACTCATAAAATAGACACACACCCTATAGATAATACCATTGGTATGTATCAAAACATAGTGTGAGCTAGGCCTCTTATCACTTTATCAGAATAGGATATAGTTGATGATGAATCATATTTATACTATCTAATTTTATGAGATTACATTGATCATCATCCTGTTCAGAGTGTCATGAATGATAATAGGTCAATCATCAATATCTGTACTATTACAATTTTGAATCATTTGG
This sequence comes from Torreya grandis, assembly GCA_037957365.1. Classification (NCBI taxonomy): domain Eukaryota; kingdom Viridiplantae; phylum Streptophyta; class Pinopsida; order Cupressales; family Taxaceae; genus Torreya; species Torreya grandis. The sequence continues at coordinate 1,963,215 of JARHVA010001599.1, read as the reverse complement.
GCTAATTAGATCAAGATATTTCCCTGATAGATATGATTATTTGTGGACTTAGTGGCCATTTTTAGAGCTCCATTAGGAGATTGTACTTTTATTATAGTTTGGGCCCATGTGTGTAGCCACCAAATTCATAGAACATTAGAGAGTTAGCAATATGGTTCTTTTACATAGTATCACTTGCTAATCTAATATCTTTTGAGGTGCTTGGTGTTTTCATTGTATTCCTACATTCCATATATCTCATTATAAAATGGTGTATACAATGGTAATGTTTGGAATTAAAGGCGACTATCTCTACTTTGTGATGTGTGGAAGGCTCCATTGCTGATAGTTTGATGTTTAATCATAAAATTGAAAGATGCCAAACTATTATACATTATATTAGAGTTGTTTTTAAATAGACACCCCATGAAGATTGGGATGTCAAGGGGATATGAGATTTATAGGATAAGGAAGAATTTAGGAAAGAGGGACGAGCTAGGAAGGAGAAAAATTTTCAAGAGAAGAACGAAGAGTTTTATAAGTTCATGAAGAATTGTAAGAGAGTCTATAACTCTTTGATGTAATGTAATAATCCAATAAAGGAAATTGATTGAGAGTGTGAGTTTGAATATGTTTCAGTTGTAATTTTTTTGAATTGACTTCAATGAATATGTGTTAATAGCATCAAGTCTAAGTAATGTGTTAATGTGTGTCCATGATCGAGTGCCCAACCCAAGTAACATAGAAATAAAGATAGTCCTTAAGTGGACCTACTCTCTAGTGCTTGCATCAATAATTTTTAACTACTATTTTAAAATTGTATTATTTTTTTTTGCAAACTTGGACAAAAACACTATTACATGCCTAAGAAATAGTTTGGGAAGACATTTGATACAATTAATTATTATCAAATGTTTTAGTAAGAAAATAGACAAGAATGCCATCTACATAAGGAAAACTTGACATGTTATGAATATTAGTTATGTAATGTGTTATGACTTTTTAAGGAATTTATTCCATTTTATTCTATAATTTGTTTTCTATTATTTCATTATGTCTATCTAAATATGAGACGTTGATCTCACTATAAACCAAAACATAAAGGTTTTGTGCCCAATTTGTCCTCTATCCACTTCAAGCTATAGAAAAGGTCAAGCCTTTACTCTCCCACTAAATAAGCAAAATGAAGCATTTGACTATCGAAAACAAAAATAAATGGGATTTCATAGAAAAATTATTAAATATAAGGATTATACAATAAATATCATTAATTAAATGTATTGACTTATATTCATTTTGTATATGGCACTATATCATTGATAAAATACATCTAACCATTGGTCACTCTTTATCTCTACATCATTTATATGCTAACGCATGCCACGTCCCACAAAAAGGTTGATCTGATTGCATTCATCCTCCAACATATGTTTTGGACAATCAATCAAGTGCATAATGTTGGTGATGCTCATGTCCTGTCCACTCTCAAACATCTAATTTGGACCTCTAGAAAAATTTAAAAAAATATTATCTAAAAATCCTTTTCAATCTCCATTGTAATTAAAAAAAAAATCCTCTTTATAAAATATCAAAATGTCACATTTCTAATGGCCAAAAAAAAAAAAAATCATAAATCATTTGTTTGAATAACACAAATAAGTGATTTTTTTTATTGCTTGTATTAATAGTATTATGTTGTTCGGTGACATGAATTAATTGAATTATTTTAAATAGAGATCTGTTAATGCTCTTTTGTTTGGTGGAAATTATGTTGTACATTGTTGTTAATTCATTATTATTTTTTACTAATTGGTAATTTCAAACTATATGAATTTATATGTGTGCTTTAAGGTTCTAGATAAGGGGTTTCATAACCAATTGTGCAAACAGGTTCCAGTCATAGTTATCATTAGCTCAAATTGAGATTTGTCTTTTGAATGGCATAAATCATTGGATATGTTCTCATTTTTTATTGAACCTTTCTTCGAGGCAAACTACATACACCATTTTTAAAATTTATTGAGTCTTCACCCTTTTGTATTTGTAACTTGATAACCGATGAGGGAATGCAAATTGAGTGGTGACACTCATGCTCTATGTATCTTTCAACATCTAATGTGAACCTACAGAAAGCATAAAAACTACTTAAAACTCTTTTCAAATCTCCATTTTCATCTTAAATCATTTACTCTTCAAACAAATACCCAAAATACTACATTTCCTATGGTTTTAAACTAAATTTTTATATCATAAATATAAATATAGTTATCCTCATATATATTTTAACATAAAAATTATTTAAAAGGGATTATATAAATGTTAGTGAAAAAAATGAGACAAAAGAAAATATGTTCGACACATTCACATAAAAATAGTCACTTAAAATTAACTCACCTAAAAATAATTATATGCACTATAAATACGAACCTTATATTCTATTAATAACTCATGAAATGAAGTTATACATCTTTACATACACATTAAAATCCAACAAAAATATCAATAATATTTAATACAAATATTTACATAAAAATATTATCATAAAAAATATTAATACCATTTATTCAATTTATTATTAACTCACCCTTCCATTTCTACAACCTAATTGTAGTCACCATCCATTATCTATGATTAGGTATGGATGACTATATAATTTTATCCATTATTCCACGTGAATATGTACCATCAATTGGGTGAAACTTGAGGTTCAAATTAGTAGACATACATAAAACGGATGTGAATTATACTTAGGGAAACTTGAGGTTCAAATTATTTTGTCATATTAAAGTGATCAAATCACTAGTAATCATATTAAAATGCCATAGGATGGTATCAATTGAAAGTTATTATTTTATGATATTTTTAAATTTTAAAAAAATATATTAAAAAAAATGATTTTCAATTATTATATTCATCTTATTTTTAAAAGAACGACTTTTTTTATTGACCTTTCGAAGAAAAACTTTAATATTATTATAAATACTCTTCTCAGAATTTCTTAATTTTTAAATATGAGTGGTTTACTTTTTTTAAGTTTAATTATGATTTAGTGCATTTTAAAATTATATTATTTTTAATTATTTGATAGGAATTTTCTAAATTTTAAATGCGAATGTTTTTTTTCTAAATATTTATTTAATACATTTTAAAATTAAAAGTTAAAAAGCATAAATATAAAAATAAATTATATTATAAATATAAATATATTTTAATGTTATATTTTCTTTTATTATAATTATATATGTTTATACAAATTATTTATGGAGAATAAATTTAGATTTATTTGTATGTCATATTGTTGTATTTACATTTTAAAGACAAAATAATGCTTAAATCAATTTTTTTAATATAAAATAATATTTTTCTACTAAAATTTATTTATATAATAATTTTATTTTAATAAAAAAATTGTGTTAATAATTATTTAATATATATATTTTTTTCAAATTATATTGACATTTTTTATTTCAAGTTTAAATAAAAACATAATTGCATTTCTTTAAAAATAAAAAAAAAAATCTAAGAAAACATTGATAGCAGTAATATTTATTAAATGTGTTACAAAAAATTTGACAAACTTGACCTGTAAATAAGGCATATCTTACATGTTACAAATATAAGTCATGTAAGATTTAATAATTGTTATGGGAATTTATTCTATTTCAATTTATTTTAATTAGATCTAAATAATAATTTTTAATTTTCAGATAATATCAAAATATGGTAAATGTTTTGTAATAATATTATCTTAAATATAATATAAATATTAAATAATATTATGCAAATTCTATTTTTTTGGGGGCCTAATTTTCTTCTAAACAATTAGTAAAATATTTCTTTTTAGTAAAATACTTTTTTCACTTTATTGACATTTACACATAATTACATGGTTCCTAATTATTTCTAACACTCAACATCAACTTCATTTGCCTTCATAAGTATATGGTTGTAACTAATAACATTAAGTGGCAATCAATCTCTATTATAGGCCTCCAATTTTCCTTACTAATTATTTATAATGCTCAACATCAACTTCATTTGCCTTCATATGTTTATAGTTGTAGTTATTTTAATCAAGTTCATTAATTGCATGTTGTTTATGGCTGTAACTATTTTAATTGAGTTTGTTAATTTTATTCAAATTAATGTCATATAGTATTAATAGTCGAATATAATGTTAAGAGTATATAATTTTATTCAGTCAATGTTATTGATAGTTGGATATAAAATTATAAGTAAATAATTATTTTTAATGTGATAGAGAAAGCTAAATACTACCAGTATTATTTAAGACCTGTCGACTCTTTTCAACTTATCTAATATCACTAATTAATGTCACATGGTACTGATAATAAAATATAATGATAAAAGGGTTGAAGGATTTGGTGGAGAGATGATAGGAGACAAGGAGAGGGCTACGAGCGGGGGTTCCAGGAGCATCATTCCTGCGAGAGCCTCCAGTGGTGATCGTTCCTTTCCCAGGGTGAGCTCTCAAGAAAAGGAGACATTTTATGTTAGCGAACGCTCTAAGCTAAAAAAATTTAATGGCTACCTTCCACGTAGTCAGGATCGACCTGTGTTGGTTATCCCTCCAAAGGCAGTAAAGAAAGATGTGGAATATTTGGCCTCACATGCATTGACCTATAAGTTTCTGGGAATCCGAATTTCCTTGTCGGCTTTGGAAGCCTGGATCCACTACTCATGGCAAGTGGAAGGTGATTTTGATATTATGCTGGCTGGTAATAGCTACTTTATGGTGAATTTCTCTTCTGTGGCTGACCAAAATCAGATCTTTGAGGGAGGTCCTTATTTTTATGATCATATTGGTCTTTTTATTAAACCCTGGCATGCAGGGTTTAATTCTACTAAGGATTTTCCATCTCGGGTTCCTGTTTGGGTCTGCCTACCGAGACTCCCTTTGGAATTCTAGCGTGAGGATATCCTGCATCAAATTGCTACCATGCTTGGGACACCAACTGCAATAACGCATCAATCATTGGAAAAAATGGTCATTTCTTATGCCCATATCTGTGTTGATATTGATTTAAATAATCCCTTGCTAGATTCTATGGAAATTTGTATGGGCTCTTCATCTTGGATCCAACAACTAGGCTATGAATCTATTCCCTTTCGCTGCCAAATCTATCATGTGTATAGGCATTTACAGCGCCAATGCCCTCATGCTTATAGAGGTAGTGGTACACCTAATGGGCCATCTGGCCCAAGGACGGCCAATGATGGTAAGGGGAATGACCAACCTGCTCATATTGGAACTGGGAATACTCAGTCTGATAGTGCTGCAAAAGGGAAAGCTCACTTGAATACTTCAAGCTCGAGGCAAGGCTCATCTGATTCTACTATTCTTGATATGGATGGATTTATCCCAGTTTGACGTTGTGCTAAGGGATGAGGTCAGAAGCGCTCACATCTAGACCGGCAAGTGGACTCTAGGTTCAATCGTTTTGAGGCTCTTGATAGTATGTCCATAGAAGAAGGTGTTCCTATAGCGGATCAGTGTGGGGTTCCTGAGTTAGAGAGGAGTTATATTCTTAATGATTCCCAGGATATGGTTGTTCAGTAGATTTTGGAGACCTCTCTTGGCCCTAAGTTTGGTGCCGTTGCGGTTTTTCTAGCTTCGCAAGACAAGGATGTCCTTTGGGCAGATTTGGTTAAAGATGTGGGTGCCTCCAGTAAAGAAAAGGGATCTCCTCCTACTCTGGGCCTAATGCAAATACCGTTTAAGAAATTTTCTTTTACTACCCCCTCTAGAGTTGGGCGTAAGAAGGATCAGGACAAAATTAAACTTACAGGTGATTTACTAGTAGAGTCGGGGGTTGTTAAGACCTTGGATGAACATTTTCCTCACTCTACTCAATGATTATTCTATCATGGAATGTGAGGGGGTTGAATAGCATCCCCAAACTAAAAGCTATGCACAAGTTGGTGATTGATCATTCTGCAGATATTCTTTATATTCAGGAGACCAAACTTTCTGTGGACTCCTTGTTTACTTGTGTTCCTAATAATTGGTTTCTAGGCCAATGTCAATGTGTTGGTGCCTTGGGGAGCTCTAGTGGTCTTGCCATGTGTTGGGATCCTAGGAAAGTTACACCACTTCATTGGGTATCTTGTCTCTAGCTCTCTCAATGGTTGCTTCCTCTCTTGAAACTGGGGAACTTATTCTTGTTACTATGGTATATGCCCCTATTGATTTCCCTGGTCAGCTCAAGCTCTGGGAACACATTCGATATGTCAGAAGTTGTTATCCTTTCTTGCTTTGGATTGTAGCTAGAGATTTTAACTCTGTCCTTAGTCTGGAGGAGAAGAGGGGTGGATTGGCTCGTTTGGGTCCTTCTTCTGAGCTTCTTTAACAAAATATCAACCTTTTACATCTCTCTGATGTTAAACCTCTTAATGGCCTCTTTACTTGGAATAATAGGAGTGATAATGCTGCCATCTCTACATGCCCGGACAGGTTCCTAGTTTCTTGTTTTTGGCTCTCTAGTGCTATCTCCCTCTCTTCTGAAATTCTTGACTGGAGAGGTTCTGACCACTGGCCTATCAAGCTCTCTACTAGTTATATTGTTGTTCCTAAGAAGCCTCCATTTAAGTTTCAACAGATGTGGCTTCGAGACTCCTCTCTCCATGACTTAATTGCTCATTGGTGGAGACAAGGAGGCCCTACCTATGGCACTGCTATGTATTCCTTCTCTAAAAAACTTTAGTATGTTAAAAGGAAACTGAAGTAATGGAACATAAATTGTTTTGGTAATCTCCACTGTATGAAGAAGAATGCTCAAGATCATTTGGATGTTATTACCAGGCAGATTCAGGATCTAGGGTCGTCTGAAGCTCTTCACATCTCTAAATCTCAAGCCTTTACTGATTTAGCTGAGTGGGTTCTTCGTGAAGAAATTTATTGGAAATAGAAGGCACAAATAGACTGGCTCTAGGAGGGGGACAAGAACACCACTTTCTTCCATAAGTCTGTGTAGGCTCGACGTAACAACAATTTCATCTCTTCTCTCATTACTTCGTATGGGACACGTCTGACCTCCTCTCAAGCTATATCCAAGGAAGTGATTCAGTTTTACTTGGCTCTCTTTTCTGATGATCTACTCCCAGCTGAGCTTATAGAGAATACAATTTTATCTTGTATTCCTTCTATGGTGACATTGGAAATGAATGACTCTCTTATGCGGCCAATTGGTATACCAGAATTGGAGGGGGTGGTCTTCAGCTTGAGCAAAGGCAAAGCCCTAGGGCCCGATGGTTTCCCTGTTGAATTTTTTCAAGACTTCTGGGATATTATTAATCATGATCTTTTGGAGGTGGTTCAGGAGTCTTATTCCAACAAAGCAATGCTCCAGGCATTGAATGCCACTTTCCTAGTCCTCATTCTGAAGAAGGAATAGGTGAATCAGCTGGACTTCTTTAGGCCTATTGCTCTTTGCAATGTGGTCTATAAGATCATTACTGAGCTCCTTGTGGAGAGGCTTAAAGTTTGTCTTCCCATGGTGATCTCTTAGGAACAAGGGGGTTTTGTAGCAGACAAACAAATTTCGGATGGGGTGGTTATTGCTTCTGAATCTATTCACTTTATGAGTACTTCTCAGGAACGTGCTATGTTCATTAAGCTTGATATGTCTAAGGCTTATGACAGAGTCAATTGGGGTTTCTTGCCTAAAGTTCTTTTGGCTTTTGGCTTCAATCAGGCTTGGGTTTGTTGGGTTCTGAGCTGCGTTACTACTCCTTCCTTCTCGATCCTTATTAATGGTGAACCCTTAGAGCTTTTTGGCGCATCTAGAGGTCTTCACCAAGGAGATCCGCTCTCTCCTTATTTGTTTATCATTCTAGCTGAGGGACTTGGTAGACTTATCAAGTCTCATGTGTCACAGAATATGCTTCATGGATGGCAATGGGGGAATGGATTACCCACTTTGACCCACCTCCAGTTTGTTGATGATACAACCCTTGTAGGGAGAGCTCAGATTCATGAAGCTGGAGCTTTTTGGCTCACCCTAGATACTTATTTGGCTACTTCTGGGCAGAAAATTAATGATCACAAATCCTCTATTTTTTTCTTCAATACTCCTGAGTCTATCCAGTGGAGGATTGCTACTATCCTAAGGTTTCAGATTCATTCTCTCCCTCTGACTTACTTGGGGGTTCCTATTGTGGTGGGAAGACAACCTAGGTTTTTTTGGTAGAATGTGCTCGACAAACTAAGACAAAAAGTTAACCATTGGTCTCATAAGTGGCTCTCTACTGCTGGCAGGATGATTCTTCTGCAATCTATGATTCAATCCCTTCCCATATATCAGAGTATGGTTCAGGCTGCCCCAGTGTATTTTATTAAGGAATTTGATGCTCTTTCTCGCCAATTCCTTTGGAGTAGTAACCTACAAAATACCAGATGGAGCCTTATTAATTGGGATACTATTTTCCAGCCAAAAAAAGGAGGCCTTGGCCTGCGCTTTGCTATCTTGTGTAGTCAAGATCTCACTGCCAAACTCTATTAGCACTGGTGCTCTAGTCAATCTCACCTTTGGGCCCGTATCCTATCTTACAAGTATTACCCTGGTGTTGATACTTCTGATATTTCTAGGCTGCCTCTTGAGGGTAGAGGTTCTATGGTGTGGAATACCCTCAATCTTGGAGCTAATCTTGTGAAACGTAGTCTCTTTTGGATATGCAATAGCAGCACTGTGGCCCTCTTTTGGAGTGACTACTAGGATGGGTCTCCTCCTCTCTTATCCTCTCATCCACATTTGTAGTCTCTTTGTGATTCTTTCATTTCTATTAGGTGGAATATGGTGGCTCATTATAAGGAGGCCTTTAACCTAGGCACGACTGTGGGCTATCGATGGAAGAATTCTTCTAATTGGCCGCCAGGTGGCTCTTTGGGGGATCAGTTGGAGTTATCTCAGATTTTGGCTTCTAGAGGATGCAGCTCTTTATAGGAACATGATGTTTTGGCTTGGGGAGGTGCCTCTTCTGGGAAGTATTATGTTTCTTCTGGGTACCTTGCTTTGACAAAGTAACTCTTTGGAGAAATGGAGATCCCCTTGTGGAAGAAAGCTTGGAATCATTTTTCATGGCCTAAGTGTAATTTTTTCCTCTGGGTTCTGGTTTACAACAGGTGTCTTACTTGGGACAATCTATGTAAATGTGGCTTCCAGGGGCCTTCTATATGTGTTTTATGCCACAATAATGAAGAGACTGTTTTGCACCTTTTCTTCCAGTGCCCTTTTGCCAAATAGATTTGGCACCTCTGGTGGAGTGTGTGGGGTTGTTCATGTTGGCATGTTTCCTCTTTGTCTGAATTCTGGGATCGATTGGGCCACCCTCCTTCTAAGGTCTCTTTTCTTCATGTTTCTTGGTCCATTGGTCCTTCCCTAATTCTATGGCAATATGGCTTGAGAGGAATAGGAAGATCTTTCATGATGCAAACTTTGAGCTCAGGCTCCTGTGGGGGAAAATTATTAATTTTCTCTATGAGACTCTCCAACCTAAATGTGACGTTGCTGTTGGTTTGGACCCTACAGATGTTGGTATTTATTCGTGCTTTTCCTTTGCCCCTCCCAGTGATACTCCCTTAGCTCCCTACACTCGCTCAATGAATGGCACTAGGCAGAGCTCGTAACTTGTCAATCGGGTGGGGCATTAGACACCTCCTGTGGCTAGAATCCTTAAAGTCAACATCAACGGCTCTTCTCAAGGAAATCTTGGGTCTACTAAAATTAGAGGTGTTGGGTGGGAAAGTTCTAGTGATATTCAGTTCTTCTTCTCTATCTACAAAGGCTACCATACTAATAATCTCATGGAAGCGTTGGCTATCTTGGTTTCAGTGCAACAGTGTTGTCAACCTGGCTAGCACAAAATCATTTTCGAGATGGACTCACAGGTGGTTGTCAATTTATTGAATAAACAAAATTTTGTGACTGTGGATTGGCATTTGGCTACAATTTTTCAATAGATCTTCAGTTATGTACTTCCTTGGATTTTGAGTCTTTTATGCATATTCCCCACGAGTGGAATGGATTAGCTGATTGTTTGGCCAAATGGGCCTCCAATCATGGACCGCCTTGGAACATTTTTGATCATACGATGCTTCCCCTGAATTTATCTCAGAAGCTGGTTCAACTTGTTGACTAGGATAAAGCTCTATAATTCTCTTTGTTTCTTGTTCCACTTTCAATAAAATTTTAACCCCTTCTTTAGTTAAAAAATATATATAATGATAAAAAAATGAATTTATTCAAATTAATACCATATAGTACTAATAGTGGAATATAATCTTAAAAATAAGATATAATATTAAAAACAAATAATTTTATTCAAAGCCATAGAGAAAGCCAAATACTATCAGTATTATTTAATTGGCAGTGACTTCATGATTGCCTTAAAAATACCTTCAATAAATTAAATTTACTTTCAGTATAATATCAAACTTGCATTCATAGATGTTGACTTGAAATATAAATTTTATTTTTCCAATATATTATAGATACAATTACTATTTTACTTATTAATATATTAAGTAAACATCTACAATTTTATGTATCTATAAAAATAGATAAAATATAAATTACATTTTTCCAATATATTATAGATACAACTATTATTTTATGATTCATATATTAAGTAAATCTCTTCATTTTTATAAACATATAAAAATAGATTTAAAAAAGTAATATATATATATATATATATATATATATATATATATATATATATATATATATATATATATATATATATATATATGTATGTATAAAATAAAAGTATAGAGACATTACTTTTTTTAATCTATTTGTGTGTGTGTGTGTGTGTGTGTGTGTGTGTGTGTGTGTGTGTGTGTGTGTGTGTGTGTGTGTGTGTGTGTGTGTGTGCGCGCGCGCACGTGCGTGTGTGTTCTTCAACTAGAAAAATATAAGCTTTCCAACAAGAGGATAGAGACAATTACTTGTACATAATTTGCACATAACTCTTATAAAAGGAAATTAAATCATTGTTAGCAATAAAAATAGCACCAACAAAATATTTTCCCATCATTCATGTAGAGATGTTGATATGAAATTAACCTACCCTCACAATAGTTTCATGAACAATTCTTGTTCTATCCACTTCTAAGTTATAGAAAAACTCAAGCCTTCGCTCTCCCACTAAATAAGTGTCATGTCCCCTTTTTAGTTGACATGTCTAGAGTTGATGGTTAGCCTATTATGCGACCCTCGTAGGCTGATGGGATGGATAGAGGGTCTTGATGGAGCTGGGCATGGCTTTCATTTAGGCTCTTTCAGACATGAATTAAGGGAGATATTAATATTTGATTGATTTAATCAAATATTAATTATTAGGTCTAATTTTAATTAAATATTAATTATTAATACTTTGGTCTAATTTTAAGACCCTAATTCTAATTTAAGAAGCCCTAAGTCTAATTTAAGGAAGTCTAATTTTAGCAAGCACACCTTTGGAGGGTATAAGGGTTTCTCATGTGAGAGAGTTTGTATTCATGATTGATTATTGATATTGATTCTTGTTAAGAATTCTTCTGTGAAGACTAAGCCAAGGGTTCCAGGATTCCATTTGCATTGAAGAACGTCAACTTTTCATTGTGTGCGATTCAGAGGTTGTGATAGATCAGCCGATCTATTGCCAAATTGAGAGATAACTTCATACAGAAGTTATCATAGGGGTTTACAAGTTTGAGAGATAACTTCATACATAAGCTATCATAAGGGTTCACAAGTATTGCTTTATTTTTGGTTTTGATTCAAGAATTATCCAGACATAGATCTTTCGTATTAGCCCATTATTCTTCAGATCAGGTTCAAGCATACAGGTTATGCTATATTGGCAGCCGTACGAAGTCTGTACAGATTCGTGAAAATCTATACGCATCAGCAGAAAGATCAGACACCAACATCGACAGGCAGAGACCTACAGAGACTGACAACGGCTGACCTCTCACCGACGTCGGCAGGTTAACGACCCCAGTCAACCGATGACGGCAGTATAACCGACGTCGGCGACTGTGTTTTCAACACAGCAAGCCGAGACATACCAGATCTGGATTTCTTTCCCAATTTGCAAAATACTCAGGCTATCAAGGCCGTACTTTCAATATTATTTGTATACTTGACAAAGGACCTCTATTGTAAGCATATGAGCAAATAAATAAGAGATTATACTGTGAATTATTTATCTATTTGAAAATATTTTGCAGAAATATAGATAAGAAATTTAAAACTTTGTTTTGGTATCTGAAGGGATATTACAGTGGTATCAGAGCTAAATCCTGCCATCCTGATGGTTTGACAAACTTATGCAACCATAAGAGTTGGGACCACACAAGTATAACACACGCAATAGAGCCTTGCTTGAAGGTACCAAGGTGTTAGATTAGCCACCGATCATCATGAGTGATAGACGTGAGGGTAGCCCACCCAGGGGCCATAGGTATGATGTTGATCAGGACACCAGAGAATTCCACCATGCTATGATGACATGCCAACAGCAGATGAATCAGACAATACAGAGACTCACTACTATGATAGAGAGGATGAACACACCTATTAGATAGAATGGGGAACACGGAGATAAGAAGAGTGCTACTATTAATCAGAGACCCCAGCAGGCCCACTCTAGAATAGCTGATAGACCTACATATCCTACGTTTGTTTAAGAGGAACCAGAGGCTCCAACAGAGGAGGAGGCAGGAGATTCCCCATTTGTAGATGTTTTCATAGCTGCAAATGATGAGTGGGACTTATTACCTCCACATGTTCAAGAGAGGATGTCCTTTGATCATTTTATTAATCTGAGGAGAGAGCACTACAGATTGGTTAGACAAGATGGGAGACCTAGACACTAGAACAATGATTTGAAGCATGCTACGAGGAGGCTCACACTAGCGATGTTTGACGGTAGTGGTAAGGTGACAACACAGGCCTGGGTTAGTAAGCTAGATACATTTCTCACATTGCGACTGATGGCTGAGGGAGATGCTATCAGATATGTGACACTGCATCTTGAGGGAGTAGCACATGATTGGTGGCACCACAGGATGGTGACACTCCATCATGATCGGATCACATCTTATCAGGAGTTTATGGATAGGCTGGTAGAACATTTTGATAGGAGGGATCCAGAGTCCTATTTCCAAGAGTTGGCATAGTTACACCAGAGTGGCAGTCTAGAGTCTTACATTGGTGACTTCTAGAAGTTATCAGTTATGGTTCCTGACATTTCAGAGAGGCGACTTGTAGTACTCTTCATGAAGGGATTGATAGAACCATTGAGAGGTTGGATCAAAGGCTTTGATCCTCCTTCATTACAAGTAGCTATGAAGAAGGCGTGTAGCATGGAGATGGCAGCCCCATCCAGTAAATTTAACTCTAGAGGTACTTCTTCATCCAGGGACCATAAGTGCTCCAACAGAGATAGAGAGGAATTAGATTTCAACAAAGATACATCAGGTGTTAAGAATGATTCAAAGGCCAACCTAGCAGCACCACCTTTGGATCGAGATGCCCTTAACGATCTGCGTAGGAAAAGGCTTTGCTTCTACTACAAAGGTCCATATGATGCCAACCACGACTGTCCTTTGAGGCCTAAGGGCAAGGCAAATCATGTGATGTGGGCGTATTATGAGGATTCAAAATCAGAAGATTCTGAATAGTAGGATAGTCTTGAGGAGCCTAAGGTAGAGGCAGATTTAGAGCTACACATACAGGAGGCAGCCTATCCAGCATTCAGTTGAATGATTCATTCAGACTCCGTGGAGTTTTGGCAGGACAGAAGGTCATCACCCTTCTTGATACAGGAGCCACACATAATTTTATAGATACTAGATTTATGGAGAAGTGTGGACTCACTACCGAAGATTTTGAGGGCATTAAAGTTAAGGTGGCCGACGGTCACACTCTTAGGTGTGAGCAGATGATTAGAGACCTCACATTGCGATTGAACAACTATGAGTTCAACGTTGATTATTATGTGGTGAACATGGGGGACATAGACTTAGTCTTGGGTATGAAGTGGCTTCATTCCCTTGAGGAAGTCACTCTTCATCTTAAGGACATGGAGGTTCGTTTTGATGTTGGTGGGAAGACACATATTCTTAAGGCTATATGGGGCAGCAACATCAAAAATATGTTTTTTCATTGGATGGAGAGACTCATACCACACGATATGTGAGAGTGCACTGCCAAATGCACATTGGCACCAACACAAGGGACACATGTGGATGAGCTTTGTCTTGAGGTGAGTTCAGTTTAGGAGTTAGCACATGTGGTAGGGACTCAGCTATCTATTACAGGCAGGTCACATGTTGATGATGATACGAGTATGTCTAGCATTCACATTCCAGATTCAGATATTATTTAGGTGAGGAGTTCACTTGAGTTGCTAGTTGATTTCTGTTCTTGGATTGGATGTTGGGATGGTACTAGGGATGATGTGACGCCATTGGATGAGAGTTGTGATGGACATATCCTAGAGTTCGTGTTGATTGACAGCGGTGGAGATCATGACTACATTTGCGATCCAAGTGGGAATTGATTGGTTTATCATTCAGTGATTGCTTGAGGGCAAGCAATTTTAGGAGGGGCAGATTATCATGTCCCCTTTTTAGTTGACATGTCCAAAGTTGATGGTTAGCCTATTATGCGACCCTCGTAGGCTGATGGGATGGATAAAGGGTCTTGATGGAGCTGGGCTTGGCTTTCGTTCGGGCTCTTTCGGACATGAATTAAGGGAGATATTAATATTTGATTGATTTAATCAAATATTAATTATTTGGTCTAATTTTAATTAAATATTAATTAATTATTAATTATTAATATTTTGGTCTAATTTTAAGACCCTAATTCTAATTTAAGAAGCCCTAAGTCTAATTTAAGGAAGTCTAATTTTAGCAAGCACGCCTTTGGAGGGTATAAGGGTTTCTCATGGGAGAGAGTTTGTATTCATGATTGATTATTTATATTGATTCTTGTTAAGAATTCTTTTGTGAAGACTGAGCCAAGGGTTCCAGGATTCCATTTGCATTAAAGAACATCAACTCTTCATTGTGTGTGATTCAGAGGTTGTGAGAGATCAGCCGATCTATTGCCAAATTGAGAGATAACTTCATACAAAAGTTATCATAGGGGTTACAAGTTTGAGAGATAACTTCATACAAAAGCTATCATAAGGGTTCACAGGTATTGCTTTATTTTTGGTTTTGATTCGAGAATTATCTAGATATAGATCTTTCATATTAGCCCATAGTTCTTTAGATCAGGTTTAAGCATACAATTTGTGCTATATTGGCAGCCGTATGAAGTCCGTATAGATCCGTGAAAATCTATACGCATCAACGGAAAGATCAGATACCGACATCGACAGGCAGAGACCTATAGAGACCAACATCAGCCAACCTCTCACCGACGTCAGTAGGTTAATGACCCCAGTCAACCGATGACAGCAGTATAACTGATGTCGGTGACTGTGTTTTTGACATAGCAGGCCGAGACGTACCAAATCCAAATTTCTTTCCCAGTTTGTGGAATACTTAGGCTATCAAGGCCGTACTTTCAATATTCTTTGTATACTTGATAGAGGACCTCTATTGTAAGCATATGATCAAATAAATAAGAGATTATACTATGATTTATTTATCTATTTGAAGATATTTTGTAGAAATACAGATAAGCAATTCAGAACTTTATTTTGGTATCCGGAGGGATATTACAATAACTAAAATGAATGTTTCACTATCAAAAATAAAAATAGATAAAATTGCATAAAAAATTTATTATATATATGAGGAAAATATAATAAGTATAATTAATTCAATTTATTGATCTCATTTCATTTCATTTCATATATGCCACTATGTCATCAAAAAATGTCACCTCACTATTAATCATTCTCTATCTCTACATCATTCATGTGCTAACACATGTCACATCCCAAAGGGAGGGTGATCTGATTGTATTCATCCTCCAACATATGTTGTGGACCTATGATCAAGTGCAAAATGTCTATGACACTCATGTCTTGTCCACTCTCAAACATCTAATTTTAACCTCTAGAATTTTTTTTAAAAAATAATATCTAAAAGTCCTTTTCAATCCCCATTATAATCTAAAAGCATTTTCTCTTTATAAAATATCAAAATATTGCATTTTGAATGGCCAGCAAACCATATAATAATCATAAAACATTTGTTTAAACAACATAATTAAATGATTATTTATTTATTTATTTATTTATTTATTTATTTATAATATTACATTGTTTGGTGGCATTAATTAATTGAATTATTGTAAATAGAGCTTTGTTAATATTCTTTTGTTTTTTGGAAATTATGTTATACAAATGTTGTTAATTCAAAAAAAAATCACTATTGATAATTTCAAACTATGTAAATTTGTAGATATGTTCTAAGGTTTTAGATAAAGTGTTTCATAATCAATTGTGAAGAAAGTTATGGTTATAGTTATTATTAGATCAAATTAGAATCTATCTTGTGAATGACACAAGTAATTGGTTACTTTTTCAATTTTTATTGAACCTTTCTTCGAAGGAAACTGCATGCACCATTTTTTTGATTTATCAAGTCTTACCCTTTTGTATTTATGATATGGTCACCAGTGATGGAATGTAAATCAAATGATGACACTTATGTCTTGCCCATCTTCTAACATCTAATGTAGACCTCTAAAAAGGTATTTAAAAAAATACTTAAAACTCCTTTTCAATATCTATTTTCATCTTAAATCCTTTACTCTTCAGGGAAATATCTAAAATACTAAATTACAAATGGTTTCAAACTAAAATTTTCTTTCACAAATATAAATAAAACTATCCTTAGATATTTTTTACTATAAAACTTATTCAAAATGGATTATTTAAATGTTAAAAAAAAGTAGACAAAGGAAAATATCTTCAACATAATCTTGTAGAATTACTCATTGGAGCTTAGCTCATGTAACAATAATTATATGAAATATAAATATGGGCCTTATATGCTATTAATAATTCATGAAATTAAGTTATGTATTCTTACATATATATTATAATCCAAAAAAATATTAATATTATTTATTATAAAAACATAAATATTTACATAATAAAACTATTCTAAAGAGTTCAATAATACTATTTAGTCACTCACCTTTTTCTATTTTTTAACCTAGTTGTAAATAGGGAAACACTTTCAAGTTTACACCATTATTAGACCTTACGATGTGGCTGCACTAATGTACACCATGTGCCATAAAAAAAATAATTTGTTCATATTCATTTTCCATTATCTTTCATCAAGTATGAAATAAAAGATGCAATCTAGTGATAAAGACATAGAGGAGGAAAACATAATGTGTGGCCCCTAACTTTGGTTTGTTGAAGATTTTATGCCAACCTGATATCCACCTCCATGCATCTAGATATTTTGGCAAGCAGTTAGGTTAATGGGTTTGATAGCCAACTAGAGGATATAATGCAAAACATGTGATAGTAAATCGCTAACCAATTCTCAAATAATTAGGGAATCGATGAAAGTTTTAAGGAGGATGATAAGTAGAATGCATGAATCATGTGATCGTGGAGCTAGTGGTTATAGTGATAGAACTCTAGCTTAGCACACACATGTAGCCTCCACCCTAATAAATATGCTCCTAAAGGCATATATAAAGAGCTTGATCCAAAAGAGAAAAAGAGAGAATTGTAGTGAAGCTCTAGAAAATTGATTTTGGAAGCATGCCCTATAAAATTTGATCTAATGGCCATTAACACTACCTAGAGCTTCAGTTAGGCTTAGATATAGGACGGAGGCCACCCTGGCTCCAATTATGTGTGCCCAAGCTCCCCTATGAACCTCTGGGATATGGATAGTAGGTCTTTATATGTAAACTCTTATTCTAGACTTTTTATAATGAGTAATGGTGTTGCTTTGAAATATATTTGGGTTTGTCCTAATTCGCATGTGTTATAGTATTGCTATGGGATGTAAGTGTTTATGTTATGCTACATCTTGGTTAATTATGTGATTTGAAGTTCATGTGTTTTTTTGGTTTTATATTTAAATGGATTTTATTTATTTTCATGACATCATCATCATCATCATTCTACATGCAAAATGAGTATAGATTTGCACCCGTGAACCCAATACTTGTTTCATTTGCATCTGTAATGTGTGGAAGATAACTTAAACCAAATTTGTTTTGTGACCAATTTAGTACTTATATGACCCCAAGATTACCCTAAAATAAGCCTATGCCTCTATTTTTGTTCCTCATCTAAGTTCTCTTACATTGTGTGAGCCACCCCTTTAAAGCCTCATGCCATGGCTCAACTAGCCCAATGTAGGCTCTAGTTCCTTTTCAATTGCACTTTGGGTGAGTGCATAGGGAATATGCCTTATGTGAATTGATGTCATCACAGTCAAGTTTTTAAATGTTGAGTGAAAAAGGAGTTATCCTATTCTTGCACTTGTTTTCAAAAAAACCCTTTTAGACTTTTAATAATTGTTTGGTCCAATTATCATGACCCATTTTGAATTTTTTCTCAAAAATGGTGAGATAAAATGGTGTACCAGCTTTCTCTTGATAACATTGACTGCTCAATGCACCAGGTGAAAAATAGTTTTGCATAGAATCATCCAACTTGTAAAGGACAAAATCCAAGAATATGGATTTAGGACAACCTATATGATGTTTTGTATGAGGTCTTTTTCTATGATTTACTTGAGCATGTACACAACTGGTTGGCTACATATTCACCTAATAGAAGAAGAATCTATGGATGATGCTATGAGTGGAAAAAGTAGGACATAGAGAAGTTTGAGACCTTGGATGCTCCCTAGACTAGAGTGGTGGATAAATAATGGCAAGGAGTTATGAATAACATGTGCTTGAGTTCATAGTATCAAATTATTCATGCCTTGAGGAAGTAGAGTGCCATTTATTTCAAAAGCATAGAGGCGTATTCATGGAGGAGTTTCGCATAGAGCTCAAGAATATAATGGTTTATTATAGTTTTGAAACTTTGGTGATGGAAGGCTAAATCATTTCACATATAAGTTGCATAAAGGTGAAGTCTGGGATGTGTAAGTGATGCATGATGAAAGGGGATGAGCCAATTGACACCCAAGAGCTTAGAAGATAATCCTAAAACAAGATATGGTGTCGACTTATGGAGGATCTAGAACCTATAAGTAATGAGAGGACTTGCAATGGACAATAATTGCATGGGGAAGGATCTCTTGAAAATTAGTAGCACAAAGATGAAATGTATAATGAAGTGATGGATTGATCTCAACACTTGATAGTTATGGAAATCATTGAGTTCCTATATAATTTGGTGAGTGCAAATATGTTTGGCGTACCTACTCCCTTTGAACTTGTAGTGCATGCTCAAGAATTAGATCTCCCACTTAAAGATAGTATAAGAGTAATTTTTGACCCTACCAACACTTCAAATATTATTTTTTTCATAGATTTGGATTGTAACTTTGTTATTGAAAATATTATTCCATATAAAGAGGTGAGCACAACTATATATAGTCTACTAAGTGTAAGCTCACCATAATAGAATTTGAATGTGAGTGTACCAACATAGCCAATGTTAATAACTTAAGGTGGCTAGTATCCTACAAGAAGTGGTTCAATACCATAAACAAGTAGCACAACACCGATGGAATTGACTATGCTAGTAGGAATGATGGGACTATCACCTACCCCCAATGCTAGAGGCACTAGAGGAAAGCTATCAGGAGGAAGAAATAACATTACTAGTGGAATAGGCTTGCCACCAAGAGGGCAAGCACTAAAGAGACAAACACCACAAGTACCATTCATACCCCCCAATAGATATACTATGAAATGGCTATATACCTTACAGAGTATCATGGCATTGAAAATGTTGAAGAACATGTGTTTAAGTGTGAATTATAGTAGCACACATGAGGTATAAACTAGTAGGAGTGCAAATCTTCTCAGTTTTTAAACATTTTACTTGATCATACCCACACTTGGTCAAAAAAGTTTGATCCTAACCTTGCCATGATTGACTATGATACCCTAAAGGATGCATTCCTAAAGGAGTTTGACATCCTAAAGTTTGAATAACAAAACATCATTACAATGAAATAAATTACCCAAGGACTCATAGAGAGTGTGCACTTGTACGATGCATGGTTTAAAACTCTCTTATCAAAGTTACCAGATGATATACACCCTTATCAAAATGCATAGTGATTCATTTTGGGGTTTCTCATGCCATTCCAAAGGGAGCTTTCCAAGAAAACTTTTACAGACCCTCGATAAGTGCTTGAAGCTAGGATCATGGTCGAAGTAGTTGAAAGTCAAAACACTAGGATTAGCCTATTTATAGAGATGAAGATTGCATCTATGGGATCCTAGCTCCAAAATCTTACTGCCATTTCTATGTATGAAACTCAAATTAGACTATGGAGTGTCAACTAGGAATTTGAAGGAGATAATAAAACTACTTGCCTTTGAAGGAATGTGCAAGCTCTGACTCTAAGATGTGAAGTATGTCTAGAATAATACAACATGCAAAACTACCCTTTGATGCAGTGCACCAACCAAGTCAACACAATAATATATTATCATTTGTGTGATGCCTACACCCATACTATCACTAAATATTGGGTGATTGGTGAAATGCATATAAATATGGAAAAGGGAATGTGATAGGCTACAATAGCTATGGAAGGGGAGGAAAACTAAGGGAATGATGTCAATGACCAATAAAATGCAATATTTGGGATGCAATAAGGCACCAAAGGGCAAGGTAGAGGATGTGGTGGTAGAAGTTTACCATCACACTCATGTTATAAGTGAGGCTCAATAGAGAATTATTAGCATGACTGCTCTACACATCCCACTTTTAGGTACTATCAAAGGCCCCATTAGATCGAAGACTACCCAAACATTTATTAAAAGTTGATCCAAGGTAGGCCTAATGCAAACAAAAGCATATGTATTATCAAATGAGAGTATAAGACATAAAAATGGACCCCAAAAGCATAACCTACATGCACAACAAAAGTTAAGGTGTAAGGAACTACTCCAAGTGGGTTCACTACATAGCCATGAGCTACATCAATACCTGAATTACACCTTGAGTATAGGAATAAGGGATGAAATGAATGCATATTATGGCCTAAACCAAAAAAATTATCTTCTCTAGACCTAATGTGCTATAAAGATGTACTAAAATAGGCTATGAGCATAATCCAAAATATTTAAGGGGAGCTCCACTTAGTATAGGACCTAGAAGCAAAGACTGTCATGGCTCAAAAGAAGTAGGATATCTGAGACGCTGTAATACAATAATTAACAGAGATGATATGCCTCATGTAGATCAAGGGTATGCTTCCCCTATTTAATAACTTACTCTTATAACATGTAGGTTAAAATCAAGTTGAGGACACCACACCACACATGGAGAGTGTACAAGAAATCTGACACACTCAAAATGTTGAATATTACCATGAATTCTTAGTGGATGCCACTATTGATGACTAGTCTATATGTGAGGTTCTTGTAAACATGGGTATTGAGGTCAACATCTTGACAAAGACTTCTTAGGAGAAAATAGGTAGCCCAACTTTGAGACCTTTCCCTCATGTGTTCTTCATGGCCAATAAGACTTGGGCACTACCTATCAGGATTCTAAAAAGTGAAAGTGTAGATATCATGGGCACCAAATTATGTGTTGACTTTGAATTAATAGAGTTAATACATTAGGATAATAAATTGTCACTTCTGGAAACCTCATGGTGTTATGAAAACAATTTAGACATGCACTTTAATAGGCACTACATGACCTTTGAGAATTGAAAGGAGAGAGTATTAATACCTATTTCAAAAGACTAAGGACCCCCTATTTTGAGAGCATAGATATTGATGATGAAATCAACCATATCTATAACATCAAGTCATAAGGAACCAAGACCCTAAAGGCAAACCATCAAGGAATCCTCTCTTGGAAGGATGGATAGTCAACCTCAAACACCATAGGTGTTGCATGTGACAGATGGGTTGAAGAAGCATATGAGATAACTGGATGATCATGCCACTTAGTGCAAGCAAAGACACCAAAAATAGTAAAGACAAGCTTGGTATATATTGATCATGCTCTTAAAAGATGGATCCCTTGCACTGAGAAAAGAGGAAAAGGAGTGTTTTGCATTAGTAATGGCAAACTTGTTGCATTCCTAAGGTATTAAGGAATTAATCCTATATATGACTATGTCTACAATCATAATAACATAAATTCAATTGATAGTCTCTTCATTTGAATTTGAAGCGGCAAATACGTTATAAAACTATGCATTCCTTGGAAATCATCAAATCATCCACCATAATTATGATAATAATGTTTAACAAACTAGTGGTAGCACATTTAATAAACGTCGTGATAGTGACACTTTCTAAAATTATATATTTTTAACATTTTGTGTGTTTATATTTATTTAATATTTTATCATTGGAATGTCTTAGAAGTTATTATTTCTAAAAATAATAAAATGAAGGTTATATAGTAAAGTGGTTGGTCAAAACACAACATTAGTCTTCACAATTTTTTTATTGGTTAGGAAAATTCAAACAAAAGTAAATTAACAGTGAGTCCTTAAGGCAATCGTGCTGGTTAGGCAAACCCCAGAAGTAAAACAAAGAAATTAAAAAAAAAATAGAACAATGAATAGATGTAGGGGAAAACAAAAAAGATCACCACTACCACTATGTCTGTCACTACCACTGCTTCAATGTTATAGCCATAATAGTGGTGACCAAAAAAATTCATTGTCTCATGCAGTATAAAACCAAGCTAGAGAAAAAATGATGTGAGCCGCATCCGATCCAAAAATGTTGCTATAGTCACCCACCAAACACGTAGGGGACCAAAAAAAAGCCCTAATTGGTCTGAGACACCAAAAATGGCCACCATAGATAAAATGCAGTAACATCACCCTCCACAACTAATCAAGCAACCAACTAGGCAAGTAGACGAAGAGCAGACGCCATCAACACATGAAACCATCAAGACACAAAGTTGAAAACTAGCCACCAAAGTGTAGAAAACCAATCAAAATACCACACAACAAAATCTAGGAGCATACCCGGCTATCCTCTAAAGGAGTCATGACCGCAATGCCCTTCGTCCCCCGCACATAGAACTCATAGGGCCGCACTCCTCAAATTCATACCCGCATAGAGTAAAACCTAACCCTAGGGTTTCAACGGATAAAGGGAGGGTGAGTGCCTCCTCTTTTATTTAATATTTTACAAAAATTGAAATTAATTTAAATCAAATACACACACACACACACACACACACACACACACACACACACACACACACACACACACACACACACACACACACACACACACACACACTTTCATTAATATAATGAGATATAATGAGATATAATGTATTTTTAATCATACAAAAAATATGGGTAGAAAAGTTACACCCCAAAATAATCAAACTGAATGAAAGAAGCCTTAGAAAGAGTATAGTCCATAAAAGGCCACCACATGGCCAAACAAACCACTAATCTAAGTTAATTTCTTCAAGACCAATTGCTTCTTCTTCTAAGTCTCCATGAGAACTCATTCTTGATTGAATTCCTTCTATAATCCTTAGATCTATGACCATATGTGTTACATGTATAACAATGACCATGGAATAAACTATCATACCTTGAAGCATTTGGTTGTCTAGCATACCTTCTTTCATTGCTTTCAACATAACAGTGCACATCAATCAAAAAAATAGAAAGATAAAGGCATAGAAAACAATTCAATTAAGCAACCATAGCGAACATGGCAACAAGCAAAGGCAAAGGAGGTGGAGGATCCTGAACATTCACCCTCACCCCCTGAGTTAGGGGATATTCATCAACTAGGACAGGGTCCCAACCATCAGTAAGTTAGTTATCTTCAGTATCATTATGTTGTTTACAAGCTTGTCTGGAAGGAGAAATGACCAATGCTAGTTGTGGGAACTTGCCCTACAGAGGGGGCCTGCAACAGCACCTCCCCCCACCCCAACTCGAGGAGATGGCCAATAAGAGCGAGGAGAGGCATTCCTCTAGATACGAGATTAGTGATGTCCCCAATGCCCATGACCTGGAAGAGTAGGAGAATAGTGGGGAGGGAGATCAGGAGGCTCATGACTGACTACATAAGGAGCATTCCCCAATGGTCCAAATGAATCTACAGATGGTGGGCTTGAGCCAAACCTTATCTGTTTGAATCTGAATCTAAAGGGTAACATTAGCAATCATAACAACTTTATTAGTTATAGAATTTTTTTTCCATATCTTCATTATTAAAACATGCTTTATTTCTAGATTTCTGAATTTGAAAAATAATATTTATATGGAATGTATGCAAAAGTCTATTATATCTTACAGGAAGCATGGTGGAGTCCCCTAGGAGAGCCATCTTCTAAGTAAACATTTAGGCCTAAAGGGTTTGAAAAGGGTATGAATCCATCTCCAAGCAGACTTGGCATGAGGGTAAAACTAAAAGAGATATTTAATGGTTTTTGGGTGGTGACAAGATGGGCAAGTGAGATTTAAAATCACCATGTGCTTGAGCTAGTTTCACATAAACTATTCTTAGTAAATAATACAACAAAGGAAATTGGATTTTTTAAGCTCAATACAAGCCACCCAAACATTATCAAACCTCTAAGCCCAAATATGATGGAGAGATATAAAGGATCATATATGATCGAGGGATTTAGTATCAATATGTTGAGGGACCAAAAGGTTATAACCTAGCATAGGGGAATAGTGACAGAATGGTATAGTTTTTGGCTAGGACTAGTCCTTCCACTATGACGTAAGAGAGGAAAATACAATTTTGTGTAAGTATCGAACTCTACAATTCATAAATGGATTATGGATCTTCCTTATTTATATTTAACTTAGACTTTAACATATTCCAAAAAAGCCAATCTCAAGTGACCTTACATAAGAGGTCTTGAATTATATGAATATCCTTTTTAAATAGTCTCAAGATTTTGACCCAAGGGACCATGGAAAAAGGGACATTGTGTAAATCCAACATGGGAGACCACCATAGGGATTGAGAATTAAGAGAAAGCCCATTTATAAACCCTTTACCCACCCAATGAGGTGA
This sequence comes from Torreya grandis, assembly GCA_037957365.1. Classification (NCBI taxonomy): domain Eukaryota; kingdom Viridiplantae; phylum Streptophyta; class Pinopsida; order Cupressales; family Taxaceae; genus Torreya; species Torreya grandis. Next base: position 1,938,052 of record JARHVA010001599.1, on the reverse strand, counting down.
GGCTTGAGTTTTTACCAGGGCTTTCAAACGCTTTGCATGACAAAAGTTCCCTTTATCTTAACTGACATAGGAGTGATGAGAACATTGTGCAAACCAATCCCTTACAAGGCCTTTTTGCCAAGCGGGAAACATTGAGAGATGCAATGCCTCAATAAGATCTTCTACGCCTCATTTCCTTCCAAGCTTATGGCGATCCATTTAACACCAAGAGTAAGCCCTTGGATCTTAATATCAATGAGCCCAAGCCCCCAAGCTTCTTTAGGGCAACAATAAATAACCTAAGAGACTTGGTGAAAACAGTGGTGCCTTATACAATTGGCCTTGAGAATGTCTCTCAAGATTTTTTCTAGCTTTGCATAAGAGGAATTAGAAGGAACCCAATAAGATCAGTAGTAAACATGAGTAGTAGTGAGCACCTTAGAATAGATATGGAACTTCCTAGCCAGAGTCAATGGTTTGGTGATCCAGAAGGAGATTTTTTCTCAACTCTTCGACCCACTTAAGACCACAATTCTACAAGTGAAGCTTTAAAATCAAATGGAATGCTTAAGAATTTAAACTAAACTCTATGAAGGATCCATTGTCACTTATATCCTTCCAACCAATGAGGTTTCGGTGAAAGGGATTGGTGATAGCATTGAGTTTTCTACCCTTGACTAAAAGACCCAGAGGCAAGATAAAAAATGTCAAGACATTCCATAACATACTTAATAGAGGCCTCACCTTCTTGAAGAATGCAGAAGGAGGCATCAACAAAGTGCCCATTAATCAATTGAAAGTCTGAGTTAGGGAGGGAAATTTACCCTTCACCAAACCCCTAGAAGCATAGCTATCCAAAAGATAGTTGAAGCCCTCAACAATGAGAATATAAATGGAAGGCATAGGGGGAACCCCTATCTGATAGATCTATGAAGCTAAAAATGTTAGGATTGAGAGCCATTTATAGTAATACAAACCTCAACATCCTAAAACATCAAATTAATAGTGTGAATAAACTTGGAACCAAACCCAAGAGCCTACAATATAGCTATGATAAAAGGCCATTCAATCCCACCATAATTATTACCAAAATCAATCTTGATGAATGGTGCCTTCTAGTTGGATATTTTGGCCCATTCCATACCTTCCCATGTAACAATAACATTATCCGAAATGTATCTATGTTGTGCAAACCTTGTTTGTTCCCTTCTCACAATTAAAGGGAGCAAATGCTTGATTTTGAGGGCTAAATCTTTAGCTACAATTTTGTAAGATGCATTAAGAAAGGTGATGGGCCTCCAGTTGGTCATTACCTTAGGGTCACTGAATTTACGATTGAATTTGATGTTACCTCGATTAATGAGATGGTGGAAAGAGTTGGACAAAATAGTTTTAGAGTAGACTTTATGAAGTTCAGGTCCCCATGAGAGACAATACCTCCCATAAACAAGTTAGTATGGGACATAACCACCTATCCCATGCCCTAGTAAAGACCCTTATACTATATGGAAAATAAATGTCAATGAACCCAATGAAACTATTAGACACAAAGTTATATTCTTATCCTACTTAAACCCACCCTAAGAGATCACAAAAGATGGAAAATAAAATCAAGGAGAAGATTCACATAAAATTAAATAAAACATTACATCCACTGTTTTTTATGATGAAAAAGTTCACAAAAGACATTCACAAAAAATCTAATCAAATCCAAAGGTTATAAATAAAATCTCATTTTTCATATAGGGAATAAAATAAAATGCAGTTATAATAACAAATCAAATTATGTATGCAGCTAAAACATTGACAAAAAATAGGGCCAATCACCAGCACTTTTGGGGAAGTTACTTTCTAAACAATAGTATGTTGTTAATTTCTTTCCCCAATCTGATCTGCTCTGCTCCAAACTCTATTTTCGTTCCTATACCAAGATTACCATATTTTTCCTTTTTTTGGGAATTGGCATTGACAACTCTGAGTCTACCATCCAAAACATGAGGGTATATCATAAATTTACAAGGCTATCAACACAACATTATTCATTTTCTCAATCCAACATGGGGCTATAAACATTCAAACATGGCTTCAAAAGAGGTCCTATACAATTCCCTGCTACAGTTTTCCCATTTTCTAATGCACATGATTCCAATTAGAATCAACTTATCAAGTTCATAAGTGGCAAAATAACCATATAATAATTCAAGAGTCTATATATTCACTTACAAATGTATTTTCTTACTCAATTAAGAGTCAAATTTATGTTTATTGATCCAAAAGACTCAACCAGACTTGAGATATTTTATGTTTTTTTGTTGTGAAATCTTTAATAGGGTAGTCATGTACCTGCCAAATTAATGCATTGCTTTCATAGTTACATTTTATATGCACACAATTTATTTATGAAGTTTTCTTAAAAGTCAACAAAATTTGACCTCCATTATGATACCAATGTGTAACACCCCTGCATGCTACTCTAAAATTAACTACACAATTTCTCTTTTTAATTTACATTGATCATGGTCGCACAAAATAAATGTGCCCATTGCTCAACAAAAACATTGTGACTTCCTACATAATCAATCCTTCTAAATTAATAATATGGATGGTCTTCCGAAATAATTTACGTTTATCAAATACCAGGTTGCGATCCTAAGCCCTGTGCATTATGGACCCACATTAAATGACTCGTCCTCAATTAAGACTGTAATTATGTTATCAAATAACCTCATTTAACCTTTACCCTTCACTAAATCAGTCATACATAAAATACCTTTGCGATTAGATTATAGGGCTATATCGACGTGTTAAGGTCTCAGACCACCTTATCATATACAAAGGAGTGGTCGTAGGTCTGAATTTAGATTAATATGACTTTGATAAATAATTTCTAATATTATGTTTCAAATTAAAAGTGATCATTAGGGATATCTCCCTTGATTTACACCAAAATTATAAAAAAAAATATACGCATTGAAAATCTAAGATGCATACGATAACCCAAAAGTTTGGCTAGATTTTTATTACAATAGTGAGCAGCAATCAAATTTACCTGTCGGTGTCTGTTGAACGACAGAAATACACAACACGAAAAAGATTTTTTTTAAACTTTATTTCTTAATCTTCTCTTTATTAGAAAACCATTATAGTTAATTGAGTCTAACTTGTGTCCAATTTCTTCCCTAATCAGTCATAATATGACATTATAATATATACACAAATGTAATTATTCCTTAAGGCCATTACAAACTTTATTGTTCCAGCATCGCTTATTCAAAGTTATTAGTTTATTTCCTCAAATGGACGTGACTTTAGGCTAATTTTGATTATGGCATTATCTTGGGTGAAAGATGTGACCTGATTCTATTTAGGAGAAGAACATTATCGATATTATTATTACCTGTGAATTCTAATGCTTCAAGGGATAACATACTATTTTATCCCTCTTAAATAAAACATAAACTTCACATGTGGTCTTCATTTTCTGTTATAAGTACTGATCTAGATTTCAAAGATGATCACAATAATACGTGTGCATCACTATGAATTAATTCTATCACTACATCATAACAGCTATATTTTACACTCTTCAGTCAAGATCCCGAAACTTATATGCACTCCAATTAATTTGTCTATATCACTATGAAATGCAGTATAATTATATATTTTTAAAGAAAAGAAATGTAGAAATCCCTTCCAACATTCTAAATAATTTCTCATTGCTTTCTTCATTGTTAGGAACTCCAAATTTTCTATGATATCTTTAACGAATAAACACGTCGTATCATGGATCTATTATTTTACTTAGTCAAAGTATAATTAAAACACTATGGCATATTTAATTTGAATCACAATTCTCTGATTATAATATTAATTGAGCTATTATTTTAAACTAGTGATCAGAGAAGAGTTACAACGTATGAATCCTATTTTCTTTAATTTCTTGATTTGTTTGTTTAATAGGCCTTACAATATCAATTGTGAGATGATTTGGTGACATGATCAATATAATTACTTATATAAAATTTATATTATCTTTTTAAGGTGAAACTAAGGATTCTTATCCATGCTGTATTTTCAGATGTTACATTGTAATAACGTGAATCAAACATTTTTCTTCCACTGAATAAATCTGACTAATATTTTCTTCCTCCAAAAACTTGTTTTAAAAAATGTATCTACCTCTATTGATATGTTTTTTAATAATTTCTTCCTTCAAAAACTTGTTTTAAAAAATGTATCTACCTCTATTGGTATGTTTTTTTGGAATATATATATTCATATATTCATGGGATATTTTTTATCATTTATTGTTGGAACTACTTCAACCAACCACCATAAATCTGAGATGGCATTCTATGTTGTATTTTGACTTTCAAATTGCGTGTGGTTGCACTTCCCTCTTTATATTTATTTTTCTATAGGCTAAGGGTCAACTATGGATCTTGCTTGAATATCTTTCAGGTTGTCTGCACTTTCATCTCCTTATGGCCGGTTTTCATCTTGTTTGTATTTAATCCTATTGTTGAACAGTTATATTTTATTGTAGTAGCCCACTTTCATATTAAGGAAAAGACAAATAATCATGAATTGGATCGTGATTGTTGCCTTTATATTTTACCTATTGTATTTTCCACTATGGCATCTATTTTAATCTTTAATGGCTATAGTATTTAAAATAAAATGGGACGACTCGTTAGTGGTCTCAATATAATTATAATATAAAATCATAATCATTTCTGGTGGAGCCATGAATCACTTTGGATTCTAATTCCATTTTATTCCCTCTCCATGTGGACATGGATAATGGTCTTTATAGACCTCAATGTCTCTTTGTGTTTATGTCACGTAGGAATAAATGATAAGTACCCATGCATCCAATGCATCATATAAACAAACTTCATAAGGTTGATTACTATCACCAATCCCTTACTGTGATCCATGTTTACTACAAAAATCTTTGCTAGAGTTTTTACTTGGACCATTTTGATGCATATGATAATCTAATGTCCTTAGTGCAACTCCATCCAACTCATTTCATCATTGGTATATTAAATCATGGTCGATTTGGAAACATTTATTGAATGCACATACATCAAACTCATCATGGTACTTTTATGGTTGGAAGAGATAAAAATAAATCATATTAATTAATTACGTATTCACTATAACAATAACATATATTTCTCTGTGATATAATATAGTATCATTAGAGCATGCTATCAGTCATAAATAAATGGCACATCAACAAGCCCAACCCTAATTAATAATTAATTATGTGCTTCAGCCAAGGTGTCTCTGTGATATAATATAATATCATTAGAGCATGCTATCAATCATAAATAAATGGCACATCAACAAGCCCAACCCTAATTAATACTTAATTATGTGCTTAAGCCAAGGTGAGGATAGGTAGGATGTTACATACTTCCACCATTAAGGAAACATAATCCCTGAAGTTTTGTGGTCATAATGAGTATGTTCATATCTTCATCCATCCAATATTAATTATAACCAAATAAGATATAATAATTATATCATCTCATTTATATGCTCAATAATAACAAAAACAATATTTTTAACATTCACTTTTGTTAGAATAATCACCAATTTCACATTAATTTATATAATCTCTCACCAATGTAATACAAACCATAGGAGACCTGTTTTCAGCACATATCTATGATATATTAGTATAAATCATTTTGTAATCTAAGTGTTATATAGCCAAAACATGGGAAATATTTTCAGTAATCCATTTAAAATATCTGAATCTGTGTAAACATCAGCAAATCAAACTAGAATATAGAACATGGTTATCAAATCAAAGATGTAAGCATACAATTCTTCATATAGGGTAAGACAGTATGGCTCATTGATTAAAGCTAACAATAATCAACAACTATTGTCATGTGTAGATACTCAATCCAAATTATATAACAACTTAGTCTTGTACACTTGGTAAATACCTATCATGATTGTACCCTTTAGTTCTAAGATCTTCCCACTGCCAAAATGCACACATCCATTATCTCTTTTGCCTATTTTTTATCTCTTATTCCAACCATATATTAATCTCATGATTAATCTTTTTATGCTATTCAAAATGCTCTAAAACTGACCATTATCATCCCTAGCAAGGTTTGGACACATACTTATTTTTCATATTCCTTGACACTTATGTGCCAGTTGGATGCCTACGTCGAATCTAGTGTCTTGTGCCAAACCAAATGTTCAATGCATTAAATTCATCAAATTTTCAAATGCAATGTATCTTTATGGTCAGCATAAGTAATTTAATGCAAGATATTACAAAATGGATTGGTATATATCAAGAGCAATCATCATTCATATCTCACCTATCATAGTCCTAAAAATTCACAAGGTAACCTGCCAAAGGTATTCAATTAATTATTCAAGTGAGTAAAGATTTCATATTCTTTCCTATTTAACATTTTACTAATTATTTCAAATTAAAACCTATATGTCATGTATTATACTTTTGTTACCTTATTTTTTTGGGTTTGTCTCATTTCCTATTTTCTCTAAAAAAACCTATTTCATATTCAAAAATTTATCAACCATTCACCTTATATTATTTCTCTTCATTTGGTACATTGTGGTCAACCTGACCTTTGGTCTCCAAAACCCAATTTACCTTAGGTTTCCTAATTTCTTATTTTCCTACATGCTGTTTTTTATTTTTACAATATTTGAAATTTAAAAAATAGACTTTCTTTTTCTTATAAATCATGCTAAATATGGATATGTATTTTGAGCTCTTTATTTTCTAATATTTCAATATGTTCATTACTTGATGTCTTGTCTACATTGTTAGAAATCTCAAAACCAAAGAATGATCCTAATAAAGATAAACTCGAACTTCTCTTTACCAATATTTTTTCAATAATATTTAACCTCTTCTTTCTAACCCTAAGAAGGGTGATAACCACCATCCCTATAACCATGTCCATGCCATCACTCCTTTAATTGGTAAGGTAGATGGGCTTCTATTTGCTTCTTATTTCTATTTGGATTATTATTCTTATTTCACATTGCCAAGAAATATGAATATAATCTAAAGGAATTGTGGATCCTTCAGGTTATCATTGATAATGCAGAAAGAGCTAAAAAAAATGTCATATAATTTTTTACTACACATGAAGGTAAAACAATTTAGAATGTATTTATCTAATACTATTTGAATTTATCTAGAATGCATATACACTAAATAAATTTGTGCCCTTGACAAGGCCACTCATCTTGACTCATGCACAAGTCACCAACAAAGAGGAGTTCCATAGAAGAAGTTAGATTCATAATATATAGTTGATTATTAGGAGAGATCCTCTTTTAGATGCACATCGATATATCAAGGAAATATTATAGTGTCTTTTAGAAGTTTTCCAAACACAAACATGGTATAAGGTAATGTAAGTGGATATATATATATATATATATATATATATATATATATATAAACCCAAATTCTGCATTTGCCTCCCCCTTATCATATGTGTCATTAAGACTTAGAGATATATGTTTATCTATGTCATTATTATTTATTAATGGGGATTCTTATAATTCAGAGTATAATCTCTATGTTCACATGTTATAAAAATACAATATGTCCACATAGAAAACATTGTTAATCTAGTTATGAAATTGAAGCTTATGTTGTGATTTGATATGCTTTATTATTAATTATGTGCGTCATGGTTTGAATCTTAGTGAATTTCATCATAGGTTCTTAGAGTTAATACTTAATAATGATTTTCATTCGTATTTATTATAATAAATTGATCTATTTATTATATTAATAGTAAATTTTATAATTAAAAGTTATTCCAATGATATAAACCAATAAAATGTCTTTCTACTTTGTTTCTTTGGGTCTTTCTTCCTAGAACTTCCTATTACTAATGGTTGTTTGATTTGGTCCCGTTGACTTACTTTTGGTCATTTTTGGACATTAATATAATTTCTTTATTTCTTTATTCATGTACTTAAATCTATGATAATGCTAAGAAACCATCACATAGATCAACAATCATCACATAGACATTCATAACAAAATAACTTCATTGAATATGGTGGATTATAAATATGCTCCTATTGATAATATTGTTAAGGATATGCATGTCCCTCATATTAAAAATGTGGATATTCTAGATCTCTCGATAGATAGAATTAATGAGGTCGTGGAGGGATTGAATATGTTCAAGACTCAAGGGACCATTCCCCCTAACAAAGCAAAATACTCTATTTTTTAGAAGGGCAAAAGGAATATTGGCAAAGTATATGAAAATATAGTTGAAGAGATTAAGGGTACATCTAAGTATAAATATATTTTTGAGGAACTTTAATTACATGGGTATTTTTTAAGTGGATGTTAAAAGATCATAACATCTTGAAAAATTACATTAAGAATCAGAATTGGGAGAAATACGTTCTTAGGGGAAAATAAGAAATTAAGTAATTTTTTACTGAGTTGATAATAATGGAATAAATGGTCAACTTCCTCAAGTAGGAGATCAATTCCATGAAGGAAAATTTGGAGACTATGGAATGAATCATTTAGAACTTCAATTTAAGACATGAAATTAAAGCTGCCATTAAAATGGGAAAGAGAGCTAAAAGTTAATTAAAGGACAAGAATGTTGTTTCTTAGTTACAAGGTAGGGAACATATGGAAATGGAAAGGAAGAAAATGTTGGTTAATTGGGATAAAATAACTTTATTGTATTCATTATAACATCAATACATTAATTTTATTAAATTTGAACATTTGAACTATCTATGAACATTCACAGAACCATGCTTGAGAAAAATTCATTTATGAATACGTTTGAGAAGGATAACATGTATGTAATAACAATGTGTTCAACAAATAATAATGACATATAAGAAGTAATTATGTATACACAAATTATAATAGTGTATGATTCAAATATAGATATGTCAAATGGCATATATGCGTAAGCAAATTATGTCATAATGGCATAAAAATATGACATATCAAGATACATATATACCTTAATATGTACATATAAAAGATGTGACATATAGGCATACAATGTGGGCCATATCAGCATCCAAAATAGAGTTTGGATACAACTACCGCTATCACAACAACTACCTCTCCTATTCCTCATTCCCTCTAAATAAATTGAGCTTCCTCACCATAAATTTAGAAACTAGGGTGTTGCATAAATTGTTCTGGGTAGAAACTCTCCTTTTAACATGTGAAGGATTTGGAGGTGTTATCATTTAGAATTGGCATTCATCTCCTCTGATCAACACTATTTCCATTCACTATTTGGTGTCATCATCTGGTTCCTCAGTTTGGGTTCTACTGGTTGCCTTGTTTTATATCGAGGGTAGGGGTATATTCTATGTGTTTGTGTGTGGAAAATTAAAATATATTCTAAGATAATGATGTAGACAGTTGGTGAGACAACCCTAAAACTAATCTATATCCCTAAAATTTTGGCGATCTAGTCCCATCTGGTGACCCTAAAAAATTGCCAAAACTAAAATTAGAATATTCTTGAATTAATGAATATTCATCGCTTAAATTTACCCTAAAATAAAGGATACATGAAATGACTTTTTCATTCCCAACCAATAGGTACATGAGATTGAATGAAAAGATAAGAAATGGTTTCAATTATCATGAAATTAATTCAAATTTGAACTAGAATGGTAAAAAATTTAACTAGAATAGTATTTAATTATTTTTAAATGGTACAAAATTGATTTGATACATGGTTCAAGATGAAATAGCTTTTTATTTAATAGGTATGGTACATAATTGGTTCATAATGGTGCAACACTGATTTGGTACGTAGTTCAAAATGAAATGAATTTGGCTTTGAGTGGCTTCACATAGAATTAGTTTGGTATAGAATTTGATGTTGAATTTGAATTTAATAGACATTAAATGTTCAAATTGTTTATGTCAATACAAATTTCAAATGGACTAATTCTATCAATGTTAACTTTAGCATAGGAATTAGTACTTTAGCTTTTGAACTAGTATCATAATTTAAACATGGATTGGAACTAGAACTAGGTTTGGAACCAAATGAAAGGCACATTGACATGGTTTAGATAAGGAATCAAATTTTTAGTCTTTATTTGGAAGTTTTGATCTTGGAAACTTGACCTCGTGAACAAAGAAAGGAAATTTGATTGATTTGAAACATTTTCAGACCTTAGAATGTGTAAAGATTGGCACAAGAATTGGAAATTTGGTCTGGAAATGTTGAATCAATATACAAACTTGGTTTAGATCTTAATTCATAAAATGGTTTGATCTTGGCACCAATCAAACTAAAATTAGGAACATGGTTCAGAACTTGGAACTTAGAGGGAAAATTTGATTTGACACTAGAATTTGCACTTAGGTTTGGACTAAATTGAAAAGACATGATTGCACAAGTTTGAAAAGAAATTGGACACTTGACTTTGTAAGTAAACATTGGAGCTTTGTATTGGGAATAGGACTAGGTTTGGAACCAAATAGATGGCACAATAACATGGTTTAAATAAGAACTTATAGGTATTTTGACCAAATTTAAACATCTCACTTTTATTTGACACAAAATTTTGGCAAAGTTATGTTTAATTTTGTGGATATAAAAATGGTTTAGATTTGAAATTAGTTTTTTTTATTAGGTCTCAAGTTTAAACAAGGTTTCAATATAACAATCAAGCAATAACATACAATCATTATAAGACACTTTGGTAACTGACTCAAGTTTGCATCACATCCATTGAACCTTTTGAAACACTTGCCTTGAGAAAGGATTATAAAGTTTAAATTTTATTAAATAAATTATTGTAATTATTGATAGGGTTTTTAGGCTCTCCTCTCTCAAGTTTCATATGATAAAGGTGAACTTTGAGGGATGTTACCTTTGCACCCATGCATCAATGTATGATCTGTGGCAAAAGAGGCATATCAATTTTTTTACAATGGGCTATCTAGATGATCCCTATAAACAACCCATAATAGGTGGTACATGGGCACAAAAATCCATGAAATAATAAATCTAAATCAAACAATCCATGAGAAGGGTCTTATCCCCATCATGACCGTGCCAACGTTGCCTTCAAGTAGCAACATTATCGGAGTTGGATTTTTCAAAGATAATATCTAATGCATTGGTATAGGGTTTCCCATTACCTTCATGATATTTTCCCTGATGAATCATACTTATCCCTAACAATAATTACCTTATATTTTTATAGCACATTAGATATATGGGGTTAGTATGAACATGAACATGTCAATTATAAATTGGCCTACCCTATGAGGATTACAATAAGGTGATTAAATCTCAATTGCAAACCCTAAAATAAAAACATGAAAGGTATCATTTGGAATAATTAATCTTCAGGATAAAATGACTTGACACTTCACATTTTTGAGTCACCCAAAAAAGGGAGAACATACATGCAAAATGCTTCACAAGACAATCAAATAAAAAGAAAAACTTGTAAGAACTTAAAGAATATGAAAATTTAGTAAGTTTTTTAAAACCTAAATTGAAGTGTGGATTCATTTTAGTGCCCAAATTCAAATGTGAAGGAATATTTATTTGTTTTGGCTTTCAAAAACACTTCTTTGGCCAAGGTCCTACATCAAATCAAATGCTAGTTTTTTTTGTTTTTTTTTTAGCTTTTGAGTAGTCTCTAAGAAAATCTAACCTCTAAAACTAATAAAATTAAAAATAACAAACACCAAAATTTTAACAAGTTATAAATACATAAAATAAAACTTGTAAACATAAGAAGTTAGGAGAACCAAATAAAATAAATAAATAATGATATTTAGTAAAGTGGCTATATCTAAAAAGTTATAAGTCTTATTTTGATGAAATTTGGATAAAAAGTATACAACACAATGGTGCACCACCTGTAAAAATAAAATAAAAACAAAAATAGTAATTTTCACAATCTTCTTTACTATAAAAATTGACAATGAGTAAAACAATAATATCTCCTAAACTATAGCTCATATTGCTAGGAAATTTCTAAAGGTGTTAGTTGAAATAAAATTGCACAACCCTATCAAAAACCATAAAGAAAAAATAAATAGAATTAAAGGTACATTTATTTTCATGTCCATGTTTATGAAATTTTTGCACATAAAATTATCAAAAATGCAATTAAAAATCAAGTGTGGATTGCACAAATGAGTCCCACCAGGCATGTCATTATGTAGATTATAAATCTAAGAGAGATTGATCAATTATTAGTAAATAAATCAAAAACAAATTCAATACATAAATTCACAAGTCTAATCCCTAGGTTGAGCTATATGATTAAAAATCAATAAATGTATAATAGAAGATAAAAACAATGCGTATACCTCCTTAGAATATTTTCTTGAAAATTGATTTGTAGATGTTGAGCTTGTATTTTGATCTAGAAGTCTTTGTAAATGCTAGTTTCTTATGGGAATAATCTCTCCTAGTTCACCTTGATTGTTGGCTTTCGCTTGACATGAAAGATTGATGAAAATGTTGAAGAAATTTAATCTCCTAGAATTATTTGTACATAGTAAGTCTAAAATATAAAAGCTTGTCTAAATTGGAGGAAGAACCTCTAATTTATAAAATTTTGAAATGAATGTAAACCATCCATCCTGAGATGAGAATCAAGGGATGGGAATAAAAGATAATTTTTAATTCAAAATGGGAATATTGACTTAAAAATTGTAGTGGATAACTTTTGGGACTCACGAATGAGTATAAAATTCATTTAGGAGGGAGATATAACATAAAATTTGTAAGTAGAATTGAGTGGAATATGAGGTAGATTATTAAATTAGAAATATGTGAATTATAATATTATAAAATTCCAAAGATTGGGGACAGACAAGACCTAGGCCACCTTTGAAATTTGGAAAGGAGAATAGAGTGGAAGATGACCTCATGAGGTGAGGATAATTTGAATTTTACATTTATAGAAAATGTGAATATTTAAAATCCATGGAATTTTTTATCAAGGAAGGATTAGTTAATTAATTTGGATTAGTTAACTTAATAAAGATTTGAATAGTAATCCATGAATAATGATGATTAAGGATAATTAGAGATGATTATGCATTAATGAAAAGAAGGTTAAAATCAACACTAAGTGTCTGATTTTAAGTGTCTACACTTAATGCTTTTGAAACATAAGATAACTTTGGTCAAAGTTAAATAAAACATAATACCTAGCATGGATTCAAACATATATTCCAACATCTTGATAGGTCCTAAGAATTTTAAATAAGCCAAAGTCTTCACTTCCTGAACTTAATAATAACACAATTTTTTTAAAGAATCACATTATAATGGTAATCATAACATGATTACCACCACTCATGACACACATTAAGTAAAATAAAATTTTATACAAAAGAAATGTAATCTCATGTATTGTTGTCAAAATTTCAGATTCCAACCACTCACAAAAGTTTTTCAATAACAAAGAGAAATATCATGGTCAAAGTGAGATAAATGGATACATGCCAATGATGGCCTCTACATGTAATAAAAACAAATATGCACAAGTATTAGTTATTCATAGTACAAGAGAACACGAAAAAACATTGTGGAATGAATTAATCCCTAACTTTTACCTCATTATTTATACATATACATGTATGAAATTTTTGTGGCTATTTGGTGGTGTATTCTAAACCTAAACCTAGCTCAACTCACAGGCTTTTTATGTATAGTCACTTAGGGACATCAACATAGCTAGATCAAAAACAAAATGTAAATCATAACATCTAATAAACAAAAATATAACTATATGCATATTTAACTAAGATATAACTAAAATGTCATAATACACGAAATAATATTTATATGTCTCAATAATGTCTCATCAAATCAATAAAACAAAACACATTATTACTTCATGCTCCGGTGGGATATGACAAATCTACTCTAAACATATAGACTCATCCACTCAATGATCTTATATTTGTCCTTGTAATTAAACACCTAAGTTTGAGGTTTTGTTTGCATCATAACTAGGTGTTATGGCTCCATGAGACTATGATATATTTCTCCTAACTTAAAATGAATATACTTCTAGGTGTTTCAGTAATTTTATAGAGATAGAATACTTTAAAAACCACCATGGGGATCTGACCACATAAAATTCACATAATGCTTTATATACTTTGGCCTTATATTTTTTTGGCAGATATAGGTTGAGGAATTTTCATTCCACTTATCTTCATTGATTAGGGTTTGTTCTTACTATGCTTTTTCATGAAAATTTTTGACATATTTTTGTTACTTAAGGATGTGATATGTTTTCACTTTGGGGTAAACTTCTAATTATAAGCTTCCTTATTTGGATATTAGATTCACAGGGTAAATAGATCTTTATACCCACATTTATTACTTTTATTTTCATTGTTGTTTCTTCAAGTTTTGTCTTATCTTTTCTATCTCATCTTTATTTGTGTATTTATTCCTTTTTATCTTTCATGTTTTCAAGTGCTTTGGAAGCTAATTTTCCCACCAACCACCTTTTTGTTTACTTTTTAGCTAGCCCATCCTTATTTCAACTAATCTGAATCTTTTGATTTGTGTGAAATACATATGTAACATTGAATTCATTATGGTAAGATTAATTTTTTGGTTTTCACTCCCTCTCTTCGCTATGTCATCATTTACTAATTTTCAACATTAGTGGTGGCTTTCAATTTGTTTTTCATTTTTCCTTTCTATCCATTTTTCCTACTCGTGTTTTTTACGTTATTTTATTCCAATTTTTAAAAAATAAATCCATTTTTTATTTATTTTAATATTTTTATAGATTTTTTTTCTATTTTTTCAAATAAAAAATAAATATTTTTTTTTAGAATCATTTTATTGTTTTGTTTTTTATAAAATTGTTTTTACCTTTTTTTAATTTTTTACCAAACTATATCATGACCTATGATTTTATCTTGAAATAATTCATGTATCCTTTCCTCATCATTCCTAAAAATGTGTGTAATTTAATCACTCTATAATAAAAATATCTTTTACGATGTATGGTCCTAATCATCTAATTTTCAAATTACTTATTATTTTAGAAAATGAAAATTCTGAAATCATCAGTGTGGATAATTTGAAACTAATATTTCAAGCACAATATGTGTTTCCATACTCAGGGTTGTTAGAATGAATAAAAAATCAAATTGAAGCAAATCAATGAGATATGATGACCATAAACAACATCGAGACCCAATAATTAAAATAATTAGACATGAAAAACCTCAAAAGAGGAGGTTAGACTCCAAAAAAAATGCGAAAAAACAAAAAAAAAGAGAATCATACCTTTTTTAAATGGTTAATATTAGGCCGCTAGGAATCATTGATGCCCAAGCCATTATCTCTATTTAGATTATTAAGCATTTTTCAATCTCAATTGTTTCCCTCACTTTTATTTTCCAATAGTCTTCTATCGGATTGGCCACGATCATGGATCCTTACACAGAAGATTGAGAAAATATATGTATGGAATAATTAAATCACGGATAAATTATAAATGAGGAAGAAGCTTGTCTTCACACAATAATATTGCAAAATATGACGTACTTGCATAAAATTGCATTAACCTATCTAACCTTCCAAAATGGAAAAGTGGGGTACAAATAGGGAAAATTAAGGAAACATGAGAAAGTCCTTAATTTTTCTAATTAGATAATTACATTAAAATTAAATTAACCTATTTGATTCTTTTATAAATAACTTAAGGAAGCTTAATTGACATAGAATTGCTATAATACTCTGTAAGCAAAACCTAATGGGAAAAATCACTACACTAACAACCCCCCTTTAAGCATAGTTCAGGTGAGATGAGAGTTGGGTCCTGGCATTAAAAGCCTAATGAGGTACCCAATTACATAGTGAATAACCTCCATAGGAAGAAGAAGAAGGTGGAGTAACCCTAACCACAATGAGATCTCATAGATGAACAAATTTACTCTATGTGAAGGGCTTGGTCAAAATATCTATAATCTCCTCTAATGTTGGACAGTACTGAATATCAATGACTTGATCATTGATAATCTCCATGATGAAGTGCTTATGAATCTCTATGTGTTTGGTATTTTTATGGAGAACCAGATTCCTAAAAATCTAGATAGTGCTTTAGTTGTCATCGTAGATGATTGTTGGCTTATGAAACTAGATAGTAAACTCAGTGAAAATGGATTGAATCTAGATTACCTTAGTGGTGGCATTGATATCCCCTCTATATTATACCTCTATAGATGATAAAGCAATTGCATGTTGCTTCTTGATTGGCCAACTTATTGGACCTCAACCAAGTGAGAAATTGTACCTGAAGTGGACTTCCAACTCTGAATATCTCCAATCCAATCTGAAATTGTGTATCTGATCAAATCAACCTTTGTTTTTTCTTTGTATTGTATTCCATATTTTTGTAAACCCTGAATGTAGTGTAGAATCTACTTAGCTACTTTTCAATGCAATTCATATGGCTCCTGCATAAATTAGGAGACCATGCCAACTACATAGGATATGTCAGGTGTAGTGTGTGTGAGATAGATAATACTACCCATAAGTTTACAATACAGAGTTGCATCAACTAATGGTGTATGACAATCAGCCTCAAGATTCATATCATAAAAGGAGTATGAGTTGGCTTACAATCAACCATCTTAAACCTCACAAGAAAATAAAGAGAATACTTGGATTATAATAAATTTATCAAATAATCTGACTAAATGATTTCAATCCTAATAAAGTAATGCGGCAATCCCATATCTGTCATTGAAAATCTATCTGAAAGTGCATTTTTCACTACTGAGATAGATAATCATGAGCTCCCTATAATCAGCAAGTCATCCACATAGAAAACTAGGATCAACAGAGAATCATCCTATCATAAGATGTAGACATTTAGATCTTATTGGCATCTAGTGAACCCAACTATGAGTAGAAAGGAGTCCATCTTGGCATACCATGCCTAAGGGGCCTATTTGAGTCTATAGATAGATTTCTTGAGCCTACAAACCAAGGAGGAATCTTCCACAAAGCCTTGTGTTTTCTCCATGTAGATATCTTCTTTGAGGTCACCATGTAGAAAAACACTCTTGATGTCTATTTGGTGAATATCCCATTGATGTGTGGTTGTGATGGCTAGAATGAGTCTGATAGATGTCATTGATAATGCAGAAAGAGCTATAAAAATGTCATATAATTTTTTAATACACATGAAGGTGAAACAATTTATAATGTATTTATCTAATACTATTTGAATTTATATAGAATGCATCTACACTAAATAAATTTGTTCTCATGACAAGGCCACTCATCTTGACTCATGCACAAGTCATTAACAAAGAGGAGCTCCATAGAAGAAGTTAGATTCATAATATATAATTGATTATTAGGAGAGATCCTCTTTTAGGTACCCAATGGTATATCAAGGAAATATTATAGTGTCTTTTAAAAGGTATCCAACCACAAACATGGTATAAGGTAATGTAAGTGGATAGATATATATAAACCCAAATTATGCATTTGTCTACCCCTTATCATATATGTCATTAAGACTTAGAGATATATGGTTATATATGTCATTATTATTTATTAATGAGGATTCTTATAATTAAAAGTATAATATCTAAATTTACATGTTGTAAAAATACAATATGTCCACATAGAAAATATTGATAAGCTAGTTATGAAATTGAAGCTTATGTTGTGATTTGATATGCTTTATTATTAATTATGTGTGTCACGGTTTTAATCTTATTAAATTTCATCATAGGTTATTAGAGTTAATACTTAAGAGTGATCTTCATTTGTATTTATTATAATAAATTGATCTATTTATCATATGAATATTAAATTTCATAATTAAAACTTATTCAAATGATATAAACTATTAAAATGTCTTTCTACTTTATTTCTTTGGGTCTCTCTTCCTAGAACATCCTATTACTAATGGTTGTCTGATTTGGTCCCATTGACATACTTTTGGTCATTTATGGACATTAATATAATTTATTTCTTTCTTCATTTACTTAAATCTATGATAATGCTAAGAAACCATCACATAGATCAACAATCATCATATAGACGTTCACAATAAAATAAATTCATTGAATATGGTGGATTATAAATATGCTCCTATTGATAATATTGTTAAGGATATGAATGTCCCTCATATTAAAAATGTGTATATTATGGATCTCTCGATAGATAGAATTAATTAGGTGATGAAGGGATTGAATATGTTCAAGACTTAAGGGACCATTCCCCCTAACAAAGAAAAAGCCTCTATTTCTAAGAAGGGAAAAAGGAATATTGGAAAAGTATATGAATAAATAGTTGAAGAGATTAAGGGTAAAACTAAGTATAAATATATTTTTGAGGAAATTTAATTGCATAGGGATTTTTTAGGTGGATCTTAAAAGATCATAACATCTTGAGAAATTACATCAAGAATTAGAACTAAGAGAAATACGTTCTCAGTGGCAAATAAAATATTAAGTAAATTTTTACTCGGTTGATAGTAATGGAATAAATGGTCAGATTCCTCAAGTAGGAGAGCAATTACATGAAGGAAAATTTGGATACTATGGAAGGAATCATTTATCACTTCAATTCAAGACATGAAATTGAAGCTGTCATTAAAATGGGAAAGTGAGCTAAAGGTCAATTAAAGGAGGACAAGAATGTTGTTTTTTGGTTACAAGATAGGGAACATATGGAAATTTCCTTGAATATAATGTTGGTTAATTGGGATAAAATAACTTCATTTTACTCATTATAACTTCAATACATTAACTTAATTAAAGTTAGACATTTAAACTATCTATGAACATTGACACAACCATGCTTGAGAAAAATTCATTTATGAATAATTTTGAGAAGGATAACATGTATGTAATAAAAATGTGTTAAACAAATAATAATAACATATAAGAATTAAATATGTATACACAAATTAGAATAATGTATGATTCAAATATAGATATGTCAAATGGTATATATGGGTAAGCAAATTATGTCATAATGGCATAAAAATTATGACATATCAAGATACAATATATACCATAATATGTACATATAAAATATGTACCATATAGGCATAAAAGTTTGGCCATATCAGCATACAAAATAGATTTTGCTTACAACTACCCCTATCACAACAACTACCTCTCCTACTCCTCATTCCCTCCAAATAAATTGAGCTTCCTCACCATAAATTTAGAATCAAGGGTGTTGCATGAATTTTTATGGGGAGAAAATCTCCTTTTAACATGTGAAATATTTGGATGTGTTATCATTCAAATTTTCATTTGACTCCTTTGATCGGCACTATTGCCATTCACTATTTGGTGTCATCATATGGTTCCTCAATTCAGGTTCTACTAGTTGCCTTATTTTATATCATGGGTTGGCGGTATATTATGTGTGGGTGTGTGTGGAAAATTAAAATATATTATAAGATAATTATGTAAATAGTTGGTGCGACAACCCCAAAACTAATCTATATACCTAAAATTTTAGTGATCTGGTCCCATCTGGTGACCCTAAAAAATTCCAAAACCAAAATTAAAAAATTAGAATATTCTTGAATTATTGAATATACATCACTAA
This sequence comes from Torreya grandis, assembly GCA_037957365.1. Lineage (NCBI taxonomy): Eukaryota > Viridiplantae > Streptophyta > Pinopsida > Cupressales > Taxaceae > Torreya > Torreya grandis. The sequence goes on along the minus strand of JARHVA010001599.1, from coordinate 1,918,436 downwards.
AATTTACCTTGAAAGAAAGGATAGATGAAATGACTTTGTCGTTCATAACCAATAGGTACAAGAGATTGAATGGAAAGATAAGAAATGGTTTGATTATCATGAAATTGATTCAAATTTGAACTAAAATGGTAAACAATTTAATTAGAATAGTACATAATTTTTTTGTAATGGTACAAAACTGATTTGGTATGTGGTTCAAGATGAAATAGCTTTTCCTTGAACTAGTATGGTACATAATTGCTTCATAATTATGCAATACTAGTTTGGTACATGGTTCAAAATGAATGACTTTAGCTTTGAGTGGCTTCACATAGAACTAGTTTGGTACAAAATTTCAAGCTGAATTTTAATTTTATAGGCATCAAATGTTCAAATTTTCTATGTCAATGCAAATGTCAAGTATAATAGTTCCATCAATTTTAACTTTAGCATAGGAATTGGTACTTTAGATTTCAAACTGATACTTTAGTTCTATCAATGCTAAGAAATTAAATAATATGAAAAATGAATAAGTTATTTTAAAACCTAAATTGAAGTGTGGATTCATTTTAGTGCCCAAATTTAAATGTTAAGGAATATTGATTTGTTTTGACTTTGAACAACACTTCTTTGGCCAGGGACCTACATGAAATCAATTGCTATTTTTTTTGTACATTTGAGTAGTCTTTAGGAAAATATAACCTCCAAAACAATGAAAATTAAAAATAAAAAACACCAAAAACTTAACAAGTTATAAAATACATAAAATAAAACATGCAAACATACAAAATTAGGAGCAAAACCAAATAAAATAAATAAATAATGACATTTAGTAAAGTAGCTATATCTAAAAAATTATAAGTCTTATTTTTATGAAATTTGGATAAAAAGTAGAAAACACAAAGATGCACCACCTATAAAAAAAAGAGAAACAAATATATATGAGATCAAAATTTATAGCCATTTTCACGGTCTTCTTTACTATAAAAATTGACAATGAGTAAAACAACAATATCTCCTAAACTATAACTCATATTGCTAGGAAATTTATAGAGGTGTTAGTTGAAACAAAAATGCACTATCCTCTCATAAATCACAAAAAAACAATAAATAGAATTAAATTTACATATATTTTTATGGTCATGTTTATGAGCTTTTTGCACATAAAATTATTAAATAAACAATTAAAAATAATGTGTGGATTGTGCAAATGAGTCCCACTGGGCATGCCATTATGTGGATTATAAATATAAGAGAGATTAACCAATTGTTAGTAAATAAATAAATTTAATAAATAAATTCACAAGTCTAATCCCTAGGTTGAGCTATATGATAAACAATCAATAAATACACAATTGAAGATAAAAACAATGCTTATAACTCAGAATATTTTATTGAAAATTGATTTGTAGATGTTGAGCTTGGATTTTGATCTAGAAGTCTTTGAAAATGCTAGTTCCTTATGGGAAGAATCTCTCTGTGTTCACCTTGATTTTTGGCTTTGGCTTGACATGAAAGATCAATGAGAATGTTGAAGATATTTAATATCCTAAAATGATTCATACATAGTAAGTCAAGAATAGAGAAGCTTGTCTAAATTGGAGGAAGAACCTCTAATTTATAGACTTTTGAAATGAATGTAAACCACCCATCTTGAGATGAGAATCAAGGGATGGGAATAAAAGATAGTTTTTAATTCAAAAAGGGAATCTTGACTTAAAAATTGTAGTGGAGAACATGTGGGACTCACAAATAAGCATAAAATTCATTTAGGAGAGAGATATAATATAAAATTTATAAGTGGAATTGAGTGGAATATGAGGTATATTATTAAATCAGAAAGATGAGAAAAATAATATTATAAAATTCTAATGATGGGGGACAGACAGGGCCTAGGGCATCTTTGAAATTTGGAAAGGAGAATAGAGTGGAAGATGACCTCATGAGGTGAGGATAATTTAATTTTTAGATTTATAGAAAATGTGAATATTTAAAATCCATGGAATTTTTTATCAAAGAAGGATTAGATAATTAATTTGGATTAGTTAACTTAATAAATATTTGAATAGTAAACCATGAATAATGATGATTAGGGATAATTAGAAATGATTAGGCATTAATGAAAAGAAGATTAAAATCGACACTAAGTGTCTGATTTTAAGTGTCTACATGAAACATAAGATAAATGTGTTCAAAGTTAAACCAAACATAATACCTAACATGGATTCAAACACATACTCCAACTTCTTGATAGGTCCTAAAAATTTTAAATAAGCCAAAGTCTTCATTTCCTGGCCTTAATAATAACACAAGTTTTTTAAAGAACCACATTATAATGGTAATCATAACATGCTTACCACCACGCATGACACACATTAAGTCAAATAAAATTTTATACAAAGGAAATGTAATCTCATGTATTGTTGTCAAAATTTCAGATTCCAACCACTCACAAAAAATTACCAATAACAAAGATCAATAGCACAGTCAAAGTGGCACAAATGGATGCATGCCAATGATGGCCTCTACAAGTAATAAAAACAAACATGCACAAGTATTAGTTATTCATAGCATAAGGAAATAGAGAAAAACATGGTGGAATGAATGGATCTCTAACTTTTAGCTCATTATTTATACATATATATGTATGAATTTTTTTTGGCTATTCGGTGGCATATTCTGAACCTGAAGCTATCTCAACTCATAAGGTTGTTACGTATAGTCACCCAGGGACATCAACATAACTAGTTCAAAAAAAAAATGTAAATCATAACATTTACAAAACAAATATATAACTATATGCATATATAACTAAGATATAACTAAAATATCATTACACATAAAATAATTTTTATATTTCTCCATAGTCTAAAATGTCTCCTCAAATCAATACCAAAAAACACATTATTGTTTCATGATCGGGTGGGATATGACAATTCTATTTTAGACATATAGACTCATCCACGCAATGATCTTATATTTGTCCTTGTAATTAAACACCTAATGTTGAGGTTTTGTCTGCATCATAGTTAGGTGTTATGGCTCCATGAGACTATGATATATTTCTCCTAGCTTCAAATGAATATACTTCTAGGTGTTTTGGTAATTTTATAGAGCTAAAATACTTGAAAACCCACTAGGGGATCTGACCACATAAACTTCACATAATGCTTTCTATACTTTGGCCTTAGATTGTTTTGGCAGAAATAGGTTGAGGAATTTTCATTCTACTTATCTTCATTTATTAGGGATTGTTCTTACTATGTTTTTTCATGGAAAATTTTGACATATTTTTGTTACTTAAAGGATGTTATGTGTTTTCACTTTGAGATACACTTCTAATTATAAATTTCCTTATTTGAATATTAGATCCACATGGTAAATAGATCTTTACACCCACATTTATTACTTTTATTGTCATTCTCTTTTCTTCAATGTTTGTCTTATCTTTTCTATCACCTCTTTCTTTGTGTATTTATTCCTTTCTATCTTTCATTTTTTCAAGAGCTTTGAAAGCTTATTTTCCCACCAGCCACCTATTTTTTTACTTTTTAGCTAGCCCATCCTTATTTCAACTAATCCGAAATATTTGATTTGTGTGAAATACATATGTAACATTTACTTCATTATGGTAAGATTCATTTGTTGGTTTTCACTCTCTCTCTTCTCTATGTCATCATTTACTAATTTTCAACATTAGTGGTGGCTTTCATTTTTCCTTTTTATCCATTTTTTCTACTAGTGTTTTTTTATTATTTTATTTCATATTTTTTTTAAATAAATCCATTTTTTATTTATTTTAATATTTTTACGACTTTTTTTTCTATTTTTTCAAATAAAAAATAAAAAAATGTTTTTTTTTAAATCATTTTTATTATTTTATTTTTTATAAAAAAAATTTACCTTTTTTTAATTTTTTACAGCACTATATTGTGACCTATGATTTTATCTTGACATCATTCATGTATCATTTCCTCATCATTCTTGAAAATGTGTGTAATTTAATCACTCTATAATCAAAAATATATTTTACTACATACAGTCCTCATCATCTAATTTTCAAATTACTTATATTTTTAGAAAATGAAAATTCTAGAATCATTATGTGTGGATAATTTGAAACCAATATTTCAAGCACAATATGTGTTTCCATACTCAAGGTTGGTAGAACAAGAGAAAATTAAATTGAATCAAATCAATGAGATATGATGACCATAAACAACATCGAGCCCCCATCAATAAAATAATTAGACATGAAAAACCTCAAAAGAGGGTCAGATTCCAAACAAAAATGTAAAAAGATAGAAAAAGAGAACCATACCTTTTTTAAAAGTAAATAATAGGTCACCATAAATCATTGATTCCCAATCCATTATCTCTATTTAGATTATTAGGTATTTTTTTAATCTCAATTATTCCCTGAACTTCATTTCTAGGTTGGATAAGAGTGTTGAAAGTGGACACCTTGTTGTCTGACATCGTATTCCTATTCTACCATTGTTGTCCTGAGGCAGAAAGCTTTTTGGGTTCTTTTTGGTAGGCCTGTGTGACCCTGTCTCTAAATTTTTGAGGCCTAGAACCCTGTAGAGCTCATTGTGTGTCTAATTTAGTCTTCAAAACCCTTAAGAGCTCTTTGTGCTTGAACTTGAATAGAAACTTAATAAAGAGAGAGAAGGGGTTAGTGTATAAAGGATACGCTAGATACACTTCACATCTTATGTGTGGGCACGTTGCCTACATACCAATACTTTTTGATATGATCATTTTGGCATGTGGAAGAGCTCGAACAGAACTACAGGGCAAAAGTTATGACCTCCATAGTGTGGACCTTTTTTTTTTTTGCATCGTGATGGTATCAACCACCAGTTATTATTTGTGATTTTTTTAAGTTTAACATAAATATAAATATTTTAAAAAAATCATTTTTAATCATTATATTTATTTTATTTTTAAAAACAATTTTTTTAATATGGAATATTTGAAGAATAACTTTTAAAATTATTACAAGTGCTTTTTATTAGAATTTTATAATTTTTAGATGTAAATAATATTTAATGGACTTTAAAATTAGATTATTGGAAATTTTTTTATTGGAATTTTATAATTTTTAAATGTGAATGTTGCATTTTAAAACTAAAAGTTAAAAAAATATAAATATATTATATTAAAAATGTAAATATATTTTAATATTACATCATATTTGATTATATGTGTGTATATGTGTATACGTATATGTTTATATAAATTCTTTATGTAAAATAAATTTAAATTTATTTATATGTTACATTGTTGTATTTGTATTTTAAGAGAAAGAAATATTCAGACCAGTTTTTTTTTAAATATAAAATAATATCTTTTTATTAAAAAAGATAAAATTTGTTCATACAATAAATTTTTTTAACTATATTAATAATTGTTTAGATTTGTTTTTTTCAAAATTATATTTATGTTTTTTTTCAAATTTGAATAAATACAATATTATATGCCTAAAAAAAATCTGGAAAAACATTGATAGTAGTAATGTTTATCGTGTCTAAAAATATATTATATTATTTGTTCATACAATAAAATTTTTTAACTATATTAATAATTGTTTAGATTTGTTTTTTTTTAAATTTATTTTATTTCACTTTATCTTTTGTTTGTTATTATTTTATTATATTTATTTTAATTTTAAAAAACAATAATTTTAATTTTTAAATAATATTAAAATATTCTATATTAATAATATTAATTAAAATATGATATAAATATCAAATAATTCTATATAATTTTTCATTTTAAATTAACTTCATTTCTCTTTTAAAAAATTAACAAAATATTTCTCCCTTTGTTGACATCTATATTACCCACCCTTCATGCAATTTAATGCTCAACATCAACTTCATTTACATTCATATATTTATATACGGTAACTAGTGACATTAAGTGGCAGTTAATCTCTATTATTAGCCCCCAATTTTTCTTATTAATTTTAAGTTGCTTTTGGGCCAGATGTATTATTACAATAAAAAATTTCAAAGGGGGTGCATAATTGACTTACATAAACCTGTTTGTTGGGTATGTAATGACCACGGAAAATTGGTGCAAAATTTGCCATAAACGTGTCTGCTTGTTCGTTGTACATGTTTCGCTACATTTAGAGAAATGCTTGATTGAGAAAAATTACCAAAAATATGTAAAAACCCCTCTTCAAGATACTTCCACCGATTTGTACATCTGTTTGATTAAGCAAATTTATTTAAAATATATAAAAACCCATCTTCAAGATTCTTCATGGAGCGTTTGAAGTAGACCACTGAGTATTTACTGTAGGAATATTAAGTATTTCTATTTTTTTAAAAAGAGAACAATTTTTTCATCATTAAATTAACTTAAATTTAATATATTAATTTTTAAATAATTTTTAAAAATTATATAAAATAAAAAGACCAAATTTTAATATACAAAATAGAAAAAAATGATATTTAAGAGATTATAATTTCTATTTTCGATTTAAATATTAGGTTAATTTAAAAATACGAAACAAAATTAAACATTGTTTTCTCATATGAGTTGCATAAAGGGGAAGTGTGGGATGTGTGAGGCATGATGGAAGGGGATGAGCCAATTGACACCCAAGAGCTCAGAAGATAAGCCTATAACAAGATATGGTGTCGACTTATGGAGGATCTAGAACATAAGTAATGAGAGGACTTGCAATGGACGAGAATGGCATGGGGAAGGATCTCTTAAAAAGTAATAGCACGAAGATGAGATGTATAATGAAGTGATGGACTGATCTCAACACTTGATAGTTATGGAAATCATCAAGTTCCTATAGAATTTGGTGAGTGCAGATATGCTTGATGTACCTACCGCCTTTGAACCTATAGCGCATGCTCAGGCATTGCATCTCCCATTTAAAGATAGTACAAGACTGATTGTTGACCCTACCAACACTTTAATATTAATTTTTTTTTAGATTTAGATTGTAACTTTGTTATTGAAAAGATTATTCCATACAAAGAGGTGAGCAGAACTATCTCTAGTCTACTGAGTGTAAGCTCACCACAATAAAACTTGAATGCAAGTGTACCAACATAGCCAATGTTAATAGCTCAAGGTTGTCAGTAGCCTACAGGAAGTGTTTTGATACCATAAACAAGTATCACAACACCGATGGAATTGACTATGCTAGTAGGAACGATGGGACTAGCGCCTACCCCCAATGCTAGAGGCACTAGACGAAACCTATCTGGAGGAAGAAATAACATTACTAGTAAAATAGGACTGCCACCAAGAGGGCAGGCATTGAGGGGACAAGCACCACAAGTACCATTCACACCCCCCAATAGATATACTATGAAATGGATATATACCTTCTAGAGTATCACGACATTGAAAATGTTGAAGAACATATGTTTAAGTTTGAATTATAGTAGCACACGTGAGGCATAACCTAGTAGGAGTGCAAATCTTCTCAATTTTCAAACATTTTACTTAATCGCACCCACACCTGGTAAATAAAGTTTAATCCTAACCATGCCATGATTGACTATGATACCCTAAAGGATGCATTCCTAAAGGAGTTTGACATCCTGACGTTTGAATAATAGAACATCATTACACTGAAATAAATTACCCAAGGACTCACATAGAGTATGCAGTTGTATGACACATGGTTCAAAACTCTCTTATCAAAGTTAACATATGATATACACCCTTATCAACATGCATACTGATTCATTTGGGGGTTATTCATGCCATTCTAAAGGGAGATTTCCATGAAAAAATTTATAGACCCTCGATAAGAGGTTGAAGCTAGGATCAGAGTCAAGGCAGTTGAAAGTGTAAACACTATGATTAGCCTATTTATAGCAGTGAAGATTGCATTTGTGGCATCCTAGCTCCAAAATATTACTGCTAGCTATATGCATGACACTCAAAGTGGACTATGGGGTGCCGACTGGGAAGTAGAAGGACATAATAAAACTACTTGCCTTTGAAGGAATGTGCATGCTCTAATTCTAAGATGTGAAGTATGTCTAGAAAAATACAACATGCAAAACTACCCTTTGATGCAATGCACCAACCAAGTCAACACAATAATTTATTATCATTTATGTGATGGCTACACCCATACTATCAATGACTATTGGGTGATTGGTGAAATGCACAAAAATATGGAAAGGGGAATGTGATAGGGTACAATATCTATGAAAGGGGAGGAAAACAAAGGGAATGATGTTGATGACCAATAAAATGCAATATTTGGGATGTAGTAAGGCACCAGAGGGCAAGGTAGAGGACACTGTGGTAGAAGGTTACCATTGGACTGATGTTATAAGTGTGGCTCAATAGAGCATTATTAGCATGACTATCCTACACATCCCACTTTTAGGTACCATCAAAGACCCCATTGGATCGAAGACTACACAAACATTTATAAAAAATTGACCCAAGGTAGGACTAATGCAAACAAAAGAATAAGGATTATCAAATGAGAGTAGAAGACATAAAAATGGACCCCAAAAGCATAGCCTACATGCACAACAAAAGTCAAGGTGTAAGAAACTACTCGAAGTGGGTTCACCACATAGCCATGAGCTACACCAATACCTAAATTACACCTTGAGTATAGGAATAAGGGTCAAAATGACTTCATATTATGGCCTAAACCAAAATTTTTGTCTTTTCCAGACCTAATGTGCTAGAAATATGTACTATAATAGGCTATGAGCACAATCTAAAACATTCAAGGGTAGCTCCAATTAGTACGGGACCTAGAAGCAAAGACTATCATGGCTCAAAAGAAGTAGGATATCTGAGAGGCTATAATACAAGAATTAACTGAGATGATATGCCTCACATAGATCGAGGGTATGCTTTTCCTATTTAATAACTTACTCCTATAACATGCAGGTTAAAATCAAGTTGAGGTCACCACACCATGCATGGAGAGGGTACGAGAAATATGACACACTCAAAATGTTGAATATGACCACGAATTCCTAGTGGATGCCACTATTGATGACTAGTCTATCTATGAGGTTCTTGTAAACACGGTCATTGAGGCCAACATCTTGACAAAGACTACTTGTGAGAAAATAGGTAGCCCAACTTTGATACCTTTCCCTCATGTGTTCTTCATGGCCAATAAGACCTGGGCACTACCTATTAGGATTCTAAAAAGTGCAAGTGTAGATATCATGGGCACCAAATTATGTGTTGACTTTGAATTAATAGAGCGCACTTCTTTTAAGGTCATGGTGTTATGAAAATAATGTAGATATGCACTTTAATAGGCACTACATGACCTTTGAGAATGGAAAGGAAAGAGTAGTCATACCTCTTTAAAATGACTAAGGACCCCCCTATTTTGAGAGTGTAGATATTGATGATGAAATCAACCATATCTATAACATCACATCATAAGGAACCAAGACCCTAAAACCAAACCATCAAGGAATACTCTTTTGGAATGATGGATAGTCAACCTCAAACACCATAGATGTTGCATGTGACATATGGGTTGACAAAGCATATGAGATAAATGGCTGATCATGCCACTTAGTGCAAGCAAAGACACCAAAACCAGTAAAGACAAGCTTGGTATAGCTTGATCATGCTCCTAAAATATGGACCCCTTGCACCAAGAAAAGGGGAAAAAGAGTGTTTTCCTTTAGTAACGGCAAGCTTATTGCATTCCTAAGGTATGAAGGAATTCATCCTGTATATGACTATGTCTACAATAGTAAGTCATGCATACCAAAGGAGGTGGATAGAATGGGAACACTAGTGTACACATTGAAAAAGTACTACCACTCATTGGTGGGTAGTGCAGAAGCCTAGCTTACCAACTTGGGAAGATGTCAAGGTAGCCATTTACGTCATATTTGGACAAAGCAACGAGGACTTTCACATTTGATCTTACTCTGGAGACTCTAACCCCATAACACATGTATGACTTTGAGAAGAAACATAGACTGTTTGTGGTGAAAACACCCCAAGAAATCTATGGGTGCATGCCTTCTACAAAACCTCAAATATTTGGTGGCAAACATGGTACATATTAAATGAGATTTTCCATGAAACAACAGATTGAGATGCCCTTAAGGAGCAGTTTGTTCATACCATCTCCTTCTCTTTGCAAAAGATTGAATTAATTTATCCATTATAGGTAGTTTGCATGTCAGTGTTTGAGGACACTACTATATTGAAAGAGTGCCTAAGGGACATGTTTGGTGAAAAAGGGTTAGCACTCCCAAACTTATTCTAAGAACAAATTCTATACAATAACTCTAGTGATAAATATGATGACACTTGGAAAGTGTGTAACTCAAAGAATTTGGGAAGAGGTAAGAAGTTAGTATGCTAAGTTGAGGATGGTACCCAAAAAGAAGAATAACTTACCCATATTTGGGTAGAGACAACTGAGGTTAATATATAGGTCATGAATTCACACCAGGAGAATCATGCACATTATTAGGCACCATTAAAAACTATCAAGGTAGATATCAACTCAGAGGAGGAACCCAAAATTGCCACTCTAGGTGACTATTGGTCTGACGTGAAACTAGTGCATATTGTTGATCTACTAAAATAATTACAAATCCTATTTCTATGAAACTATAAGGATATGCAAGGCATCCACCCATCTCTCAAGAACATAATAATAAAATTAGTTGATGGTGCAAGACCAGTCAAGAAGTGACCCTACAAAATGAACCCAAATCTTTGATCTAAGGTCAAAACTAAGATCGATGGCATGCTAGATACAAGAGTTATCTACCTAGTGTAGGAGTATAAATGGATCAACCCAATTTACATCAACATCAAAAAGGATGGGGGCATTCAAATTTGTGTTAACTATTAGATGTTGAATGTTGTTTGCATGATCAACCCCTTCCCAACTCTAATCATAGATGAAGTATTGGATGTCATCATAAGCTATGAAATATACACATTTACTAATGGATTTTTATGTTACCATCAAGTCCAAATCAAGGAGGAAGACAAGCTAAAAACCACCTTTCTAACTGAATGGAGACATTTTGCATATAAAGTGATGCCCTTTGGGCTGAAGAATGTGCCAGCAGTTTTCTCCTAGGTAGTGATCATCACATTCAAAGACTTTATTCACAAGTTCCTTTATGTGTATTTAGATGATTAGACAGTGTATGGATTAGTAAAATATCACTATGATAATTTGTGCTTAATGTTTGAAAGGTACTGACAATTATATATTAATTTGAATCTCAAGAAGTGATTTTTGTGACACCGTTTGACACATTCCTCAAGAACATCATTTTCAAGGATGCTCTGCTCATTGATCCATCTAAAATTATAGTCATCCTATAGCTTCAAACACCATCAAAGAAAGATGTTCATTCCTTTCTTGGACATTTTAGATATTATAAGAATTTTGTAAGGAGTTATGCCAAGTTTATGGCATTACTAGAGGAAGTATTATAGAAGGATGGCCTATTATATTGGGGTGTAGTGCATGAGGATGTCTTTGAGACACTAAAGCTAAAGCTGGAAAGTGTGCCAATACTAAAATTTATCAATTGGGTGACTCCCTTCCATGTCTACATCGATGCCTCTAGTATTTCAATCAGTGCCATTTTCACATAATGAGATGAAGGAAAAATGGATCATTCTTTTTATTTTACAAGCAGGAAATTGATCAAGGCAGAAGAAAATTACACCACAACTACATGTGAGTAACTTGACATGGTCTATTCCCTAAAGAAGTTTAGACATTATTTTCTAGTGACCCCATTTGTCGTTTTAACTAAGCATTAGGTGCTCAATTACATAGTGAATAATCTCATTTTACATGAGAACATTTACTGATGGATCATATTATTCTAAGAGTTCTAATTTTTTATTATAGTCAAGCTTGGAAAGTAAAAATCAGGCCTATTCCATCTATCATGAATCAACTATATAGATTCCATCATGCCAATTGAATATAATATGCCTGATGCATAATTCTATAGGATCTGACACATCCCAAAAGGGTTAGCATAGATCACAACATTTCTAACCTCTAGATCTACGCCTTAGGCCATGACCACTAAAGAAAAAAATTAAATTCAGTTCGTGTCACTTAATTTTAAGTTATTGGTGGGGAATTATAAAAATTGGTGTGTGATGATATCATATGCCAATGTGTGTTAGAGAACTAATTGGTCCTGGTAATGTAAGAAGCACATGAGGGGATTATTGGAGGCCATTATGCTAGATATGCCACAACATGAAAAGTTCTATAATCAAGCTTGTGGAGGCCAACTATGATTGATGATGAAAAATAATACACCAAAAAGTGTGACATGTGTCAGTGGACAGGAAAACTAAACCACTGGGATGAGATTTCCCTCATTCCTATCACTGCATAGGTGTCATTCAAAAAGTGGGCTGTTGATTTTATTGGGACTATCACTCCCACCATAAGGTAAACAAGAACAAGGTACATTTTGGTTGTTATAGATTGTTTTACTAAGTGGGTAGAAGCAGTGCCAACAAAAGACTATACTATCATGACAACATCAAGATTAATTTGTAAAATCATTATCAGTAGGTATGGGTGCCTGCTCAGCTTGACTAGTGACTATGGCACACATTTCAATAATGAAATAGTTTGGATCCCATTGTTTGAGTATATGGTGGCACAATATAAAACCACACCCTACCACCCCCAAGCTAATGGAATCATGGAAATAATGAATAAAATATTGGGGACATGACTAACGAAAATCATTGATGTTGGTCTCAAAGATTTGGATAACCACATGTCAACTATGTTATGGGCCTATTGAAAGACATACAAGAACATAAACAAGGCTAAAGAATTGTAACTGGTGTTTGGTCTAAAAACCATTTTACCTATGGATTTCCTAGTTCCCTCATTGCAAATTATGTGTATTGGTTAATTGGATGACCAAGAGTCATTAAGCACACACCTAGAAGATGTAGAAAGGCTAGATGAGACACGTGCCTATGCACAATAGACCTAGTAAATAGAGAAAGCCTAATAAAATACATGGCATGATATTAACATAGAGGTAAAGGTGTTTACAAAAGATGAATTGGTCCTTTTATATTATTCTAAGTACCTAAATAACCCAATAAAACTAAAGATCAGGTAAATGGGACCTTCTATAATCTACAACATCTTAGAGACTAGCGCATAAAAATTGTGCATGTTGACTAGTGAAATGATCCTTGAGCATTTCAATGAAAATAGATTGAAATTACACCATCAATAGAATGGTAATTACACCCTCTAACTCCAACTTTTTGGTCAAAATTTGGGTGCTTTATATTATGAACATAATAAAATTGGTTCGAGTCAAATATTTGCCTAATGTTTTGTTTCTTTAGGGTTGTTTAAATAAGTGTGGTGATTTTCATACTATAGTAGAACATTATTGGCACTTCCACTCACATAAATCCAATCATGTGAGTCAATTTTGGTCACTTTTAAGCACTTGTGGCCAAACACCTAAGTTTTTAGGCACTGTGAAGTCTGCCATGGTAATTAAATTATGAGTATAATTAGACAAGTAAATCACATATGAAGTTGTTCATGCGTAAGAGACCAAGAGGAGATAGTGAAGCACTGGAAGACTAGTGCAAATATTTGTATGGGGTAGGGAAGTTTGAAACATGAGATATTAAATCTCATAGAAATTGATAGATATAGTGAAGTGATCTTGAAAGGAAGCACAACACTAGAGAAGAGATGGAACCTAGGAGGTTGAATCATGCACATGTGAAGTGTTGTACCTAGATAACCAAAAAAAGGCAAGATTCATGCTAATATGATGAAAAAGGCACAAGTAAGTGACCATTTTAATAGTTGTAACCCACCCAATAGTTATTAGGAAGTGACCATTTGAATTACCTATCACTTCCCCGAAGAAACTGTTAGTAGAGTTAATACTACAGAATGATGATGGAAAAACAAAGATCCACATTAATGAGTAGATGGTAATGGATTTTAGTGAATTTCATGGATTTTAGTGAATTTTGAAGATCTCAATGATGCCATCCATCAATTTATTATATGAGAACAACATATGAGACCAAATTTGGCAGAGGTATGTGGTATACTTATCATTTTTAAATAGATTAGAGCAAGGAGCTGAAGATACCAGAATGAAAAAATTCTAAAAGAGAGGGAAAAAGTTGCCCACAACCTTCCTAAGTGTGTGAAAAAGAGAGAACAAGAGATTTCATCTTTCTCTAAGGTGAAGAGGAGGCAAATGGACCAAATTTGAAGGGGAAACAAGAAAGTAGAGGTTTTAGTAGGAAAACCAATGCACCATTTAAGGGGTATGAATCTCAAAAGCTAAACATGTAGTTGCATTTCCCATGGCTATGAAGTAGACCAAACACAATTTTGGGATTCAATAGGATCAATTGATCATGCTTTAACAATAGCATTTTCAGGATGGGGAAGAAAAGACTGAGCATGAAAGTGCTAGAAGCGCACAGTGATGCGAAGAAATAAAAAGTAGTGAGAGAAGCAACCATTGCAAAACATGAGACATAAATGGTAAAGGGAGTTAGCATTATGGAGATTGATTCAAACACGAGCACAAATATCACCTATTGATAAATGGAATTCCCACCATAATTGATGGTGGGGTAAAAGTGGGTATCCTTCGCCCATGTATGTCAGTTAAAAGACTACAACTATAGAATGGGTAGCAATGTAAAAGAGTTGAGTAAAGATTAGATGATGGATACAAGGAAAAATACAAAGGTGGGAACAATGATCTTTGATTTCTCCATTAGAGGCAAGTTGAAAACCATGGGCACAACATAACTCTTTGAGTTTCAAAGCTTAAACAAGCTAGAAGACCTAATACATTTCATTCTCTTGAAGGTTCAAGGTGACTGATTTTATTTTTCTAGATGATGCATGAGAATTTTTGTAAGCCATCTAAGCATAATCACAAGCCTGCCTTGTACAGGTGCATATATAAGGGAGATGATACATGATGATATAGAAGTAAAGAGGGTCACAAATCTCTTGGGCTATTACAATTTTGGAATTTTATTCCCCATAAAAGACATTCAGCACCTTGGCATAAGGGTAGAAGTGCACCTAGTATGCGCAAAATTTTTCTCTAGCAGTCGATGGTCAAACTTAACCAAAACCTTCTTTTACATTACCCACCACATGGCACAGTGAGAAATTTTCAACATATCTAAATTTATCATAGAAGAGATCATAAAGAATGTGTAAGAATGCCATCAAGTGCATAGGACTTTCCAATGGGGGTACATGATTATCTTGATGGTAATGAAGGAAATAGGTGTGTCATATGGTGATGATGACCACCTATGGGTGTTTCCACTAAATCATGAGTCCCTAATGGTGAAGTACCAGGACTACATCTTACTGCCCCCGCCAAATTTTTTGTAAAAGTAAAAAAACATAGTATAGGGGTGGTTTGATAAATATGTGGAGGCCTTTGGAAAGGAGTGTCACATACCAAAAAAATACCTCAACAACTTGTGGGAAAAATAACCTTCACCATGATGCAACACTTTTGTGTGGTGAGCCTAAAGCTCACTGATGGAAATATTTCAAGTTAGATCTGATTGCTTTATGCATTTTTGGCCAAATACTGTATGGTGGCACTCAAGAGGATCCCAAACACATAATAGATTGATATCCAAGAAAGGGGCATGGATTATGATAGGAAGATGATGAGGTACAAATTTGTTCACCCCAAAACCAAGGCAACCAAGGATGATTAGGATAATAATGGCAAACCTAACATCCATCCCCTATAGAAGTTTATAATCAATGGGATAATTTCCAACTTATATTATGAGATGAAGCCATGCAAGAAGAGTAGAGGCCTTGGTAAAGATGATGATCATCCCCTCTTAGCCAACAATGAATGAAAAGTTGCACTAAAATTCTAGGTGAAGTCACTCTAGAGGAAGCAGGGTGAAAAATTAGAGGAAATTACAGGGTGCATACAACATAATATAGCTTCCAAAGAAAAAATCATGCCACTTACCCCAAATAAGTGCATAACATTCAATCAAGGGGGTGCTTCTTATAGAAAGCACTCAATAAAGACTAAGGGACCTATGGCATTCCCTAGTAAGACCCTTGTAGACATGGAGAAAGAGGTAGCCATAATGCTTATAATAGAAGATACTGAAGAAGATAGGGAAGGGACTTATAACCTACAAATAGAGGAAGGTGAAGAGGAACTCAACCCCTAAAACATCCAAGAGGCCTTATAAAGTGGCATGGCCACAACGCTAAAAGTAATTGATGAAATGGAAAGTTATTCTTTTGGTGCAACCATGATAAAGACCCCACCAAAGAAAACAATGTGTACATCTAAAGATAAGGCATCCCAAATGGCCCCTCAATATATCATGGAGAAAAGAGTAGCCTACAAAAGAATGGGACTTAGTGAGGAACATATAAATATGGCTTTGGTGATTGAAGAAAAGTAGAAACTTGGTTGAATATATGTTATGATCCTAATGGGTGTATTTCACTAATGCCTCAAGGTTTTGGTGTAGTGGTTCGTTACAAGTGGTATCAGAGCTGCGATTTGGGCAATCTTGTGGGTGAAACCCTAATTTTTTAAAATTTGGCTATATATAAAAAACGGTTTTGAATTTATCTTTAATTTTTTTACTGGAGTTGATAAATCATTAAATTAATCTTCCATTAAAATTTCAGCTCAATTGGATTTTTTTTTTAAAATTTATCCCCAGTTTATGTTTTTTCATAAAATTGATCTATAGTGCAAAATTCAAATAATTTTTATGAGTTATTTACATTTTTGGAAAAATTATAAAATTTTGGCTAGGGTATGTTCTTTGTATGTTATGATTTGAGGCCGACATAAGTCCAAAATCTCTTGGTCAAATTTGGGTCAAAAGTGCCAATCAGGGTCAACATCGTAAAGCCCTTTTATGGTAGGTCCACAAACTCAGAGCCAAGGAAACAGTGTTGAAACTCTAGGTAAAACTCCTAACAAGGAAGAGATGGAGTTATAAGGGGGATGTACTAGATCCTTTGTACCAGGGTTCTCTGACATAGATCACAAAGTGAGCCAATTTGACTATAGTGTGTAAGGAATTCAAACTGAGGTGCAAGGAAAACAATCTAATATGAAATCCATACAAGATAGTTTGGTAGATATCATGATGGATTTGAAAAATAATCAATCAAATCATCCATCTATCGCTATGGCACAACCCCACCAGGGTGGTTCTCCCAACCAGTCTACTTCAAATTCAACTACATTGCCACAGAGGAACCTATTACCAAAGGTGGATATGCACAAATTTGATGGAAAAGATCCACTCAATTGGATCAGCCAAATGGAGAATTTTTTTGATTTGCATCAAATCCTAGGTGGACAGAAGGTTACCATGGCATCCTTGTATCTTGAACCTGATCAATTCATTTGGTATCGATGGTTGTGTGCTCAAAAGAAAAAGATGACTCTCAGTGTCACCTGGTCAGTTTTTAGAGAGGAGCTACAATTACACTATGGCAATAGTGTGATAGAGAATTACTTTAGCTAACTAGAAAAATTATGATAGACTGGCTCCATCAAGGACTATATTCATCATTTTTAGAACCTATCCTTACGTGTGGAGATAATTTCTAAGGAGAACTTGAATGACCTATTCTTGGGTGGACTCAAAGACCACCTTTAATATGAGGTACGCATGTTTCATTTACTTAATATTTGTTATTCTATTATCATGGCAAGCAGAGCCGAGAAAAAATTCATAGCTAATAAGAAGCAGCCATTCACTCACTTCAAAGATCATAGCATATCGATACCAACATTTCCTCCACCTACCAGATTGACCCCTCAGCAAATTGAAGAGAAGTGTGCAAAAGGATTATGTTTTGGTTGTGACAACAAGTGGAGTAAAGGACATAGATGTGTTGAGAAGAAGTTATTCTACATTGAGGGATCTAATGAAGTTGAAGAAGAAGATGATGCCTCCAATGATGATGAGGAAGAGATAGAGGAGGTACCTGAAGATCCCCAACCTAAAATCTCTTGTCATGCACTTATAGGTATTAGCACTCCACAAACTCTTAAGGTGGTGGGTTTCCTCAAGAAATAGAAGGTGACAATGTTGATTGATTTGGGTAGCACACATAACTTCATCAACCATAAGTTGGCCACTCAATTGAACTATTTCATCTACCCAACACCAAAATTTTAGGTCATGATTGTAGATGGTGGCATAATTAATTGTTCAGGCAAATGCCATAGTATTAAGCTTACTATGGGTGAGTACAATCTCAATTTTCCTATGTTTGATATTTCCATGGGTAGCACAAACATTTTTTTGGGAGTCCAATGGCTCACAACCTTGGGTACCATTGAGATGAACTTCCAGGAACTATTCATGCGCTTTCATTCTGAAGGTAGGAAAATTGAATTATGTTGATTATAGGCAAAATCTCCATAATTGATTATTTCATTAGATGACCAAGATGCTGAAAAAGGGGGCAGAGGGAATTATTTCATGATTATGTTCCATAAAAGTTCAACCCACATAGGCATCTACACATTCCGATCTATAGATGATTCTTGATGACCACCCATCTATTTTTGGGGCCATGCCAAAAGGACTACCACTAAAAAGAAAACATGATCATGCCATACAACTACTTCTAGGGAGTCAACCACCAAATATCAGACTATATAGATATCCATATGCATAGAAGAGTGAAATTGAAAAGATGGTCCATGAGATGCTGGAGGCAGGGATCATCAAGCACAACCAAAGTGCATATTCATCACCAGTGGTCATGGTGTGGAAGAAAGATGACACATGGAGGATGTGCCCAGATTATAGGGAACTCAACAAGTACACCATCAAAAATAAGTTTCATATTCCAGTAATTGATGATTTACTTGATGAGTTGCATGGTGATAATTATTTCACAAAATTGGATCTTCACTCGGGGTACCATCAAATTATAATCAAGGATGAAGATGTTCATAAAACTACTTTTAGAAGACATGAGGGCCATTATGATTTTCTGGTAATGCCTTTGGTCTCACAAATGCACCATCTACTTTTTAGAGCTTGATGAACACTATTTTTTGGCCTTTTTGAAGGAAGTTTGTGCTAGTTTTCTTTGACGACATATTGATTTATATTCAGACATGGGAAGCACATCTGCAACATGTGAAATAGGTGTTGATAGTTTTGGAGAAGCATCAGCTTTATGCAAATCCATCCAAATGTGCTTTTGGAGTACAAGAGGTAGACTACCTAGGTCACATTGTTTCCCATAAAGGTGTCAAAGTTGATCCCTAGAAGATCAAAGCTATGATGGAATGGTCCATGCCAAAAACTCTCAAGAACCTTTCCTACGACTAATAGGTTACTACCAAATATTTGTGAAAGGTTATGGTAGCATAACATCTCCACTCATGACATTGCTAAAAAGGGACGCCTTCCCTTGGAATGATGCCACCACCAAAACATTTCAGAAACTAAAAGTAGCTATGTACACCGCTCCAATTTTGGCTACTCCAGACTTCTCAAAGACATTCATTTTTGAATGTGATGCTTCTGGATCTGGGTTGGGAGCAGTACTAATGCAGGAAGGAAGAATCATTGCATTTAAGAGTCATCAACTCAAAGGTAAGAATCTACAAAAACATATCTATGAGAAAGAAATGATGGCTATTCTTCATGCAGTTAAACAATGGAGGCCATATCTGATGGGTAGACACTTTAAGGTGAAAACAGATCATGATAGTCTCAAATACTTTTTGGAGAAAAGATTATCATTTGAGGAACAACAAAAGTGGGTAACCAAAATGTTGGGTTATGATTTTGAAATCATCGATAAAAAGAGTAAAGATAATGTAGTAGCAGATGCACTATCCAAATGGGATACATCCATAAAAGCATTACTTTGTGCAATGTCCATGTTGCAAGCAAATTGGGTGGATGAAGCTAGGTTAGAATAAGATCAAGACAAGGATATATAGGTTTTGATTCAAAATCTGTAGCAAGGTACTTTAGCCTCTAACAAATTTGAATGGAAAGATAATGTCCTACGATATAATGGTAGGTTATACTTGTGCAAAAATTCAGAGCTTAAGCATAAGATTCTTACAGAGTTGCATACATCTCCACTTGGGGGACACTCAGGGTTCTTAAAATCTTATCACAAAATTAAGAAAGAATTATTTTGGGAAGGACTCAAGGGAGATGTACAAAATTTTGTGGCATAATGCTTGATATGCCAATAGAATAAAGGTGAGATAGTTAAGACCCAGGGTCTGTTACAACCATTAGTAATTACTAGTCAAAGGTGAGAGGAGGTTTCCATGGATTTCATCACAGGGTTGCCTTGTTTTGAAGGTAAGAATGTTATCTTGGTCATTTTGGATAGGCTTACAAAATATGCCCATTTTTGTGCTCTCTCCCACCCATTTTCAACAAGTAAAGTAGCAGCTATTTTTATGGAAGCAGTTCTAAAATTACATGGAACCCCAAAAATAATTATAATTGATCATGATCCTATTTTCACTAGTAATTTATGGATTGAATTATTTTCCTATTTGGGTACTCAGCTAGCTCATAACTCATTTTACCACCCCTAATCTGACGGACAAATAAAAGTGGTTAACAAATGTTTAGAGGGGTATCTCCGTTGTTTGGTATCAAATAAATAGGAACATTGGGTTAAATGGCTACCACTTGCAGAATGGTGGTATAACACATCTTTCCATACCTCTTCTAAAATGTCTCCATTTCTAGCACTATATGGTTACCATCTACCTTCCATCAATTTTTCATTAGAAGGTGTAAACCAAGGTTTGATATGTGGAGGAGCACATTTAGTATCAACAAAAGGTTTTGGCTAGTTTGAGAGAGAATTTGGCCTTGGCACAAAAAAGGATGAAGCAACAAGTAGATTAACACCGTAGTGAGCAAAATTTTGAGGTGGGTGACTGGGTATTTGTATGTTTTCATCCTTACAAGAAGATGTCCTTAAAACAATAGGAAAAAGACAACAAACTTGCTCCTAAGTATTATGGCCCTTATCAGGTTTTGTAAAAAATTAGAAGTGTGGCTTACAAGCTTGATTTACCTCATTCATCTCACATACACCCAATATTTCATGTTTTCTATTTGAAGAAGGTCATTGGACAGAAATTTTAAATCCAGATAGAGCTCCTAGAATTAGATGAAAAAGGATGAGTCATTTTGGAACTAGAGAAGATCCTCCAAACACGTACTAAGAGGTTGAGAACCAAAGAGATTAGGGAATATCTGATCAAGTGGAAGAACCTGAGCAGTGAAGATGCAACTTGGGAAGGTGAATATTTTTTGCAACAACATCCAGAGTTGTTCAACATTGAGGATAACGTTGGTTTGAAGGGGAAGGGCATGTTATGCCCCTAACCTATCACATGTATTAGGATAGGAATAGCTGACTTGTGGCTTACTTATCCCTCTTTGATGTTATATCACATTTATTTATGCATTCATTTGGTTAGTAGGTCGACCTATGGAGTAACCATGGCCTAAATAGACTATATATAGGAGGTATTGGGTAGTTTTTTATGATCATATTGTGAATTTTTCTCTTATTGAAGCTTGTGGAGGTTGCCCCCTTAAAGTGGCTTGTCTATTATCATATATTTTGATATATTTCAGTCATATTTGAATCTATTTCTGCTATTCTTCTTTAATGTTGAAGTAATTTCATTACAAGTGGTATTAGAGCCTCCACCTGGGTTCAAGTCACGGAGCGAGTGGCTACGCCGACAAGGCAGTGTTCATCCAGGGCTCATACACATAGGGGATCCTAGTGGTATAGGCACAAATCTAGCCCAAAGTCAGGGCTTCGAAAGTGTGGTGGGATGTTATGATCCTAATTGGTGGATTTCACTAACACCTCAAGGTTTTGGTGTATCAGTTCGTTACAAGGCCTTATAAAGTGGCATGGCCACAACACTAAAATTAATTGTTAAAATGGTAAGCTTTTCTTTTAGTGCAACCATGATAAAGACCCCACCAAAGAAAATAATGTGTACATCTAAATATAAGTCATCCCAAATGGCCCTTCAATATATCATGGAGAAAATAGTAGCCTACAAGAAAATGGGACTTAGTGAGGAACATATAAATATGGCTTTGTTGATTGAAGAAAAGTAGAAACTTGGCTAAATAAAAGAAGGCCAAGTTGGAGAATAGGGCCCCAAAAATACCCTTGAGCATGAAAACATAGATAGATGTGGTCTAACAGGCACCAAATGACCTTACCAAACAAGCATAAGAAACTATGAGGCAAATCCAAGTAGTGAATGGGTATCCAAACCAAAATAAGGTGATGCTAACACCTCAAAGCAAAAAACAAAGATATTTGAAGAGCACCATTAGCAACAAGGAGACCCTGGAATTGAAGGTATAACCCTTGAAATAAACATTGAGAAGCCTCAGGATGAAGAAATGTATGAGGAGGAAAAGTTTGATGAAGCAACCCCCAAGGACCAGAGAAGTGACTCCTCAGAGGAACACACTGAAGAGAGCAGTGGTGGTAGGGAAGGGGAAGAAGTGCACATGGAAGAGAAGGCCATCAACAAAAATGGAAACAAAGAGATCCACATTAGAGAAATGGTGCAGAAGGATTTGGAGGATGAAGATTTATACTTGTATAAAGTTATGCCCCTACAAGCCACTAAGACAAGGATGTGTAAACAACTTCATTTACATTGGACTATTACATCGTCAAGCCCTAATTTGAAGTACCAAAAGATGCAACTTCAATCCTAGAGGATATAAAGTAAGGGTAGGAATATCTTCTTGTTGACCCATGGGCCATGAACCCAGTCTAATCTGGGAATGCACTAATAAGAATGGCCGCAGAAGTAATACACCAAAATGTCATAAATGATGGCAAGATGAGGAAAGTAAATAATTTATTTAAGGAAGAAAAAGAGGAAGCATAGGCTAACAAGTTCAAACTATAATAGCTTTGTGAGAATGTGGATGCAACCAAGCCATTTCTTTTGATTGGCATCAACACCTCAGACATATCAGAGGTTGATAAAATTTGTGTATTGGTGGAGAAGATGCTCCCAAAACTCTAGACTGAGCCATCACAATAAGAATAATAAGAGAAAAACCACAATATTATGCTAAAGAATGAGCTATTAGACAAGCTACAAAAAGTGGAGGATCTTTTCACAAAGTTGAAGGAAACACAAAAATAGTAGATGCAATGTTATTGAACTTCTCCAACCAAGCCTCGGTGATAGATACATGATTGAAGTAAGAAAATTAATATAAGAAGCAACTGATGATAAAAGTTTACTCTTTAGATAAGGTAGAAAGGTCACAGATCACAAGAAGCGTAAATGCATTGATCAATCAGATTAAGGATCAAGAGATAACCTTGGAATAACTCTTCCATAACCTTGGAAGATCTCTTCCATACACCTATTCTCGCTACTACTTCAACTAAAATTTATAGCACCATAAATGAGATCAAGCTAGCCATAAAGGGATTTGAGGACTTCAACGTAGAACTCTAGGAAAATGGGCCTAAGTTTTATGCTCCTAAAAGTTTGATGGCATACTCAAAGGGCACACTAAGGTTTTTATGTGGGGTAATGTTGGTCCATAAATTTGGTTTGTTAATGTTTTTGTACCAACTTGATATCTACCTCAGTGCATCTAGATATTTTGGCAAGCAGTTAGCCTAATAGGTTTGATAGTCAGTTCGAGGATGCATCAAAAAACATGTGCCAATTAGTTGATGGCTAACCAATTCTAGGATAATCAAGGCATCAATGAATATCTTAAGGAGGATGGAAATTAGATCTCAGGAATCATGGGATCATGGAGTCGGTAGTTATGATGACAAAACTCTAGCACACTGTTAGCATGTAACCTCCACCCTGGCAAAGATGCTCCTGAAGACCTATATAAAGAGCTCAATCTAGAAGAGGAAAAGAGGGAGAATCACAGTGAAACTCTGGTGAAATGATTTTGGAAGCATGCCTTGTAAAGTTTGATCTAGAAGCCATTAATGTTGCCTAAAGCTTTAGTTAGACATAGATATAGAATGGAAGCCACCCTAGATCCAATTGTATGTGTCCAAGTTTGCCTGTGAACCTCTAGGTTGTAGATAGTATGTCTTTTTATGTCAAATTTTATTTTGGAGTTTGAACAATGATTAATGGTGTTGCTTTGAAATACATTTGGGTTTGTCTTAGTTTAGATGTGTTGTAGTATTTTAATGCAAGTGTTTGTGTTATGTTGCATATTGGTTAATTATGTGATCTAAAGTTCATGTGTTTTGTTGCTTTCATATTTTAATGGAGTCTCTATATTTTCATGACATCATCATCATTCTACATGCGAAATGAGTAAATATTTGTGCCCATGAACCCAATCCTTGTTTAATTTGCATCTGTTAAGTGTGGGGGATAACGTAAACCAAATTAGTTGTGACCCACTTAATGCCTATATGACCTCGAACTTACCTTCAAATAGGCTTGTGTCTATTTGTTTGCTCCTTAGCTACGTTATCTTATATTGCTTGAGCCCTCCTTTTTAAGTCTTACACAATAGCTCAAGTAGCCCAATGCAGATCCTGATTCCTTCTCAACTGTACTTTGGATGAGCACATAGGGCTTGTGCCTTATGTGAATTGATTTTGATGCAACTGAATGTTTAAATATTGAGGTCAAAAAGAGTTATCCTATACTTATGATTGTAAGCAAAGAACCCCTCCTAGAATTTTAACAACAAATAATTTTATTCATTATTCACATATGAATGTGTACTTTCAATTGAGTATTGAACTTGAGATTCAAAATAGTAGATATATTTAGAATGGATGTATATTATATTTATGTAAATTATATTTATTTCTTTTTATTAAAATAATTAAAACATCCTTAAACATACATTAGAAATGACACATGATGGATATTATATTGTGATTTTTTAAATTTTTAACCTAAATAAAAATATTTAAAAAAAATCAATTATTATATTTATTTTATTTTTAAGAACGATTTTTCCTAGATTAATCATTTGAAGAACAAATTTTAAGAATATTGTGAATTTTTTTATTAGAATTTTGTAATTTTTATATGCAAATAGCATTTTCTCTTATGTTTAATTATGATTTAATGGATTTTAAAATTAGATTATTGTAAATTATTTTTTTGAAACTTTATAATATTTAAATGCGAATGGTGCATATAAGTATATATATATATATATATATATATATATATATATATATATATATATATATATATATATATATATATATATATATATATATATATATATTTTTTAATACCATATTATATTTGATTGTATATGTGTATATGTATATGTATGTGTATATATGTATATATTTATACAAATTATTGATGTAAAACAAATTATATTTATTTATATGTTACATTGTTGTATTTGCATCTAATAGATAAAGTAATGTTCAAACAAGTATTTTTAAAAGTATAAAATAATATTTTTCATTAAAAAATATATAATTTATTTATATAATAACTTTTTTAATTATATTAATAATTGTTTAGAAAAAAAAAATTCAAAATTATATTTGTATTTTTTATCTAATTTAAATGAATACAATGTTACATATTTAAATTTTTTTGAAAATACATTGATAATAATAATATTTATCAAATCTATTACTAATAAAATTGACAAACATATCATGTAAATAAGACATATCTTACATATTACAAATATGAGTCATGTAATATGTAACAATTGTTATAAGAATTTATTTTAAATAGGAAGCTTTCAAATTTATTGAACTTATTTTAATGTTTGTAAGGAATTATATTGTCAAATACCATATGATTAATGATGTTTTAAAGATGTTAATTTTAAAATAAATTATTTTAATGGGTTAAAATTTAATTTTTATAATAGTATTTCACAATATATAGTTTTGTTAATTTTTCAACAATATTTAATGAGATATTTAAAAAATACTATTTCTAAATAAAATCATTATTTTAAATTAAATAATATTTAATATTTTACCTTTTCATTTCTTATAATTATTTTTTTCAAGAATTTATAATTAATATTTAAATGATTTTATTGAAAGGATTTTTTTTAATTCTAAACACTAATTAAAAAGAAGTTGATTTATTCATACATTCAATAATCTAAACCTAACCAAAATGATTATCCTTTCATTTTAAAAATTAACCTTCATAAAATTAAGGCTCGATCTTTACATTTTTATCATATTAATTTTAATTTTTAAATTTACATTAAATATATTAATTTATATAAATAAAATTTAAAGTACTACTTACTAAATTTGAATCATCCTACTTATTCAAAACAAAAAACAAAAAAAATGATAGCAGTAATTTATTCAACAGTCCATAACTATTAATATAATATATAGTAAAAAAAAAAAAAAATTAAATATAATTTTTGTATTTATATTTATTTTTTGAGTTTTGAACAATCTATTTTAAGTTTTATCATGCATTTAATACTGTTTATTAAAAGTATTAATTGTATTTTATAATTAAATAAGTAAATATAATTATATGATCATTGTTTTTACTCTATTGGAATCTAAATTAATTCTCAAACAATTTTCCAAATGTATTTGAATTGTTTTAATGTGAAAAACTTATTTTCGTGAAAGTGAGATCATATGACTATCAAATTTAATCTATTAAAACTTAAATTAATAATCAAACGTTTTTAATTTACATTTAAATTATTTTAACATAAAAAACTTATACTGATAAAAACTAAATCATAAATTCAAATCCTAAAAAAACATAAAATATAAACGTGATTAAATAACTCCAACATACCTATAAACCTTAAAAATCTTTAAAAGATTCTATTCCATTGCAAAACAAATCCACTATGTCTAACAATATTTATTACATCAGTACTATTATTAGTGACTGCCAATGACAATGATTAGTGACTGCCAAAAAAAATTATTTTGTCATTCCACCCGTGAATTTTTTTAATCTCTATATGTTCAATTCACTATAAAAAGCCAAACTGGCCTTGAATTTATACAGGAAGAGTTTGACAGACATCTTAGATTTTATAGAGATTTCATCATGGATTGCTCAAAGAGTAGACGTGCATGGACTGCGAATGAAGATGTGGCACTCATGGCGTACGTTGAAGCTCATGGCAGTTCTCATTGGCCATCCATTCCTAAGACTGCAGGTGATGTCCTCATTTATTTTCTACATTCATTAAAAAACAGAAAATCAAAAAGTCTAAAGGTTAAAATTTGTTTGCAGGGCTTAAGAGAAGTGGGAAGAGCTGCAGATTAAGGTGGGTGAACCATCTTCGTCCAGATATTAAACGTGGGAGCATTTCTTAAGACGAGGAGCAGCTCATTATTAGACTTCATTCTCTGCTTGGAAATCGGTATTATTCTTCCTTCATTTATATATAAATTCTTCAATTTAGTGATTAAGGGGTATTTATTCCATCATTTTTATTTTTTATTTATGGATTCCACACAACCCTTTGATTATATGAAAATGGTAGATAATACAATACAGTGAAAGATTGAACAAAAGGCCGTGTTATATTTGGAATATGATGCTGGATTTGAAAATAGCAAGTCATGTGCAGGTGGGAATTGATAGCCGGGAGACTTCCAGGCCGAACTGGCAACGAAATAAAGAACTAATGGAATAGATTTTTGAAGAAGAAATTTGCATTGGAAAAGAGAAATGAAAGATCAGACCCTATTTGGAATGAATCCAAGTTGGAGAAGGTGAAAATTGATGAATTGTGTATTAATTATAATCATAACTGTAAGGATGATGACAATGCCAACTCTAATATTCCCAGCGAAGAATTTCCTGGCATTCATGGTAAAATCGTATGTGCAGAGAACCTTTGCAAAATGCCTGAAGGCAGCAGTGACGATGGTGTTAACAACATTATTATGGAGTATAATGGATGGGAAAGTGCATTATCACCGCTTTGGGGAAGTGCATTTTTATTGGAGAGCAATGAGATATCATGGGAAAGTGCATTATCACCGCTTTGGTAAACTCCTCTAGACCATGGCAATGGCTAAGTCGTACCCATTGAACAAAGTTGGTGACTTTTGTCCCACATTTCCGCTCAACTTAACTCTGTGTCAGTTTTCTGTAGAAAATGGATGGATGTTATGTTTTATTTTTCTCTTCAAACAATAACCAACACTAAATCATTAGATTTTTTTAATAGAAATATTAAATATATAAATTAAAGGGGTGTAAGAGCCAAAATGCATTTAAGAATATATCATCATGATGGACCAATATGGTCCAAAAGCTCTTTATGGTGGACCAATGTGGTCCAAAAGCTCTTTATGATGATGCTCCAGGATGAATACAGAATTGTCAGAACAAACAAACCGCAGTACAGTAGCAAAGGAATTAAGCAAATGTATTGGAAATGCATTGTCAATTGGAAATTGCAGCCAACTGTATATACGTACAACAAAAATCTGTCACTTCTTGTTCTGTTGACAAACAGTCTCCAACTCTTCGAGAGGATTTTTCGTTACAAAACTCATTGTGTCTTGTGGTGGAACGTCAGCCGCAGCTGGGCAATGGTTGAGTTAACCATCCCTGGCGAGAATTTGCGGTCAACGTACCACGCATTAAGAGTTTTCGAAGTCAATATAGGAATAATATTGAGAACTAAGTTGAAAAGTAAAAGGAGAGAGAGATTATCTGATCTCCATGGTAGAGGGTTGGGGAAGATTCTGCATCTAACCTTTGTGTCCATGTGTTTGAAATATAGAAATATGTGCCCATACAAATCAAGGTGTTTATATAAATCTATAATCAAGGAAATATTGAATTTTAGGGAATAAGACAACTGATACATATCATAAGTCATCTTACATCAATTAAAAACATTAATTAGGTTTGTGTACACATTTGTGCACATGCATGTATGTTTATGTAATATGTCAATTATGCTTATAATGATTCATACTTTGAAGAAAATAGACAACAATCTAAATAACATTGTCAAAACTCCAACATGTAAAAAAAATCATAAAATGACATTTTTAGTCATTTCCCAAAGGTCAAACAACCTCTTTTTGAGATGGTCATGAAATCACTATTTAATGCATGCAAGTGATTCTGAATCCACTAGTCTACATTGCATAATCGTCGATCTATAGTAACCGATAGGGTTACCTCTATAATGTAAATTATAATAACTAAAAACATGGAATGTGGACCTTTTTCCAAAGCAGGGGGATTAAAATGAGACTTCCAAGATGTCAATATCAAGCATGACAAAATTTGATCCATTTGAAAGAGTTGTAGGTCAATTGTATAGAAATTGGTCTTGGGAGGGAGGGAGTTCTAACTCTAGACAGTGCAAGTGAAATAAAAAAGAGTTTTTTTCCAAGAACTAAAGAGAGAACTACGACAAGAGATCCTACATGTGTGGCACATGTTTAATGAAGCTAGACCACGAGAATGACGTGTAATGTCTTCGTCATAGCTTATTATTGGAAAGGGTGTGTGCATGTGTGATTCTCTGTAATGTTGTAATTCTCATTAAATAAATATAGTGTGTTTGGTTTTCATTATGAACGATTTTGTTCATACATGTGACTTTTTGAGAGTGAGTGTAAGTGTTGACATATGAATAAGGCTACCCTTAATTTGTCCCCCTTATTTCCATTTGTTATAGTTGTTATTAGGGTAAGGTTTTCCTTATTGGGTTGATTGTGCAAGGATCTTGATGTGTAAATTAAAATTTGGGAAAGAGAATCCTATATTAGTAGTAAATTGATGAGTAATTATGGAACCTAGGAATACATCTTAGAAGAAGGAGCACACATAGATTTACACACTTGATAGCGATTATGAGTGGAATCTAAGTGGGATTGGATGTAATGGATACTACAAAAATAACAGGAGTGACAATTGAATATCTAAATGATTTATTGAATAAGGACAAATCCAATAAGTTCAAGTTGAATATTTGAATGACATACCAAAATTAATACATGTTAAAGTCATTACAAAGATCCAAAGCAAACCAAAGTTGAAAACATGTAGCCATGAGGAACCCTATGCTTTGAAGATATTATATATTGGATCAGAAAGATAGAGAATTATTTTGACTATTGGTCAATAGAGGACTTAAAGAGAGTGAAGTTTGCCTACAAACTTAAGAGACATTCATCTTTGTGGTGGTTTCATGTGAAGTTGGAGAGAGAGAGAAGAGGAAAATATTGAATTAGTACTTTGGACATAATGGTTGAAAAGATACAATGTAAGTTTGAACCATCTAATTTTCATTTGAGATTATTTAAGAAGTATTGTAATCTTATATAAATAAAAATGAGTGTAAATTACTAAAATATGGATTTTTACAAGCTCGCCATTACAATTATTCATGTGGAGGATGATCAAGAGAAGATATCAAGATAAGTAAATGGACATTATTTTTCTGATCAAAATATTTTTGGAATGTTCAAATTGAATTTAGTGGAATAGGTCTATCAATGTACATTGAAGGTATAAAATATGTTATATAGTAGTAAAATAATACATCTATAGGAAGATGAAGGTTCTCAAGAGAAAGAGTAAAATAAAACATTTGTAATTGAAAATATACACATGAAGGATAGGTTAGTGTTTCTAAGAAATAGAATTAGACCCAAAGAGGAAGAGATTACTATTGTAAAGGAATATTGTAGTCTAGTAGATGAAGAAATATAGGAGTCATGGGTAAGTGGTTTGAATATGGAGATTTTCGAGATAGATATCTTTATTGTTCTGAAGTATTTCAGAGTAAGAGTAATTCGATTGAAGGAAGAAATAATATTTATATTTTAGATGAAGAGTGTGTTGAAGCACCAAATAGAATAAGTGACCAATTTCATTTTGAATATCTTATGATTAAGAGAGTGTTTTTAAAAACAACCAATAAGAAAAATAGATTGTTGTAAATATAAAATATTTCCTAGACTATATGCAAGGTTGAAGGTAAGAGTTGTAAGGTTTTGTCAATAGTTGTAGCACACATAATTCTATTTCAAATGAAATGGTCAAGAACCTCAGGTTTAACATAATAGTGCATATAAATCCATATAAAGCTTATTTTTTTAACTAAGGGCCATAAATAATTAGTCAATGACTAGTGTACGGTTACTAAAACCATATTGGGTGATACAAAGATGGGGTTTTGTGTGACAAAATTCTTATGTATGGATGTCAAGTTTTTTGAAATACCATGTTATTTTGATAGAAAGGTTATGCACCATGATAGAGAAAACACTTTCACACTTTTTAAGTATGGTAATAGGTTCACATTGAACGAGTTCAAGGAAATAGGAGAAGAAGTGGACAAAAGTTCTAAAGTTTTGTTTGTATCTAATAAAGATTTTTCTAAAGAAAAGTATAGGAAGGTATTTTTTATTTTTTACCCAAAATGTTGCATGTCTTGATTGTAAAATAGGTTAATGAAAGTTCAATTGAATTGGGAATTTAGTCGAACATTTTTTTCTTAATTTGTTTCTAAAAATTTATTAAATTGATTAAGACTTTTGAATATCATTATTCATCATATCAATCTAGTGTTTTAATATAGTTTTCCAAACATTGAATAATATAGGTTGACAACTATGGATAATGAGGAAGTGAATAAGCAAGAAAATGATATGTTGGAGAAGGTTTTTGTAAGATAATATTCAAATCAATGCTAAATTCTTGTATATTTGGAACCTAAAAAGGGTGAATAATTGAGATGTGCATGGGTTCAAAAGCCATTATAATATCACTATCAAATATAAATTTGCATTACTTGGATTAGATGATTTGGTAGAATTTTTAATCAAATAAAGATACTTCGTAGTGACATATTTTAACATTAGATATCATCAATTCCTAATTAGACAAGGTTAACAATGAAAGACTAAATTTTATAAAGGAATAATTATATAAGTGGCTTGTTATTTCATTTAGATTTTAAAATACACTTTGTTGGTACCCAGATGTACACCTCTTACGCTAGGCCTTGAACACTTAAAGAAAATGACAAACAAAGATGAAAAACCCATTGATGTTTCATTATAGCTGGGGAAGAGTTTGGCATCAAGAATGAACTGAACATAGATAATGACTAAGAGGCACTGATAGAGGGTATGGTCATCTCCCCGCTACTTTTAGTTTTGCCTGAACCAAGGTGAGAGAACCTAAGGGGTAGCTTGATCACATGGACAGATTCTGCAATTCAACCTCCATGGGGATTATTGTTACACTGAACAACATATATGACCAAGGCACAAGCAAACTTACACACTCCACACAGGAAGGGTTGTCACACAAAATGCACAAATGCACTAGGTCATATACAAGCTACTGAAGATAGATGGGAAAGTGACTGCAATCTTCATTCTAAAGAATTTTCAATAACATGGGCTGAATGGAAAACTGTATTGTTGGATTTAAATCATAAAACACAAACACATGTTAAGTATACAAGATTTTATGCATCTGTGGGGTAAATAACACGTATAATATGCAAAGGGATGTATTATTTGTAGGGTAGGATAGGGTAGGACAATTTGTTAGTTATAAAAAGGGGGTGATGTGCTAGTGGTTTTCAAATAGTAGGGATTCTTGCAATATTCATGACATCACTTATTGTAAAGATGCATATAAATTGACTTACAAGCTAAGGGGAACTATCAGGAGTTATTTGCATCCATTAGTGCCAATATAATGCAAGTACCCAAATGATCCCTAAAACCTTAGAGCATACACTGCACTTAGAATCTCAAACACCCTTCCCTATCAAATTTATGAACCTAGGGTTCCCTTAAAAGGTACTCAAAAACATGTTTCCAAAATACTTGCAGAAAGGGATTTATAATCTAGATCTATGCCAAAGATGACAACCATACATAAACACAAAACCAAATATCCAATCAGCATACCATGTAAAACATCTCATTGCATTTCATTAACAATAAAAATTAAGAACCACAGGCATTTTCCATTATCTTGAAAGAAAATTTTACATACATCATTATTTCAAAATGCTGCCATGGGGACAAGCATGATGGATTTGCTCCATGTTGGGTAGGGGAGACATATAGACATTCTCTCAGAGCTTGTTAATGGTTGTACAATAGCAAACATCTTACCAAGAGAGATAAAATGCACATAGTTATGATCCTAAAATTTGGAAAATAATATACTTAGGAAAAATAAAGACCAACAACAATAACCAAAAAATAGAGGACAAACCCTGTATTTATACATTTTTTAACCACTTTCAAATCTGAGAATGAGGGTTTCAATTTGCAAAATTGTAAAATATCCTTCCAAGTTTTTCCAAAATGATCCCAACAAGAATATGCCATTTTCCATGCCTAGAATCTCCACCCATTTGCAAGGAAAACCATTGTTATAACTACCTCTACAAGGAATGATGAAGATTGGGAGCACACCCTTTGATTTCTTGGTTGGATATGCCTTTTACATGATCTAGAAGGTGAAAATTCATGGTATAGGCTAGGAAAACTTTGTCCTCATGTGTAACTGCCTAAATATTCCCTAGACCACTTGTTTGCATAGCTAGAACCTCCTACACAATTGTCCTTCCCTTTGTGGATGCCATGGAACAACTTGTTCATACAATGATTTCATGGTAATATTCTAGATCCATGGATGTTCGGGTGATTTTCCTTCAATGGCCCACCTTGGAATTGAAAAACTATAATTTATCTCCTGTGGAGGAGATTGGATAAGCAACCATGAGAAAATGCAATACTTAGGTTATATTTGACCTTTTACTTGTTTGGCTCCAACTTGTTTTTCAACACCTTGCATTTTGCACCTTTGATTTTTGCACTTGTTTATTTTTCACACCTTTTTTTTTAGGGTTTCCTCCATATTTTTAATGCATAAATTCATTATTTTCACTTTTTGACTTTTTAGGGAAATCTAGGTCCTAGCAGCAAAGTGTTGGTTCCCAATTGTACACCTCTTACACTTGACCTTACACACTTGAAGAAAATGTCAAATAAAGATTAAAAACCCATTGATGTATCATTATACTTTGGGAAGTGTTTGGCATCAAGAATGGACCAAACATAGATAATGACTGAGAGTCACCAATAGAGGGTATGGTTAGCTCCCTACTACTTCTAGCTCTACTTGAATCAAGGTGAGATAACCTGAGCTGTATCTTGTTCACATGGAAAGATTAAATTATTTAACTTCCATGGAGATTATTGCCACAAAGAAAAACAAATATGACAAAGGAAAAACTAAATTTGAACACTCTACCTAGGAAGGGTTATCACATAGAATTCATAAATGCACTAGGTTGCATACAAGCTACTGAAGATAGATGGTAAAGTGACTGCAACCTTCATTATAAAGAATTTTCAACAACATGAGCTGAATGGAAAACTACATTGCTAGGATTTAAAAGATAAAATGTAGACACATGTTAAAAATCCAAGATTTTATGCATTTGTGGGGAAAATAACACTTATAATATGCAAAGGGTTGTATTATTTACATGGACAATTTTTTAGTTATAAAAAGGGAGTGGTGTGCTGGTGGTTTTCAAACTGTAGGGATTGTTTCAATATTCATGACATCACTTGTTGTAAAAATGCATAAAAATTGACTTACAAGCTAAAGGGAACTATCAAGAGTAATTTGCATCCATTGGTGCCAATACAATGGAAGTACCCAAATGATCCCTAAAATCATAGAGCATACACTACACTTAGAATATCAAATACCTTTCCCTATCAAATTCATGAACCCAGGGTGTCCTTAAAAGGTATTCAACAATATGTTTCCAAATCACTTGTAGAAAAGGATTTATAACCTTGATCTATGGCCAAGATGACAACCATACATAAGCACAAAACCAAATATCCAATTAAAATAGCATGTAAAACATCTCATTACATTTAATTAATAGGAAAATGTAAGAGCCACAAGTATTTTCCATTATCTTGAAATAAAATTTTACATACATCATTGTTTCAAAATGTTGCCATGGGGAAAAGCATGATAGATTCTCTCCATGTTGGGTAGGGGAGATATATAGACATGCTATTAGATCTTGCTAATGGATATATAACTACAACCATCTTAGCAAGAGAGACAAAAGGCACACTGTAGTGATCCCAAAATTTGGAAGATCCTATACTTAGGAAAAATAAAGATCAACAATAACTACCAAAAAATAGAGGATAAACCCTCTACTTATACATTTTTAACCACTTTCAAATCTAGGAATGAGGGTTGCATTTTTCAAAATTACAAAACAACCCTCCAAGCTCTACCAAGATGTTCCCAGATGGAATATGCTCTTTTCCACACCTGGAATCTTCACCCATTCTCAAGGAAAATCATTGTTCTAACTGCCTCTATAAGGAATTATGAAGATTTGGAGCACACCCTTTGATTTCTTGGCTGGATATGCCTTTTACATGAGTTGGAAGGTGACTTTTTTTGGTAGAGGCCAAACAAACTTTATGCTCATGTGTAACTGCATGAAGATTTCATAGATCATTTGCTTGCATAGCTAGAACCTCCTGAATAATTGCCCTTCTCTTTATGCATGCCATGAAATAACCTAGTCTTGTAATGATTTCATGGGAATATTATGGATCCATAGATATTCGGGTGTTCTTCCTCCTAATGTCCCACTTTGACCTTGAAAACCTGCAATACTTAGGTTATTTTCAACCTTTTTCTTGTTTGGCTCCAACTTGTTTTTCAACACCTTGGATTTTGCACCTTTGTTTTTTGCACTTTTTGCTTTTACAAACTTTTCATTTTTAGGGTCTCCATATTTTTAATGCATAAATGCATTATTTTAACTTTTTGACCTTTTGGAGAAATCTGGGTCCCAATAGTAGTTTTGCAATTTGGAAATTACAAATTTGAATATTACAATTTGCAGATTTAGAAATTGCAAATGTGCAAATTGTAATTTACAGATTTCTAAATTACAAATGTCAAAATTTAAATTTGTAGATTTGTAAAGTGGAAATGTGCAAAATAATATTTTCAGATTTGCAAATTCTAAATGTGTAAATTACAATTTAAAAATTTGTAATTCACAAAATTACAAAATAATAAATTTTCAAATTACAATTTACAAAATTGCAAAATTGCATTTGGCTATGGAAGTTCCCCATTTCACCAAGGCCTCTTATTGACCACCTTTGACTAGTGGAAATGGGAGATCCATGTGTAATTTTCATTTTTCACAAGTCTAGAATTGGAAAATTGCATTTCTCCTCAACATCTCTCTAAAATTCCTTGAATTGAATTTTCTCCTCTGTGATTTAAATAGTGGGATTGGGAGAGTTGATCACAATTTACACACTACATTTTGATATCCTACTTTTGCAAGTTGCATTTCCCACTAAGCTTTCCTATGGACTTTGGGGTCTCACCTACAACTTCCAAAACTTTTAAATTTTTTATTGTTTCAATCTTTCACCCAACTTCATTTCTAGCCACCTGGTTTACTGGAATACTCTTGTATATGATTTCTCCAAGAAACCAAGCTTTTCTCTAGCCATTATTTTCTTTTCTCTCCTTGTACAATAATCCATCTCTATTTCAAATGTTGATATTAGATGTCCTATTGGATCATCATAATGGTTTTTTCAAGATTTTTTTATATGAAATACTAGCATCGATCCATTGGCATTTCATGTTTTTCTACCATGTCAACAATCTCACCTCAGAATGTTCTCAAAAATGTTCTATTAAATTCTGATTTTGAATCCCTTATGATCACCTTGGCAGTTTAAAAATATCATAATGGCCAATGACCTTGTCTTTACAATACCCTTTATACCTTTCAAACTCTGCCATATCACTTTGGCTCCTACTCATCATGCCATTCACATCCTCAATGTTTATGTTATGTTAGGCTTCCTCATATCTACATATATTGCAAAAGCCTTCTAGTTGCAACCTGTGCTACCTTTATACGAGCATCCTAGTCAAGTGGAGAAATTTTTATGTCCAAACCATGAAGATGAGATTCTACACTATCATTAGGAAAAGGCTCATAGAACTAAAAATGATTATGCTATTGTAGAATATTTACCAATCAACTCAATAATATTTCCATGATGTGAATAACATCTCACTTTTTCTTATAAACTCACTAATTCCTTTTTATTAAAGAAAGGTCTTATTTCATCCCAATATTAGTCTTCTCAAATAAAATCCCAGCCTTACTGAATCATTGAATTGATAAGATTGTTGATATCATTTTTAAAATGCAAGGCAATATAATAGACATTAAGGAATGTTACAGAGTTGTAGTGGGTAAAAGAATTGCTAAAATTACACTTCAAAATCAATGTAGGTCACTAGTACTTCTACAATCATAGGACTCTAATATTACAATGGAAGGGAAACTAGAAATTTATTTTAAAACTTATGGTTAGAATGGAGCCATTCCACACTAAGTTGTTAGAAATACATTGCATGTAGATGTCAAAGACACAAACCATGGCACAGGCATGGAAAGAAACCCAATATCAAACCTTGTTTGAAGTTTTGTATGGATGCTTGATTATTCTCTTTTTAACTTCACTAGAAAATGGTTATTATTGAGGTAGTTTATAGGTAGCACATTCCCTTCATGGTAGCCAATGGGGTGCTTCAACTATTCACCTACCTTCCATGAAATGACCTTTTCTTTCCTATTCTCATATGCTCATGTCTTGTGGGATTCAGAAGTGGGAATATGTGTTGTAATTTACACTTTGTTAAGTGAAAATTGCACTTCAACCTCCCATTTCTGCCATGCCTCTCTTCTCTTTCCTTTTGTAGAATGTGTAACTGAAGGAGCACATTACAACTTTCTTAGCAAGTCAAACTTACAGTCAAATAGAATTTATATGGTGGACTTATATGCTTCAGTTTTAATTTCATTTCACTACATAAACTTTCAATGAAACTCACCCATATCAACTGCAATTTTCCCTTTTCAAACCTGTAGTCATCCTGAATGTTTATGCCAACTACCTCTTACATCCACGCATTTTGGTAAGTTTTGCTTTATTCATATTTTCCAAGGGGCAAACTATGTGTTGTGTGGGCTCACATGCTTAGATTCTTTACAATTTGGTAGACCTTCATATGGCATGGTTATGTTTATCCAAGTGCTTTCTCTAATGATATCCTCTATGGACTTTATACATCCCATTTACAATTGCTAATATCAAACTTGATTTTGGCAGCTTGGATTCCTAGTGGATCTCGACCCCCTCATTTTCAACTTTCATAGTCAACCTACAATCAAACTCAAACCATCCATAAAATTCCCATGCACTCCTCCTTACAACCATATGTCATTTCTTTAAACTTGATTTGTCCTTGTACTTCCAATATGGTAGGTTGCTCATAGCATGGTTGCTAGCTGCAATCTACATGGCCCTCCATGTGTTTACTAGATGGACTTTTACTATATGAATGATCAAGTCTACATTTTTTCCTCAATTTATTTCACAAATACATGGTGCTAACTTGAACTCCAACATTGACTCTCACCTGGGGATGTATACCCCCTATAGGTGTGCAAAGAACCCCAAAACACAAGACTAGGTACCAATCCATTAGGCCATAGAGTCAACACATCAGTAATTTATCATCAAACACACACCCATGAAGGCTCAACTAAATAATGGTAGATTGAAAAAAAATATATTAGGAGGATTTATAAATGTACACATGACAAAACACATGAAATTAACTATACAAGCAAGGCCTAAAGTAGAGGGTTAACAAAGTTATACACTATACAAATATATACCCATTTGCAAGCTCAGTAGAGGAAATGTTTTAGATATTTTCCATTAACTGGAAACTCTATAATATCATCATCCTGTAATTTATTATACTTTTCTAGTAGCTTGGTGTCCAAGATGAAGTAAACCAATCTCTGCACTTTCTTGAAGGTCTTGTTGCTAGGTTATAATGAGATGACTAGTTGAAACAAATCCTCATTATATTATCTCAAATCTAGATAAGGCCATGCTAAAATATCTTTGTACCTTTTTAGTAATTGTAAATAAGCTTGTTTCTTAGCTACAAACAAATGGGTACCAAGCAAGAATGCCTTAGGATTAGCAACATCATTTGTGCACTCAAAGTAATGCTTGAAATAAGTATGAAAGCATTCATCATTAGGGTATAAAAGATAAGCCAATCTTCATTAAATGACATCTTCCAAGAAGCATATTTATTATCAAACCCAACATCAAGAACAATTGGTTGCTCAACAACATCCACATTCCCAATGAGGTTACCCAATTCCATATTCATGTGTTGCACTTTAGTTAGAAAACACTTTGGATCTTCAATACATCATGGTTGGGTAACTCATTTGCTTGTATCACATTATCATCATAATCAAATTCATACATTAGGACCTTCTTGACTACACTCTAAAACTTATCAACATTAGTATCCCTGATCATTTTCATGGAAGTAGAAAACATAATCTAGGAGACTTGACCATTGAACATCAAAATATAATCACCATCATCAGATGCAGACTCAGGATCATCTATATCTTCATCACTTGGTTCAATAGTATCACATGGAAGATGCGGAAGGAAGCATTTATCATGTTAATCAATGTCAAAATCATAATTTACTAAATTTTCCTTGGCATTTAATGGGTCAGGCACTTCCCTTCTAGCCCCTCTATTCTGATTTTTATCATCATGTGCAGGACTTTTTGGTGCTTTGTTTGAATTCTAAGTTTTCTCTTGACTGATAAACACATGAGGGATCCCCTTCTCATCCCTAGAAAGCTTGTAGGACATTTATTTGACAGTATAAGCCAAAGTTATAACTATTTCCTCAAGGTTGGTTGCCTTAGTGGACTGCATTTTTTGTGGATAAATCAAATTTACATGGGCCCACTTATTCAAGGGATTTCCCAAATCCTTTATATTTTTCTCAATTTGGATGGCCATATTAAATGCCAACCCCAGGTTCATGAGATCCTTTTCCTTCAAGTAGTACGTAGCCTTCTTATCAAAGGCATCATAATATTTTATCAAGAATGTTGTATCACTAGGCCTTATATTCTCAGGTAACTGCATCATGGTTTTATTAAACCTCATGTTGAATTCCTACACACACTCATTGGGATACTTCTTGATGATTTCAAATTCAGCCAAAAAAAATCTTGGATCAATTCTATCACCATACTATATTCTAAAACCATTCTTCATTTCTTCCCACGAAGCAATGCATCCATAGGGAAGAGAATATAACCACTCTTGTGCATCTTCTTCTAGTGTGTGCATAAATAATTTAATGCATACACCCTCATACTCAACCTCATAATCTTAAATGATATTGTGAAGATACCTCAAGTGTTGATCACTGCTCACTGCATTATTCCCTTGAAACTTTGGAAGGCATTTCCTTACTTCATTTGAGACTTTATTAGAATAACCTTCCATGTCATCAAGATTGATAGGCCTAAACCTAAGAATCCTAAATTCAGAACACTCATTCTTATCTTGGTTGCTATGTCTCATAATTGGTTTAATGGGAGATTAAAAAATAAATGGCAAAGCTCTATGAGGGGGTGAATGAGGTGGATTTTGTAGATCAAACTTAGGAGGGGATTCACCTGGTTGAGAAGGAGCTAGATAATAAATTAGACTGTATGATTTTGAATCATTAGGAGATTTATGAAAATATTTAACAATAATAAGTTGAACATATAAAAGTTTATATTTACCAAAATATTGACAGCCTACATAGTCCTTTACAGCTACACTTTGCTCTTCAATAGGCCTCCAAACTAGTCTCCTTATTTCTTTATGAACACTTAAGGGTGAGATAAGTTTATTAGATGAGTCACATTTGAAGGATGACATCAGTCCTTCCATATTTGCAAGAAAAAAAACTCTCTAAGTTGAAAACATTTGAAATGAGTACTGATCTCTCTTTAAATCCAAATGATTTTTTGGAGTTACCACTAGAAACAAGCTTCTAGAATATAACCATTTACAAACTTGCAATGATACATAATGAAACCATATCTTGCTAAAATTAGTGATGATGTAGAAAGAAAAGACACTGAAAGTTTCATATTCATATTCAAAAAGGGGAAACCATCTCAAAAAATGACAAATTCACAATTGTTTGTAACAAATTCAGTAGATGTCAAATTATCAAATCTTTTAATTCTTGTCACATCCCTAGTCAAGTTTTATGGTGTTGATGGATAAGATAACAAATCAAGATAAAATAACCCTAGATTTCAAAATTATGAGATACTATGAATAAAACATCTCTGAAAATGTAGCTAAGATTACATACAATAATATAGTGGTAGTGAATTTTTTTCAAACTTGAACTTAATAATCAGCTCTCTGTAAGAGTCCCCAGCAATAAGGGTGACAATAATGTGTCTCTGGTAATGGCACCAAAATAGTGTTGTTTCCCATTTGTACACATCTTACACTTGACCTTACAAACTTGAATAAAATGGAAAACAAAGATGAAAAACCCATTGATGTCTTGTTATATTTGGGGAAGTGTTTGGCATCAAAAATGGACCAAACATAGATAATGACTGAGAGTTACCAACAGAGGGTAAGGTCATCTCCCTACTACTTTTGGCTCTACTTGAACCAAGGTGAGAAAACCTAAGGGGTAGATTGATCACATGGAGAGACTCTATAATTCAACATCCATGGGGATTATTAGCACAAAGAACAACAAATATGACCAGGGCACAACCAAACCTGCACACTCCACCTAGGAAGGGTTGTCACACAAAATGCATAAATTCACTAGGTCGCATACAAGATACTAAAGATAAATGGGAAAGTGACTGCAATCTTCATTCTACAAAATTTTCAACATGGGCTGAATGGAAAACTACAGTGTTGGGATTTAAATCATAAAATGCAAACACATGTTAAAAATGCAAGATTTTATGCATCTACAGGGTAAATAAAACATATAATATGCAAAGGATTGTATTATTTGTAGGGTATGATAGGGTAGGATAGTTTTTTATTTATAAAAATGAGGTGGTGTGTTGGTGGTTTTTAAACAACATGGATTCTTACAATATTCATGACATCACTTATTGTAAAGATGCAGAAAAATTGACTTACAAGCTAAGGGGAACTGCCAAGAGTAATTTGCATCTATTGGTACTAATATAATTCAAGTACCCAAATGATCCATGAAAATGTAGAGCATACACTTCACTTAGAATCTCAAATACCTTTCCCTATCAAATTCATGAACCCAGGGTGCCCTTAAAAGGTATTCAACAACATGTTTCCAAATCACTTGAAGAAAGGGATTTATAACCTAGATCTATGCCCAAGATGGCAACCATACATAAACACAAAACTAGATATCCAATCAGAATAGCATGTATAACATCTCATTTCATTTCATTAATAGGAAAAATTAAGAACCATAGGTATTTTCCATTATCTTGAAATAAATTTTTTCATACATCATTGTTTTAAAATGCTACCATGAGGACAAGCATGGTGGATTTACTCCATGTTGGGTAGGGGAGAAATATAGACATGTTATTAAATCTTGCTAATGGATTTATGGCTATAACCACCTTAGCAAGAGAGACAAAATGCACATAGCAGTGATCCCAAAATTTGGAAGAACATATACTTAATTAAAATAAAGACCAACAACAACAACCAAAAAATAGAGGACAAACCCTCTATTTATACATTTTTTAACCACTTTCAAATATGGGAATGAAGTTTGCAATTTGTAACATTGCAAAATAGCCTTCCAAGTTCCATCAAGATACTACCATCTAGAATATGGCCTTAGCCATGACTGCAATCTTCACCCATTTTCAAGGAAAATCACTGTTTTAACTGCCTCTATAAATAATTATGAAGATTTGGAGTGCACCCTTTGATTTTTTGACAGGAGATGCCTTTTACATGAGATGGAAGGTGAAACTTCATGGTGGAGGCCAAACAAACTTTGTCATCATGTGTAACTTCCTTAAGATGCCTTGGACCACTTGCTTACATAGCTAGAACCTCCTAGATAGTTTCCCTTCCCTTTATGCATGCCTTGGAATAACCTAATCTTACAATGATTTTGAGGGAATATTTTGGATCCATGGCAATTCAAGTGATCTTCCTCCAATGGCCCACCTTAGCCTTGAAAACCTATAATTTCTCTCCTATAGAGGAGCTTGGACAAGCAAACATGAGAAAATGCAATACTTAGGTTATTTTCAACCTTTTACTTTTTGGCTCCAACTTATTTTTCAACACCTTGCATTTTTCACCTTTGTTTTTTGCACTTTTTTGCTTTTTCACACATTACATTTTTAGGGTTTCCTCCATATTTTTTAATGCATAAATGCATTATTTTTCACTTTTTGCCTCTTTGGGGAAATTTGGGTCCTAATAGTAGTTTTGTAATTTACAAATTATAATTTGCAAATTTTCAATTGACAAATTGCGATTTACAGATTTGCAATTTGTAGATTTACAAATTGTAGTTCGTATATTTGTAAATTGCAAATGTGCAAAATGCAATTTGCATATTAGCAAGTTTTAAATGTGGAAATTGTAATTCACAAAATTTTAATTTACAAATTGCAAATTTGCAATTTGAAATTTGCAAAATTGCAATTTATAAATTGTAAATTTACAAATTTCAATTTGTAAATTTGCAAACTTGTATAATTGTATTTGGTTGTGGAAGTTACCCATTTCACCAAGGCCTCCTGTTGACCAGCCTTGACTAGAAAAAATGGGAGATCCATGTGCAATTTTCACTTTGCACAAGTGCAAAATTTCATTTCTCCTCAACATCTCCTGGAAGCTCCTTGAATTGACTTTTATCTTCCTTGCTTTGACTGACAAGATTGGGAGAGTTGACCGTAATTTTCAAACTACATTTTGAGACCTTTCATTTACAATCTGCATTTCCCACTAAGATTTCCCTGGGACTTTGGGGTCTCACCTACAACTTTCAGAACTTGAAATTTTTTTATTTTTTCAATCTTTCACCCAACTTCATTTTCATCCACATGGTTTAGCAAAATACTCCTGTATATGATTTCTCCAAGAAACCAATATTTTATCTAGCCATTATTTTCTTTGGTCTCCATGTAAAATCATCCATCTCTATTTTAAATTTTGATATTGTGTGTTCGTTTGGAGCATTACAATGATTTTTTAAAGCTTATTTTATATGCAATGCTATCATCGATCCATTGGCATTTCATGTTTTTATACCATGTCAACAATCTCACCTCAGAATGTACTTAGAAAAAAAATTGTCAAGACTCCAACATGTTAAAAAAATTCATAAAATGATATTTTTAGTCATCTCCCAGAGGTCAAAT
This sequence comes from Torreya grandis, assembly GCA_037957365.1. Lineage (NCBI taxonomy): Eukaryota > Viridiplantae > Streptophyta > Pinopsida > Cupressales > Taxaceae > Torreya > Torreya grandis. Next base: position 1,874,000 of record JARHVA010001599.1, on the reverse strand, counting down.
GACCTCTTTTTTAGATGGTGATGAAACCATTGTTTAATGCAAGTAAGTGGTTCGAAAACTGCTAGTCTACATTTCATAATCATTGATCTGTAGTAACTGATATGGTTGCCTCTATAATGTAAGTTATAATAAATAAAAATATGGCATGTGGACCTTTTTTCAAATCAAGTAGATTAAAATGAGACTTCCAAGATGTCAATGTCAAGCATGAAATATTTGGATTCATTTGAAAGAGTTGCAAGTCAATTGCATAGAAATTAGTCTTAGGAGGGAGGGAGTTATAACTCCAGACAGTAGAAGTGAAATAAAAAATAATATTTTTCCAAGAAATAAAGAGAGAACTAAGACTAGAGATTCTACATGTGTGATGCATGTTAAATGAATCTAACCCATGAGAATGACATGTCATGTCTTGGTCATAGCTTATTATTGGAAAGGGTGTGTTCATGTGTGATTTTCTATAATGTTGTAATACTCATTAAATAAATATAGTGTGTTTGGTTTTCATTATGAACTCTTTTGTTCATACATGTGTCCATTTGAAAATGAGTGTAAGTGTTAACATATGAATAAGGCTACCCTTAATTTGTCTCCCTTATTTCCATTTGTTATAGTTGGTATTAGGGTAAGGTTTTCCTTATTGGATTGATTTTTCAAAGCTCTTGTTGTGTAAATTGAAAGTTGAGAAAGAGAATCCTATATTAGTAGTAAATTGATGAGTAATTATGGAACACCTAGGAATAAATCTTAGAAGAATTATACATCGAGTTATACACTTGATAGGGATTATGAGAGGAATCTAAGTGGGATTGGATGTAATGGATACAAAAAAAATAACAGTAGTGACAATTGAATATGTAAATGATTTATTTGAATAAGGACAAACCCAATAAGTTCAAGTTGAATATTTGATTGACACACCAAAAATTAATACATTTTAAAGTCATTACAAAGATCCTAAGCAAGCCAATGTTCAAAACACATAGCTATGAAGAACCCTATGCTTTAAATATATTATATATAGGATCAAAAAGATAAAGAAGTATTTTGACTATTAGTCAACAGAGGACTTAAAGAGAGTGAAGTTTGCCTACAAGATTAGGAGACATTCATCTTTGTGGTGGTTTCATGTGAAGTTGGAGAGGGAAAGAAGAGGAAAATATTGAATCAATACTTTGGACATAATGGTTGAAAAGATAAAATGTAAGTTTGTAACATCTAATTTTCATTTGAGATTATTTAAGACGTAATTAAATCTTATATATAAAAAAATGAGCGTAAATTACTATAATAAGGATTTTTACAAGCTCACCATTACAGTTATTCATGTGGAGAATGATCAAGAGAAGATGTCAAGATAAGTAAATGGACATTGTAGTTTTGATCAAAATATGTTTGGAATGTTCAACTTAAATTTAGTGGAACAGGTCTATCAATGTGCATTGAAGGTATAAAATATGTTTTATAGTATAAAAATAATACATCTATAGGAAGAGTAAAATAAAACACTTGTAATTGAAAATATACACATGAAGGATAGGTTAGTGTTTCTAAGAAATAGAATTGGACCCAAAGAGAAGGAGTACTATTATAAAGGAATATTGCAGTCTAGTAGAGGAAGAAATAGAGGAGTCACAAGTAAGTGGTTTGAATATGGATATGTTGGAGATAGAGATATTTATTGTTCTGGAGTATTTCAAAATAAGTGTAATTCAACTAAAGGAAGAAATCATACTTCTCTTTTAGATGAAGAGAGTGTTGAAGTTTCAGAATAAGTGTAATCGACTGAAGGAAGAAATCATATTTCTCTTTTATATGAAGAGAGTGTTGAAGCACCAAATAGAACAAATGAACATTTTCATTGTGAAGATCTTATGATTAAGAGAGTGTTTTTAAAAACAACCAATAAGAAGAATAGACTATTGTAAATATAAAATATTTCCTACACTATATGCAAATTTGAAGGTAAGTGTTTTAAGGTTTTTATCAATAGTTGTAGCACACATAATTATATTTCAAATGAAATGGTCAAGAAACTTAGGTTGAAAATAATAGTGCCTACAAATACATATAAAGCTTATTTTTTTAGTAAGGGCCATAAAGAATTAGTCAATGACTAGTGTATGGTTACTAAAACCATATTGGGTGATACAAAGATGGGGTTTTGTGTGACAAAATTACTATGTATGTATGTCAAGATTTTGGAAATACCATGTTAGTTTAACAGAAAGATTATGCACAATGATAGAGAAAACACTTTCACACTCTTTAAGTATGGTAATAGGTTCACATTGATATAGTTGAAGGAAAGAGGTGAATAAGTGGACAAAATGTCTAAAGTTTTGTTTGTATCCAATAAACATTTTTTTGAAGAAAAATATAAGAAGGCATTTTTTATTTTTTACCCAAAATGTTGCATGTTTTGATTGTAGAATAGGTTAATGAAAGTTCAATTGAATTGGGAATTTAGTTGAAATTTTTTTCTTAATTTGTTTCTAAAATATTATTAAATTGATTAACACGTTTGAAGAGCATTATTCATCATATCAAAATATTGTTTTAATATAGTTTTCCAAACATTGAATAATATAGGTTGACACCTATGGAGAATGAGGAAGTTAATTAAGAAAGAAAATGATATGTTGGAGAAGGTTTTATTTTAGATAATATTCAAATCAATGTGAAATTCTAATAGATTTGGAACCTAAAAAGGACAAATAATTGAGATGTGCATAGGTTCAAAAGCCATTACAAGATCACTATCAAATATGGATTTGCATTGCTTGGACTAGATGATTTGGTAGAATTTTTAACCAAATAAAGATACTTCACAATGACATATTTTAAAATTAGATATAACCAACTCCTAATTAGATAAGGTTAAGAATGAAATACTAAATTTTATAAAGGAATATTTATATAAGCAGCTTGTTATTTCATTTAGATTGTAAAATACACCTTGTTGGTTCCCATTGTATACCCCTTACGCCTAGCCTTGCATACTTGACAAACAAAGATGAAAAACTCATTGATGTGTCATTATATTCAGGGAAGGGTTTGGCCTCAAGAATGGATTGAACACAAACAATGACTGAGAGGCATCGACAGAGGATATGGTCAGCTCCTTGTTATTTTTGGATTTGCCTAAACCAAGGTGAGAGAACCTTAGGTGTAGCTTGTGTTCAAGAGTTATAAATGATGTCATGGTGATTTCATAGAGGTTTCAAAATGAGTGGTAAAATTACCTTTATATTCTAGGTGATAATGACAAAGTGTGCAATGTGCTTGTCTTAGTATGCTTGAAGTTGGCTTGGTTGATCTTCTATTTTGGCTTAGTTAGAGATGATTAGAGATGAATCTAAAGTATCGATCATGAGAAATAGGTCACATAAGAATTTTTATATGCTTTGAGTGCTTATGTTCATGATTGGATTTCATATGGTTGATCATTGTTTACATCTAGACATTTTGGGTCTAATGGAAGAAAATCTGAGTAGGTTGTCAGTTTGATGACATCATAATTACCATGTGTGGATGAGTCAAGGGGATTTGGTCATATGGTTGTGATAACATTAGTCCCTAATTGATATGTTCTAAATCTCAAGTCATGAGATGAAGTTCATCAAAATATATGTTAGTGTAAATTGGGCTCCCAAGTAGTTTGACAATATTTTCCCATACTTAGCCAAATCTGCATGTGGCTAGAAATAGCCGACTAAGCATATTGATGAAGTTATATGTGTGGTAATTTTAGGACAAGTTCATCATATGGGTTTGTTTATTTTTATGCCTTTTTTATTTGTATTAAATTTTATATCATGTGATGAATCTCATCAAAAGATATGCATGTGTAAAGTTGGCCTTATAAGACAATTCTTGACATAGTTGGCTCTGTGACAAAAAAATCTTAGTGAGTAGATTAAAGGATTTATATCTCACACACAAAACTTTTATAGGATTAGGTTTATACATGATTGGATTAATATTTGAAATTATAACATATGGTAAAAATTTTAAATCATATGATTGAGCGAGGCAAAAGATATAAAAGTCCAAAGTTGGCCTTCCACACAGATTGTAATAGTTCCTATACTTAGTTGATTGTGCAAGAAATAAATATCAGGACAAAATGAAGATCCAATAGTGTGAATTAAATCATAAAAGATTGATATAATAGTTAGTTTTTATTGAGATGGTAAGAATTTAACGATGTTTAACATTGAGCAAAGGTTAAGGATAAGGATTGAACGGTTCACATGTATTCATACAGTTTGATCCAACGACACGAGTGGAGTCAAAGTGGTTAAAATGATAGTCATTTAATGATGTTAAAGGTTTATATTAGTAAAATAATATTTATGGTGCATGATTTATCTTATAATCAAGGACATGAAATGATAACATGGTGTCTGAGGTTTAACTATGACCGTTGGTATTTGAATATTTGAATTTTGCAAAAGGAAAAACTAGTGCTATGTATTTTGATCATATATTTTGATCCAGGATGAATTTGGCCATATAGTAAAAATAAAATATGTAGATTACTCAAATTTCCATTTGGTAATATAAATTTAAATGTCTGAAAGTGTGTAAACTCAAAGCTATGAAGCTCCAAAGTTGACTATGTGTTCAACTATGTTTTGCAAGTGACCCGAGAAGGATGTTCGAGTTTGTTTTGTTATTGTTTGGATGTCTCTTGATGAATTATCTAGTTGATCATGTTGCAGACTCCATAATTATACATTGTGTGCATTATTAATGTTTTACCAATCATATGTAGTATTAACATTATCATATAAGGTGACTGTGTGTTCGTTCATGGTGACTGTATGCACAGAATGTTGTTTGAGCAAATTGTGCTTAAGTAAAAGAGTGTTTTGGTGATTGATAATTTTAAGATGGAAAATGGGTCATGTTGAAATAATCCATTCATTTTTAAGTGGTCATTTTTTCTTATTTTTCTCGGATAAGTTTCAAAGAGCTGAATTGGTCTCCATAGGACCTAAAAGTGACTTAGGCCTATTTGAAAGTGGATTTTGCTTAAGGGTGACCCATGTTAGATACATTATGGGTGAAGGCATGTTTTTTAGCTGAAAATAAATTTTTTTATTGTGATAATCATGATATATCTATAAATGGTGAAACCAAATGTGTTGGTTTCTATATTTGAGAAGATTTTTGAGAAGATTTGTGCAAGGTGTATGTGAGATTTGTGGAGAGAAGGAGAAGTAGAGTGCCAAGTGAGTGAGTTGATAATAAAATCAGATTGAGGACTATTTTTATTATGTGTAGGTCATATTTTTTATGTCATAATAGTTCTCTTTTAGTTTTAGGATATGCGTAGAGGTCAAAGTGTGCATATGAGGATAGTTTGAGTAAAGGAGAGAGATTGTGGCATGCCTATGTGAGAGGCATGTATGAGATAGAAAGGGATTTTGTACAAGGGTTAGATAGTCATATATTCATCATCAGGTGTTGAATACATTATTACTAAAGTGTATGTGTTCAAAGGAGGGTATAAATTACTTGATCTTCCTTAGGGGTAGTTACTTCTTGTAAAATAGGTGTTTTACTAAAGGCCTTTGCTTAGGATGATTTGATCAAGGTTTTCTAGTCTAAAGGAGTTGACCAGTCTCTTTTTGATAATTTTTTATAGGATAAGTAGTCCATGTGTTGTAGGTTTGAGAGTGGGTTATATTCCCCATGAGGGTTTCTCAAAGGAACTATGTGTTATGTGTTTGAGCTTTTGTATACATTGAATGAATGAGTTATCTCATTAATGTTTTTTGATCAAGTTGATATATGTTGTTTGTTTAATAGTTTGAAAGGATTAGAATTGAAATTAAAATAGTTGGACTTACTCATTCACCCCCCCTCTCAGTGATTTTACCTCTAACAATTGGTATCAGAGTAAGGTACTTTTGTAAAGGCTTGATTGCTTGAAGGTGATCCAAGGCACAATATGGGTAGTCATCAAGGAGGTTTCTCTACTAAGAAAGCACCAATGTTTAATGGATCTAATTATGATTTTTGAAGTGCAAGGATGAGGACATACATCATGTCCCTAGGGTTTGAAATTTGGAAATCTATTATGGATGGTTATTTTGAACCTATTATTTCTCCATCCACTATTACAGATAAGAAGTTGTTTGAGAACACTTCTAAGGCAATGAATGCTATTGCTTGTGGTCTTTTAGATACTGAATACACCAAGATAATCCATTATAAATCTGCTAGAGAGATATGGTACAAAATCTAGATCATTTATGAAGGAGATTCAAAGGTTAATCTTTTTAAGTTGCAAACTCACAAAAGGAAATTTGAAGTCTCAAGATGAAGGAAGAAGATTTTGTGGCATCCTTTCTATATAGAGTTCATGAGATTGTGAACATCATCAGAGGTCTTGTAAAAAACATTGAATAATCTATTGTAGTTCAAAAGGTATTAAGGTCACTATCACTCAAGTTTGATCCTAAAGTATATGTTGTAGAATAAAATCATGATCTTACTCAAATGAATTTGGATGAACTACATGGCATTCTTACTTCCTATGAGATGAGAAAGAATGATGATATACCACCAAAGAGGGAAGTAGCTTTCAAGATTGAGATGAAGACAAAAAATAAGTTATAAGGTAATAAACCCAAGGAGGATGAAATTTATAATATAAATGAGGATGAACTAATTTATTTTATTTCAAGAAAATTGAAAATAGGTTCAGGCAAGTATAAGGGTAAACTACCCCTCAAATGCTTCAATAATGAAGAGGTAGGACATTTTGATAATAAGTGCCCTCATAAGTATAATAAGGATAATGATGAAGAGCATGATCAAGGTCATGATGATAGAAAGAGATAATTCAGGGCTGATCAAAGGAAAAAGGGACTCAAAAGGTTTGGCAACAAGAAGTACTTCAAGGACAAGCAAAGTCTCTATACTAAAGAAGATTATAGTTCATCAGATGAAAGTGAAGACAATGGCTTAGAGTATGATCATGAATATGATGGTCCTATTGAAGATAGATCCATTTTTATGGTTTAGAAAGGAAGTTACTCACATCAAAAGGAGTTTACTTAGAGTGATTTAGATGATGTTGAAGATGAGGTGGACTATGAGACTGAATTGATAAATGTTCTTGAAGAACTGAAGATTGAAAATAAGATTAATAAGAAGGTGATATATAAACTCAAGGACTATGAGGATAAATTTAGTGTGTATGAGGAATGAATGAATGAAGACACCAAGGAGCATGAAGATATGGTCAAGCATCTCAATTGTCAATTGGAAATCATGTCTACAAGCCCTAAAGATAAAGAAGATGAATGTTCAAGGTATGTAATTGAAAATGAGTCATTGAATTATGATTTAGAGAAGATATCTAGTAAGATGAACTCATTTGTGATATTTTGAAAGAGCTCAAGTGATATATACAATATTTTGAATGATCAAAAGAATGAAAGTGATCAAACTGGTCTTGGATATAAAGAAGAATTAGAGAATGCAACTCAAGACAAGATGAAGACTAATGTGAACAAATAAAACCATACTTTGAAGACAAATCAAATCAAATAACCAAATTCCATGAGGTATGTAAGTTTTAATAATTACTATTACACGTGTAATCAATTTGGGTATAGATCTAGAAAATGCAAGAGACCTATTATAAATGATTTTATATGGAAATGTGATGGGGGTAATTAGTCAAAATATGTGAGAAAGGTTGAGTGATTAAACTATCATGATGTGAGACATTTTTCAAAATATTATCCATTTAAGCTAAGATAAGTTGAGTTTCCTTCAAGAAATATTGAGTGTTACAGTTGTTATTAACTAGAACACATTGTAAAAAAAAATCCAAATTTGGTAAGACAAAATGAGCTTCTTGAAAAAGGTATGATGTGCTTCAACTATCAAAAGAGAGTTTACACTGCTATATTCTACAAGCAGAGGCCTACAAGTCAAAATATATTCAATCAGGATCCTAGAGTGAAAGGAAGAAGGCAAGTTAACTCATGGAAGCCAAAGGTGGTAAATGTGATTCATGATGATTTTGCAGGTCCAAGTAATCTATTTTATATGGTGGAGAATGTTACAGAAGCTAAAGAGTGCCAAGGGTTCTCATTTTCTGCTCATGTTGAGAATGAATATACCAAGCTCAAGGAGAAGACCAAGGTGCTAATTAAGGCATGTTTTGAGATGTGTATGGATCCAAATAAACATCTTGCTATTCTTGTGCAAGTATCATTCAAAGAACATCAATTATTAGTACCTAATGATGAGGTTCCAAGATGTAAGGATGATTATTCAAATGAAAAGGTATGTCAAGATTTCATAGTTGCTCCATGTATTGTCAATTCTATATTAGAAGATAAGGAGAGTGATATAGAAAAGGAACCAGTTGTCATAGTTTATACTAAGAAGAAGAAGAACAAGAGAAAAAAGGCTTATAGATATAAGAGGATTCCAATGGTTACTGAGGAGATGTGGGCCACTACTAGCTTCACTTTGTTTTAGAGCATTATGGTGTAGAGGATGTCTCTATCTATGCTTTTTAAGAAACTCCTTTTAGTGGAGAAGAAAGTGTTGTTGTGGTGTTCTTTAGATAGTCCTAGAAGGATAAAGATGAATGTATTTAGGTGTGACTGTACCATGAAGATATGTTATGGTGATATTAGAGTGATGTCATAATTATATATGGTTAGTTTATAGGGTCACATTAAAGGTTTCAAGTGGCAAAAGAGGATTTGTGATTTGTCAAGATGATATTTTTGCATAGAAAGTTTTGTTGACCTTATTCTAGCATGTTCTAGGTGGTTTTATGGTCTGAAGGTATGTTGAATTCAAATTAGAGATATTTGTTTGCTCTCAGGTTTCCAAGTTTGTGCTTAAAAGTATGCATGTCCTAAAATGGGTTATAGGATGTATGGATTCCCAAAGATGAGAAAGCTTAAATCTTGGTCTAAAAATGTGTGATGGCTATCTCCGGGTGTGTAAGATGTTTCAGGAGTGTGCATTTACTGGAAGGTGTTGTGTTGACCTTATTTTTTTTAAGATTCTAGGGTTTTGGTCTCTACTATAAAAGTATTTTTCCTTGTGAATTGAGGTCTAAGTCTTCTTAATAGGCTAAATGGGCTAAATGGGTTTTCAAATTAGGATTTGTTTTGTGAATGACACAAATAATTGGCTATGTTTTCATTTTTATTATTCAACCTTTCTTCGAGGAAAACTACATACACCATTTTTTCAATTTATTGAGTCTTCACCCCTCTGTATTTGTGACTTGATCACTGGTGATGGAATACAAATCGAATGGTGACACTTATGTCATTGTCCATCTTCCAACATCTAATGTGGACCTTTGAAAGGGCATACAAACCTACTTAAAACTCCTTTTCAATATCCATTTTCAGCTGAAATCATTTACTCTTCAAATAAATATCCAAAATACTACATTACTAATGGTTCCAAACTAAAATTTTCTATTACAAATATAAATATATTATCTTCAGATATTTCTCACCATAAAAATTATTAAAAGAGGATTATATAAATGTTAGAAAAAAAAAAGAAAAGAAAAAGGAAAATATGTTCAACATAATCATGTAAGATACTCATTTAAGCTTAACTCACTTAACAATGGTCACAAAAAATATAAATATAGGCCTTATATGCTACTAGTAACTCATGAAATGAAGTTGTGCATCCTTAAATGCAAATTATAATCTAATAAAAATATCAGTGTAAAAACATAAATTTTACATTAAAAATTATTTTAAAGAATAATAATACAATTTATTCAGTTTGTTAATCATTCACCTTTCTATGTTTGCAACCTAGTTATAAATAGGACAATACATTCCTTCCATCTATTCTCAAGCTTTACGACATGGCCAAACTAATGTACACCATGTACTATAATCAGGGGAATTTGATCATATTCATCATCCATTATATTTGATAAAATATAAAACAAAAGGTGCTATCTAATGATAAATACAAAGAGGATGACAACATAATACTAGTAAACATACATAGAATGGATGAATATACTTAGGAAAACCATATTCCTCATTAAGGTGATCAAATAACTATGACCATACAATGGAATGCTACATGATGGTACTAATTAAAAGTTATTATTTTGTATTTATTAAAATTTAATATAAATAAAAAATATATTCAAAAAAATAAATGATTTTCAATTGTCATATTTATTTTATTTTTAGAAACGACTTTTTTTTTTTTTAGGATTGACTATTTGAAGAACGTTTTTAAGATTAGTATGAATACTTTTATTAAAATTTAATAATTTTTAAGATGCAAATGACTTTTTCCTACTATTTAATTAAGGTTTAATGTATTTTAAAATTAAATTATTATAATTTTTTTATTGGAATTTTCTAATTTTTAGATATCAATAGTATTTTTTTAATATTTAAAATATATTTTAAAATTAAAAGTTAAGAAATATAAATATAAAAATAAATTATATTAAATATATATATATATATATTTTAATACCACATAATGTTTGATTATATTTTTATATATAAATAATATATATTCTATATTCATGTAAAACAAATTTAGATTTATTTGTATTTAACATTATTCTATTTATATTTTACAAACATAAAGCAATGCTCAACCCTAATTTTTTAGTACAAAACAATATATTTTTACTAAAAATTATAAAATTTATTCATATAATAATTTTTTTTTGCTGTGTTAATAATTGTTTAGTATATATATAATATTTACGTGTAGAATAAATTTAAATTTATTTGACTATAATATTGTTTTATTTATATTTTATAAACATAAATTAATGTTCAAACTAATTTTATTAGTACAAAAGAATATTTTTTTACTAAAAATTATAAAATTTGTTCATACAATAATTTTTTTTATAATGTTAATAATTGTTTTGTATTTTTTTTAATCCATAAATTGTATTGATATATATTTTTTTTAAGTTTAGATAAAAATAGTATTACATGTTTTTTTTTAAAATTGAAATAATAATAATAATAATAATAATAATAATAATAATAATAATAATAATAATCTCTTACATGAAAAATTGACAAACTCATCATATAAATAAGACATATTTTACATGTTACAAATGTGAGTAATGTAATACTATTATTTTTTGAATGTGATGTAAATATTAAAAAAATCTATATTAAATTTTATTCTTAATTGACCTCGTTTCTCTTCTTAAAAAATTAAAGAAACACATCTTTCACTTTATTGATATCTATATTACACATCTTTTATTCATAAAAATTGAGTTTAAATATAAATTGCATTTTTCTAATATATTATAGATACAAGTATTAATTTTAATACAAATAATTTTCAAGATTTATTGATTCAAACTCCTTTAGTAGGAAAAGGTTTGACAACTCCATTGCTAACACGAAAACAAGGGAAAACTGTAGAAATCTCAATGCCCATATTGCCAAATCTTGAGGACGGGGGAAAATGGAAAACTTTCAGCCATAGAAAGAGAAGAAAAGATAAAACAAACATGAAACCGATTAATATGTCTTCATATCGTGCAAAGAAAACCTTATGAGAGATATTTAGTAGTAATAGTTCTTATTGTAGGGTAACTGTTTTATAAAAAAAAATTGGTGCCTGAGGCCTTTTCCGTGATGCATTTTAGTTGTTTTAAGATTGGTTTTGGGAATTTCAGCTATTATAATTGGTTTTTCTATTTTTTTGGCAATTTATATTTGTTTCATTCCCAAAGGTTAGGCCTGGTTCAAAAAACCTATTTTTACTTATAGTTAAAAAAATATAAATAAATGACTATTTTTTGTTTTTTTTAATAATATTACATTATTTGGTGGCATGAATTAATTGAATTATTGTAATTAAAGATTTACTAATGCTCTTTTGTTTGGTGTAAATTATGTTGTACAAATTTTCTTAATTCTTTTTTATTTTTCATTGATTGATAATTTCAAGCTATGTATATTTGTTAATAAGTTTTAGGGTTCTAGGTAAAGTGTTTTGTAACTAATTGTGAGGATAGGTTCCAGTCATATTTTTAATTAGATCTAATTAAGATGTCTTTTTAATGACACAAATAATTGCTATGTTTTCATTTTTATTATTGAACCTTTCTTTGAGGAAAACTACATGCAATATTTTTTCAATTTATTGAGTCATCACCCTTCTGTATTTGTGATTTGGTCACCAGTGATGGAACACAAATTGAGTGGTGACACTTATGTCTTACACATCTTCCAACATCAAATGTGGACCTTTAAAAAATCATAAAAACCTACATAAAACTCTTTTTTGATATCTATTTTTAGCTGAAATTATTTGCTTTTCAAGCAAATACCCAAAATACTACATTACTATTGATTCCAAATCAAAATTTTATTTTACAAATATAAATATCAATATCTTTAAAAAAAATTCGCAGTAAATCTTTTTTAAAAGGGATTATATAAATGTTAAAATAAAATAAGACAAGAAAATATGTTCAACACAATCATGTAAGATATTCATTGGAGCTTAAGTTACCTAATAGTAGTTGCAAGAAATATAAATTTGGGCCTTATATACTATTAATAACTCAAGTAACTCATGAAATGAAATCGTGTATCCTTCCATGAAAATTATAATCCAATAAAAATATCAATATTATTTAATGTAAAAGCATAAATTTTACATAAAAACGTTATTATAGATAGCAATAATACCCTTTATTCAGTTTGTTGATCAATCACCCTTCCATGTCTGCAACCTAATTTCAAATAGGGCAACACATTCCTTCTAGCTATTCTCAAGCCTTATGTCGTGGCTGCACTAATGTGCACCATACACCATAAACAAGAGAGTTTGATCATATTCATCATCCGTTATCTATGATCAGGTATAAAACAGAAGGTGCAATCTAGTGATACAAACAAAGAGGAGGACAATATAATTTTAGCCATTATACACATGTGAATGTGTAGTCTCAATTCGCTACTGAACTTGAGGTTCAAACTAGTAAGACATGGATAGAGTGGATATGTATTAAACTTAGAGATATCATATTTATTTCTTCTCATTAAAGTTATCAAATCATCAGTGACCAAAAATAAGAAATACTACATGATGGTACCAAATAAAAGTTATTATTTTGTATTTTTTACGTTCAACATAAATATAAAAAAAATTAAAAAAATGATTTTCAGTTATTATATTCATCTTATTTTTGAGAATGACTTTTTTTTAGATTGATTATTTGAAAAACATATTTAAGATTATTATGAATGCTTTTATTAGAATTTAATAATTTTTAAGATGCAAATGACATTATTTTAATTGTTTAATTATGGTTTACTGCATTCTAAAATTAGAATATTATGAATTATTTTATTGAGATTTTCTAATTTTTAGATGTGAATGATTTTTTTTAATATTTAATGTATTTTAAAATTAAAATTTAAAAATAATTATATATATATATATCAAATTAAATTTTATTTGTATGACACATTGTTTTATTTATATCCTAAAAACGTAAAGCAATGTTTAAAGTTAAAAGAATATATTTTTATTAAAAATTATAAAATTTGTTTATATAATAGATTTTTCTTATTATGTTAATAATTGTTTAATATTTTGTTTTCAAAATTGTATTGTAAAAAAAGTCTGGGAAAACATTGATATCAATAACGTTTATGAAATATGTTATCAAGAAAATTGATAAACAATGACAAACAATTCTATATAAATTTTCATTCTTAATTGACCTCATTTCTCTTTAAAAAATAAGAGATACTTTTTTCAATTTACTGATGTCTACATTGCACAACATTCATGCAATTACTAATTCTTTTTTTTTTTTATTAAAGGGCAATATATTTTGGACAAACTTATTACGATCTAAGAGGGCTTGGTTTGGGCCCACTCCTCTCCTCAGAGAACTATTTTTTTTAAATTGGATTTTGAAAAACCTTATGATGAGATTGAGTGGAAATTTATTCTTTCCATGCTCAAGGCTCCTAGCTTTGGCCCCTAATTCATTTATATAATGCATACTTTGCTTCATGATGCCTTGGCCTGCCTCACTATCAATGGGAATCAAACCATAGGGATAAAGATCCAATGATATATTTGCCAAGGTTGACCCCTTGCTGCATTGCTTTTTGTGTTATTCACTGAAGCCCTGGGTTACCTCTTGGCTTCAAAATCTTCTGAAGGGATCATTTTTGGCATTGTTTTGCTAGACTACACCTCTTAGCTCATCAATGGACACTTTGTAGATGACACCTTCCTCATGATTGATTAAAAAGAGGCCACGTTTAATGAATTTATTCAATGCCTAAATAGTTTTTGTCTAGATTCTAGTTCCAACATTTTTTGTCTAAATATAGTGCAACCTAGGCCTCTTATCACTTTCTTAGAATAGGATATCATTGATGATGAATCATATTTATAAACACTATTTTTATGAGATTACATTGATCATCATCATATTCAGTGTGTCATGGATGATAATAGGTCAATAATTAATATGTGTACTATTACACTTCTACATCATTTAGGCTATTTAGATCAAGATATTTCCCTGATAGATATGGTTATTTGTGGCCTTAGTGGCCATGTCTAGAGCTCCATTAGGATATTTTACATCTATTATAGGTTAGGCCCATGTATGTGGCCACTAGATTCATAATTTTACCTAGTTTTGGAAAATTTAATATGTTATTGGGTAGGCCTTAGATACATTAACTTTGATCCATTCCTTCCATTAGAAATAGATGTCTTTAGTATATACATGCTAATCAGGTTGTTACAATTGAGGGGATGTCATATGAGTATATTCTACCTACTCACAACAAGTTACACAAAAGTCACTATTAATATCTCCAATAACATTCCATTAGGACACCTCAGATATCAACTGAGCCACTACTGTTATTGAAGTCTACTTATACATCACTACTACGTATACACACTCTCCCATGGGGATCATTATTGGAAAAAGCCCTATGTAAGAGACATGTAGCGGATTATATAGGGCTTATCTCTACCCCATTCCCACCTAGATCAATTTTACTAAGTCCTCAAAGAACTCTGCATAGTGCATCCATGCTAGTTATAGCTTATTCAACCATAGGGGTTCCCAAGAGCCCCACAGTTCACATGCCATTTATGTCAACTCTACAGATTGATAGCCACAATCTATAGTGAGTTTCAGCTAAACATATTCATAGCCATACTCTATAATTAGTTTTAACTCCAAATTATTCAGTACATCTAGTTCCCATATCCAAGATACTTCCTCGCATATCACATGTGGTCACTCTTCTTTTACTTGACAAATGTCACCTTGATAGTGACTCCCTTGCAAGACTCATAGGTTAATATATTCTTTTGTTACTTGTACATAGTTTCATTATTTCAATTTACTTGTACATAGTTTTATTTATCTTTCTCCTTGTACATAGTTTCATTTTCATATTGATTATACACAACTTATATTTAGAAGACAAAAAATATATAATATGATAAAAAAATAAAAAAACGTTCAAACATTGCTTAGAAAATTCAAATTTTAGATTATACACATTTCCATGTTTGCATTCTTTCTATTTTTTAGGTACTACATATGTTGTCTATGTTAGTGTATTTAGTTATATCATACATACATGTTTATTTTTTCCATTTGAGTGTTCGCATATTACTATAGGACTTTAGTCCTCTACATAGATCTAGATTTACTACTATTTGGTCATCGGAGCACATACACATATACACTGATTCTGCATGGATATATTATCCCATTGGGGACATCATACACACAACTTATGATTTACCAAGTTATATATCTTTAAACTCCATATCATATATTTAGCATTGATTATATCTTGATAATCCTATACTACACTAATTTTTCACTGATTACTACTACTATAAACACAACTTATGTAGATCTTTGTTCTTATACAGATTTGTACCACATGATTTTTCATATTTTCCTTTCTAGCTTTACTAGTTTAGATTTGATTGTGTCTCTTTACTTCTACATCTAATCAAGGGCATTTGAATATGCCATTGTCCTTTCATATATTTTATACATTGGACATGTGCCCATGTCCTTGTGTGCTTAATCATTGTGTATGTGGACAATTGAACATGTCCTTCCATGTGGATCAAAGCCAAAATTTCATGCCCTTTTGTGTATGCAAACATTTAAACATGTTCTTTTATGTGTTGATTTTATCATACTTAGTGACATGTGTCCATGTCCCTTGTATTGTGGCCCCTTGGCCTACTTTACAGGCCTCACATGTTTATATGTGTATGATTTCATGTATGTTTCATGGCCATGACCCTTATCTCTTGCTTGTTGATTTCACATCCAATTTTTGATGCCATGAGGGGCCTCATGCATATCCACTTCCTTCTTGGGTTCCTTAATGGACATTAAACCCCATCCCCTAAGTAATTTAATTAGATTATATTCATATTTTGTATTCATATACATGTTTAAATTGTTAAATCTATCTTGACAACCTTGTGATTTTAAATCTAACATACATCATATATTTTCCAACTTATGTTCTATCTCTTATATATTTTGATGTCATGAATACACATTATATTTGTTTATCATTTAAATACTATATATTTTTAGTCTGACACACATGATACATAGCTTTTATTTTGAAGACAACTATTATAGAGGTTCAACTACTCCCCTTAGAAGATGAGGCATTAATAGGGGTTTGTCACATATATTAGGCCATCTTAGTGCACTCAAAGAATAATTTTTAGCATGTAGACATATATTATAGAGCTTAGACACAAGAAAATATAGTGAAATATAGACATACACATATTAGTCTTAGTTTTTCTAAGAAACAACACTTTTGGATAATAGTGCAGTGTACTTCCAAGAGCACAATATGATAGTTGACCCACCATGCTATTGGCTAGTAACCTCAAAATTAAAAAATTCCCAAATCATCAAATATATACAATAGGTATAATTTAGATTGCATTGTCTTACTCATAGATTATTAGATATGCTCAATATATATTCATGTTTTACATAGAATTACACAAGTTTTATTAGATTGGGATCATCATGCATGGCACCATCATTCCCATTTCAATTTTAGATATGTAAAAACACATAATAATACAGCTCAATAAAGATTATATATGCATAGATATTAGAATTAGGGCCATGTGCACATCACATTATTTTCATATGATTAGTTTTGTACCAGTTCTCTCAGATGGAATGATAACTTCATATCATCCTCTTCATTTTATAACTTAGATACCATATGCACCAGGATTACACCATATTAATACCTCATTCCATCTACACCAATTGGCTTTACCAAGTTCATGTGTTCCTAAGTGAGCCCTTAGCCATTTTACATTTCAAAGTTCATGAGTGGGCCAGAGTCATCTTTTACAACTTCATGACACCACATAATTTAAGTTTTAGTCTATTCTACTGCATATGGGTATACAATGATGGAGTCATGACCTACTTTATTTATTGAGCCACTTACATAAGAGGTTTGGACAAGTCATCAATACAATCTAAGTTATTCACATATTATGGTCCACCAAATAGTGGTTGGAAATGATTGAGTCAAGTTCAAATTGAGTTATTTAGCCACCCACACATGATTAATGGGTAAGCCTTTAGCTCAATCCAAACTATTCACCATTTGATCACCATATACATACACATAGAGGATTTCACTAGGCTTTTGGATTGGTTTGCATATCCAGTGAGTTATATTTGTTACACTCCCCTTTCTCACATTTCATTACTCAGTTGGGTCTTTGATTTTAATAATTCTTAAGTAAGGATTGATTCATATATGTTTCATTTTTAAGATACGTAATGGAGCACCATTTATCTTCACCTCAAATTTAAGTCCAAGTACATTTCTCTTTCCTTTATCCTAGTCATTTCACTCTATTGCATTTCTAAAATAAAGTCAGGGGGGATGAAAATGTATACATATAAAATTTAAATTTAATGTAATAAGTGTCACCTTCGACCACCCTATACTTATCTTATCACTAAAACTACCTTAGGGCCTATTTTGATCCTTTTCTAGCTTTTGTGAGCATCAGTTAGAGCCATCAGTTATCACTAAACCAAGAGTTGCATAGAGCCATCAGTTAGGCATACTAATCCTTTTTCACATGTACTAGCCACCTATAAAATAACATGGCCCCTTACCCCTCACGAATATCTTTCCACTTTTTGGACTATCTTAGGGTCATCCTAGACTAATTTTTTTGTCTCGATAAGTATCAAAATACTGTATAAAGACTAGTCTCATTCATTTATTAGATTGATCTAAATTCTAAAGAACAAGCTCAAAAATAGTTATGTAAATTATAGCTATTGATCTCTATTTACCCCTCTTTTAGCATACATCCATCTATAGTATCTAAGAGCTCAATTTTAATCAAGTTTCTAGTCTCAATTTACACTCAAAGCATTCAAATTGGCATTCATACCCAGGCATACTACCATCACTCTCACTTGCACAAACACTTAGATTGGGAGAACTACATCAGTCTAAATCCCCTTTTGATGCATTATTATGAAGGTAGAATTTATCACATGGGGTGTTGAGGTCATGCCCATACTACCTTACTAACACCACTTTCTTTCCACCTGTGTTCATCAAAACCCTAAAAAACATTGAGGCATAGGGTTTCATAGTAAAATATATCAAAGCATAGAACAAGTGATGATCCAACTCTTGATCATATAGGCATAAGATTCACAAAATAGATTGAAGGTCTACCTATAATTTCACTTCTTCATCAATACATGGTCATTATCACCATACATAAGGTCTATAGAGTACTGTACTATAGGTAAATAGGGTCATGCTATTATCCTAAGAGAGTTTTCATAATTGTGCAAATCAATGGTTGTTGATACTCTAGTATTTTACTCCTTGATTTACTACTTAGTTCTTTATCAACTTAGAGTTACATTCCATAAATCTAAAAAGGATAAATCATATATAAAAAGGATTTACTCCCTCTCTCTCTCTCTCTCTCACACACACACATTTCAATATCCATTGTTATCTAAAAGCATTTCTTCATCAAATATACAAAAATACTACATTATTAATGGCCATCAAACTGTAAAATAATCGTCAATATTTTTTTTGAATGACACAAAGAAATGGTTATTTTATTGTTTTGTATAGTATTATGTTATTTCAAGGCATGAAATCATTGAATTATCATAAATAGAAACATATTAATGCACTCTTGTTTGATGCAAATTCTATTTTGAAAATGTTGTTGATTCATTTTTTTTAATTGATAATTTTGAACTAAGTAAATTTGTAGATCTATTATAATTTTTTATATAAGTTAAACTTTACAAGTGATTATGAGGTTAGGTTTAAGTTACAGTTATCATTAGATAAAATTAGTATCTATCGTGTGAATGACATAAATATTTCATTATTTTTGATTGAACCTTTACCCAAGAGAAACTCCATGGTTCATTTTTCCATTTTTTTTAGTCCTCTCCCTTCTATATCTTTCACTTAGTCACCAACAAGGGAACATAAATTGAGTGGTGATGCTTATGCCCTATCCATCTTCCAACATATAATATTGACCTATAAAAAGGTATTAAAAGATATAAAACATATTTTAAATCTCCATTTACATCTCAAAGCATTTACTCTTCAAACAAAAAACCAAAATACTACATTAGCAATGGTTCAAAACTAAATATTCCTTCCACAAATTTAAATACAACTATCCTTAGTTATTTTGCATCTTAACCCTTATTTAAAATGGATTATATAAATGTTATAAAAAAATTAGTACAAATAAAATTATGTTAGATGCATTCATGTAGAGATACTCACTTAAGCTTCACTCAGCTAATGGTGCAAAGACTTATCTATCAGAAACAATAATTTCATATTCATTAACCCAATTGATCTCTCTTTCACAGAATAAAGAATATAAATGAAAACATCACACATACATAATTATATTTACTCATTACGGTGAATTAAAAGATTTTTAAAGAGCCATAAGAGATCATCTAAGGGTTTGAAATTATATTCTAGTATTTTTAGTCATTCTAAAATAGAAAAATCAAATAACTTTCTAGCTTGACATGAACTTGGGATGAAACTCATACAACATCATGAATTTAGTATCATATGATATTTTTGAATTTTAGTCTCATTTGAACTTTCATGCAAAATGTTTATCTCATAATGACCTTTGGTTCCACCACGAAATCCAAACCCTCATATTTCCTTGCCTTAATTTTATCATCCACAAGGTTCCTGGAAATGGTATTCAACCCCTTCATTTCAAGGACCTTTTGAGCCATACCTAGAGCTTTAAAAGTCAAAACCGAAGCCCTACTTGTAAGAGTTTCAGAGATATCAGCACCATTCACTGTAAGTAGGTCAAGGATGGTATCCTTCCACACTCATAAAAAATATTTCAAAAAGAAATGATTTACAATTATAAGGAAATTACTTTTTGTATGAAAAACAAAATTCAAGTGTTGGGTTATTTTGCTCATTCATTAAATTCAATTTATTTCTCAGAAAAAGTTTTTAGTTTATTATAAATGCTTTTATTAGAATTTTATAAATTTTAGATGTGAATGACATTTTAGTTTAATGTTTAGTTATGATTTAATAAACTTAGAAGTGATATGTATGTATGTATGTATGTATGTATGAAGAACAATTTTAGATTTATTTCTATGTCGCATTGTTGTATCTACATTTTAGGGACATCAAAACATAAAATAATGCTCAAATCAATTTTTGGTAAATATAGAAAATAAATTACTATAAATTATAAAATTTGTTTATATAATAAAATTTTTTACCATTCTAATATTTTATTAGTATGTTTTTTAAATTTGTATTGTGTTTTTTATTTTTTTTCCCCTCCTTTCTTTCAAACTTAGATGAAAACACTATTGCGTGCTTAAAAAGGTTTGGAAAAACATTGGTAGGAATGACCTTTATCAAATCTGTTACTTGGAAAATTGACAAGGTTTATATTTCACATGTCACAAATATGAATTATGTAATATGTTACATTTTTTTAAGGAATTTATTCTATTGCAGTCTATCGTTCATTTGTTATTATTTTGTTATTTTATCGTAATTAGAACAAAAACAATGACTTTCAGTTTTCTGACAATATCAAAATGTGTTAGATGTCATTTGTTGATAATATTATTTAAAATATAGCATAAATGTTAAATAATTTTATATAAATTCTTATTTATATTTGACATCCTTTCTCTTCCAAACCATTAACAACATACTTATTTCATTTTATTGATGGCTACATTATACACCCTTAGTACAATTACTAGTTCCTAGTTGTTTCTAACGCTCAACATCTTCTTTTACATTCATTTATGTATGACATCAACATTAAGTGGCAATTAAACTCTTCTATAAGCCTCCAAATTTTCTTAGCAACTATTTTAATGGAGTTCATTTATCGTAAGTTGCTTTACAATGCAAAATGGCGGTGAAAAAGGGGTGCAGAATTGAGTTACAGAAACGTGTTTGCTGGTTGTATCTGTTTGATTTACATGTAATTAGCAATTTTACAATTTCCACGCCCCTGAGGCGTCTGAAGTTACAGACTAGAGACTGTAGGAAACCACTCTGTATTGAGTGTAGGAAGATATTTAAGTGTTTTAAATGTTTAGCGTGAAAATTTCTATTCTTTGTTAAAGAGAATAATTCTCTTACCATTAAATCGACTCAGTTTAATATGCTCATAAATAATTTTTAATAACTATATAAAATGAAAAGACAAAATTTTGGTGAATAATACAAATAATGGGAAAGTTTAAATAATGAGAAAGTTTCATGAACTGGTTTTAAAACATCTAAGGAATTATATTGTCAAATAACATACAATAAATGATTTTTTTTAGGATATTGATTTTAAAATTAAAAAAAAATCTAATAAATTAAGTTTAATAGATTAATATTGATTTTTATAACACTATTTTAATGTAAATAATTTTATAAATTTCTCAACAATATTTAATGAGATATTTAAAAATTTATAATCTCTTAATAAAATAATTATGTTAGATTAAATAATATTTAATCTTTTCTTTTCAAAAATATATTTTTTTACTCAGTACTTGAAAGTTTTAAGGATTCTAAGGCCTTTAACAAAAAGATTCAAAAAGAAACTGATATGGTCTGGTTAAGCATATATTCATGCAAAGACATAAGCCCAGACATACAAAATAGGTTTTAAACTAAAACCATACTAAAAGACAAACAATTTCATACATCATCAGCTATAAACATACTAAATACTACTAGAATATACCTTAAACTGAATATTAGCTTATTATTCTAGAATTACTAGCTCTAGCATTTCCCCCTAACTGGGCATCTTCTTTTCCTTCACAGTCAAATGTCTCGACCCGCTAGCACTATCAGCCAAAACTTCCTGATTTTTACCATCCTTCATTCTTCCCAACTTCACCAACTTCCTGCTTACTGGTTCACTTTCAAGCTGCTTGAAGGTAGAAAAAACTAACCTTTTCTGAACTCACCCTGAATCATCCCAATTCTGATGCTGCTTACCCTTCCACCATGGTGGCACTTTGAAAGATCCTCTCACCACACCTTTGCCAAGCTATTTGATAGCTTTGACTCGATCTAAAGAGTGCCTAATTACCCTCCATTCTTCAAGCATGGGAATTGGTTTAAGTAAGTATTCAATGACCACCATACTAACTCCCTATTTCTTTACAACATTCATCTACACCTCACAAGCCACTTCCACATCCTTCACAAAATCTACCAATGTCAGGGAATGAAGTTCCAATTCTTGAAATATAGCCAAAGGGACACAACCCAATAAATCTCTATGTAAAAAAGGTAACGTAGGGAAAGGCCCTAATGGAAGAGCTTCCAAAGCCTTTGCCAACTCCAATCTATACTCAAGCTAGATGAAAAATGTGATCATTTCTAACACATGATCCCTATCTAACATTATCAAACACAAATTTTATGCATAGAGAGAGGTCGGGTCTGAGTTAACTCTGACTCTCCTACTCTGCACTAGAAAATTCACACCCAACACCTGTTCTACTACTTCTGCCACCTCTGAAGAAGGAACCCAAAATACATTTGACAAGAGAGTGTTTGATATAGACCCAACATAATCCATTTCACAACTCTTGGCTCATCCAAAGGCCAAAGACCATTCAGTCGATTCCAAAATGAACCAATCCATCCTATCAAAGATCCTAGCATAGGAACTCTACCAAATGGAAAAGTCCATGTAACCACCTGGATAGAATGCCACTCACTTAATGATGCTTACCATTAATTTATCATGTCACAAAAACAAAAAGGCCATCATTAAAGGGAGTAGCCTATCCAATCACTAAACACCTAGGTTGGCAATGTCATCAAAACATCATCCTACTAGCTCCACTCGATGTCATCCATCACACCTAAAGGATGTTGCCACTCAACTATCCTACCAGCCTTGCAATCATAAATTAATTAGAAGATTTGATAATGATTTACATTTTCTTTTCCTTTCTTTTTTTCTTTTTATTTCTAAATATATTTTTAAAAAAACCATGACAAATTTGTTTCTAAAAAATAATTTAGGAGAGAAAAAAATTAAAAAACCAAAACGAACCAAATATATCAACATTATAAAATATCTTTTTAAAAAACATTTTAAATATTAATATATTTGTTAATAATTCAATCTACTCAAAAAGCCTGCAATCTGCCCATCTATCATTAACATTATCCAAACTTTCCTCCTCACACTGGTCAATAGCTGCATTAACCCAAAAACTCCACAACTTTATTATTCTCTATAAAATAGTGTTTTCAATTCCATCCTTCAAGCATTTCTAGTTTAGGCCATATAACATCTAAAATATTTGCATTCTTCCAAGATTTTGCCCTCATACTAGACAAAGCTAGCATAATCACCTAGGAATCTCCTTCAATTTCTAGGAAGGAGATTTCACAATTCAAAGTCATATTAACTCCTACTACTAAATCTTGAGCTTTGGCTTAAGTTAAGTATGTTAAATATTGGTCAAATATAGCATTTCAAAGTGTATGATACCAAATATGTTTGTCTACATTTTCCCCATTTTGTCATACCAATGGAATTTCTAGAGTAAAAGGATAAAAGTGTTAGTGTATGATTTTATTTTCCCATATTTTTTTATTATGGTTTTATTTTCCTCACTTGGATTTTTCTTATTCTTATGGATGAGCATGCTTAGGTGTACATGGGAGTTGCAGTTTCACTGCTATTATAGGAATAACTCCCCTGACTAGATATTTTGGGTATGGGAGTTATTCTTCTATTCTTGGCTTATGGAGGTTACAAATTCACGTCCCAATTTGTACATCCTATATTAGTAATATATTCATGGAGCCTGTTGGATGACAATGTTTTGCATATTACTCTCTTTAGATTTATCTCTTTCATAGGTTCATGTGCATTCTCTGTTCCAGTTGCTTAATCTCAGTGTAATCCATAATAAAAAGGTGATATAGATTACCATGATGGATTTTGTTAGGTAGGTACTGAGTGTTAAACCTTACTCCATGAAAAAAAATAATGAAACATGTAAAACAATCATTTCATTAATGATATATTTGTGAATTAAAAAATTAAAGAAATATGAAATTAAGTTTAAATGATTGAAAACACCTTTATTTATGTGAACCAAGTTGTCTTATGTAACATTGACTTGTTGAGACAATGGATAATGCACTGATCATGCCTCTTGGAAATTTCAATGTAAAAACATGTGCTCATCTAAATATTTCTCAGCCCTTATTAAAGTGTAGGAGTGCCTAAATGTTAAGGCTTACAAAAATTTAGTGCCACACAAATAAATATATCTTTGAAATGGAATCCACTATGGGTTTGAATAAATATAAGAAATACTTGAGAATCTTTTTAAATTTTTTGAATAAACTAGTTTATAAGGATTATATGCTTCAATTTCAGTATTTCATGAGCAATTATTGCGTATAATTTTTTTAGAATCTACCACATAGTCCTTGCATATGTTTTAATCCAATGGTAAAGGTGACCTAGAGGATCATCTATGCAATTTCATGTAACATGTTTGCACTATGTATCCAATGATTGGCTCTTGATTAAGTTGTTCCCTCACATTTTAAAGGACTATGCATTATAATGGCTTTATGATATCCCTACTCAATCCATTAAAAATTTTAATCCACTCACATATATGTTTTGGCACAGTTTTTAATCAATATCAGTGATACAATTTCCTATGCTCGAGTCACTCAACTAAATCAAAAATATAATGATCCATTAGTTGAATATGTCTTGTGATATAAAACCATATTAGTAGATATGACTAGCCCCATGGCAGATAAAGAAGTCCAAGACATATTGTAGAAAATTTTATTACCAGTATTACATAAACCTATATTATTTTAAAATTTTCCATCATTTACAAATCTATGCCATATATTTAAAGAATGAGAAGTAAAAATTATGTCCATGGGAAAATTAAAGTACACAACCATATTATACTCCACTAATAAGAGTTCAAATAAGATTCCATATAAGGTGAGGCCCAATGAAAATAAGAATGATCAAAAGAAAATAATTGGCATAGCCTTAGAGCCATCTCCTCATGTGGTTTTATAAATTCCTCCAAAGATACCTTTTATGAATCTTCCTAAATCCCCAACGTGCATTCTCTAGCAACTTTTGGAATGCAATGTCATATCTATCCCTTCCATCAAAGAGTTTGATACAAATAGTACTTTTCCAAATAATTATGATTCCAATGCATTTTATGATTATTACAAGGCCCTAGGCCATACTAAGAACATATGTATTAGCTTACAACATAAGATCAAATATTTTATATATGCTAATATCATTGATGTGAACACCCCCACAAAAACACCCAAAGCACAACAAGCTAAAGTAAAAGCAATGGAAATATTTTTTTATCCATTTCCAAAACATACAGATAATGAGATAGTAGACACTCTAGGTGTTAATTATAATTATCAAACAAATATACAACTAACTTCTTGTCCTACTCATAAAATAGACACACACCCTATAGATAATACCATTGGTGTGTATCAAAATATAGTGTGAGCTAGGCCTCTTTTATCACTTTATCAGAATTGGATATAGTTGATGATGAATCATATTTATACACACTAATTTTATGAGATTACATTGATCATCATCCTATTCAAAGTGTCATGGATGATAATAGGTCATTCATTAATATGTGTACTATTACAATTCTACATCATTTGGGCTATTTAGATCAGGGTATTTCCTAGATAGATACAGTTATTTGTGGAGTTAGTGGCCATTTCCAGATCTCCATTAGGATATTGTACTTTTATTATAGTTTGGACCCACGTGTGTGGCCACCAAATTCATAGAACATTAGAGAGTTAGCAATTTGGTTCTTTAACATAGTAACACTTCGTAATCTAATATTTTTTGAGGTGCTTGGTGTTTTCATTTTATTCCTACATGCCATGTATCTCATTATAAAATGGTGTATACAATGGTAATGTCTAGAATTACAGGAAATTATCTCTACTTTGTGATGTGTGGAAGGATACATTACTGATAGTTTGATGTTTAATCATAAAATTGAAAGATGCCAAACTATTTTACATTATGTTAGAGTTGGTTTTTAACAGACACTCCATGAAGATTGGGATGTCAAGGGGATATGGGATTTATAGGAGAATGAAGAATTTAGGAAAGAGGGACAAGCTGGGAAGGAGAAAAACTCTTCAAGAGAAGAACAAAGAGTTTTATAAGTTTATGAAGAATTGTAAGAGAGTCTATAACTCTTTGATGTGATATAATAATCCAATCAAGGAAATTGATTGATAGTGTGAGTTTGAATATGTTTCAGTTGTAATTTTTTTGAATTGATTTCAATGAATATGTGTTAATAGCATCAAGTCTTAGTAATGTGCTAATGTGTGTCCATGATCAAGTGTATGTCCCAAGCAACATATAAATAAAGATAGTCCTTAAGTGGACCCACTCTCTAGTGCTTGCATCAATAATTTTTAACTACTGTTTTAAAATTGTATTTTTTGTTTTTGGCAAACTTAGACAAAAACACTATTACATGCCTAAGAAATAGTTTGAGAAAACATTTGATACAATTAATTATTATCAATTTTTTTAGTAAGAAAATAGAAAATAATGCCATCTACATAAGGCAAACTTGACATGTTATGATTATTAGTTATGTAATGTGTTATGATTTTTTAAGGAATTTATTCCATTTTATTCTATAATTTGTTTTCTATTATTTCATTATGTCTATCTACCTATGAGACGTTGATCTCAATATAAACCAAAACATAAAGGTTTCATGCCCAATTTGTGCTCTATCCACTTCAAGCTATAGAAAAGGTCAAGACTTTACTCTCCCATTAAATAAGCAAAATAAAGCATTTGACTATCGAAAACAAAAATAAATGGGATTTAATTAAAAAAAATTATTAAATATAGGGATTATATAATAAATATCATTTATTAAATGTATTGATTTATATTCATTTCATATATGCCACTATATCATCGATAAAATACATCTCACCATTGATCACTCTTTATCTCTACATCATTTCTATGCTAACGTGTGCCACATCCCACAACAAGGTTGATCTGATTGTATTCATCCTCCAACATATGTTTTGGATTGTCAATCAAGTGCATAATGTTGGTGACGCTCATGTCGTGTCCACTCTCAAACATCTAATTTGGACCTCTAGAAAAAAATTTAAAAAGATTATCTAAAAATCCTATTCAATTTCCATTGTAATGAAAAAAAATATTCCTCTTTATAAAATTTCAAAATGTCACATTTTTAATGGTCAAAAAAATATATAATAATCATAAATCATTTTTTTGAATAACACAAATAAGTGGTTGTTTTTTATTATTTTTTTTTTTATAGTATTATGTTGTTTGGTGACATGAATTATTGTAAATAGAGATCTATTAATGCTCTTTTGTTTGGTGGAAATTATGTTGTGCATTGTTTTTAATTCATTTTTGTTTTTTACTAATTGGTAATTTCAAACTATGTGAATTTATATGTGTGCTTTAAGGTTCTAGATAAGGGGCTTCGTAACCAATTGTGCAAATAGGTTCCAATCATGGTTTATCATTAGCTCAAATTGAGATTTGTCTTGTGAATGGCATAAATCATTGGATATGTTCACATTTGTTATTGAACCTTTCGTCGAGGCAAGCTACATGCACCATTTTTTAAATTTTGTTGAATTTTCACCCTTCTGTATTTGCAACCTGATAACCGATAAGGGAATGCAAATCGAGTGGTGACACTCATGCCCTATCTATCTTTCAACATTTAATGTGAACCTATAAAAAAGCATAAAAACTACTTAAAACTCTTTTTAAATCTCCATTTTCATCTGAAATCATTTACTCTTCAAACAAATACCCAAAATACTACATTTCCTATGGTTTTAAACTAAATTTCTATATCATAAATATAAATATAGTTATCCTAATATATCTTTTAACATAAAAATTATTTATAAGAGATTATATAAATGTTAAGTGGAAAAAATGAGACAAAGAAAAATATGTTCGACACATTCACGTAGAGATAATCATTTAAACTTAACTCACCTAACAATAATTATATGCACTATAAATACAAACCTTATATTATATTAATAACTCATAAAATGAAATTGTACATCTTTACCTACACATTATAATCCAACAAAGATATCAATAATATTTAATATAAATATTTACATAAAAATATTATCATAAAAAATATTAATACCATTTATTCAATTTATTATTAACTCACCCTTCCATTTCTACAACCTAATTGTAGACATGGGAACACATTCCTTCCATCTATTCTCATGCCTTGCGACGTGGCCGTACTAATGTATGGAACACAAGGTATGGAACACAAGGTGCAAATCTAGTGATACGCACAAGAGGATGACTATATAATTTTATCCATTATTCCCACGTGAATATGCACCATCAGTTGGGTATTATACTTAGGGAAACCATGTTTATTTTCATATTAAAGTGATCAAATCACTAGTAATCATACACTTAAAATGCCACATGATGGTATCAATTGAAAGTTATTATTTTATGATATTTTTAAATTGAAAATAAAAAATATATATATATAAAAAAACGATTTTCAATTATTATATTCATCTTATTTTTAAAAGAATGACTTTTTTTTATTGATCATTGGAAGAAAAAATTTAATATTATTATAAATACTCTTCTCAGAATTTTTAAATATGAGTGGGTTTTTTTTTTTTTTTTTTTTAAGTTTAATTATGATTTAGTGTATTTTAAAATTATATTATTTTTAATTTTTTGATAGGAATTTTCTAAATTTTAAATGCGAATGTCTTTTTATCAAATATTTATTTAATACATTTGAAAATTAAAAGTTAAAAAACATAAATATAAAAATTATTTATATTATAAGTATAAATAAATTTTAATGTTATATTTTCTTTTATTATAATTATATATATTTATACAAACTATTTATGCAGAATAAATTTGGATTTATTTGCATATCATATTGTTGTATTTATATTTTAAAGACAAAGTAATGTTTAAATCAGTTTTTTTTAATTTTTTTTTTTTTTTTTTTCAAATTCTACTAAAATTTATTTATATAATAGATTTTTTTTTATTGTGTTTATATATATATATATATAAACATTTTTTCTTTTTCTTTTTTTTCAAGTTTGAATAAAAATATTATTGTATTTCTTTAAAAAAAGTCTAAGCAAATATTGATAGCAGTACTATTTATTAAATGTGTTACAAATTTTTTTGACAAACTTATCATGTAAATAAGTTATATTTTACATGTTACAAATATGAGTCATGTAATATGTAATAATTGTTATAAAAATTTATTCTATTTCAATTTATTTTAATTAAATTTAAATAATAATTTTTAATTTTCAAATAATATCAAAATATGTTAAATGTTTTGTAATAATATTATCTTGATTATAATATAAATGTTAAATAATATTATGCAAATTCTCATTTTCATTTGGCTTAATTTTTTTTTCTAAACAATTAGTAAAATATTTCTTTTCAGTAGAATACTTCTTTCACTTTATTGACATTTACATGTAATTAGATGACTCCTAATTATTTCTAACACTCAACATCAATTTTTATAATTGGTTGTTAATTTTTTATAGTTTGTTGGTTACATAATGACCCTAGAAAACGGGTCTAGAAGGCATGTTTATTGGTTACATAATGACAGATTTTAAGACGTGCCGACTCTTTTCAGCATATTTAAGACCATTAATGTCATATGGTATTGATAGTGGAATATAATATTAAAAATAGATAATTTTATTCAAATTAATGTCATATAGTATTAATAGTCGAATATAATGTTCAACGTATATAATTTTATTCAGTCAATACTATTGATAGTTGGATATAAAATTATAAGTAAATAAAAAATTATAAGTAAATAATTATTTTTAATGTGATAGAGAAAGCTAAATACTACCACTATTACTTAAGATGTGTCAACTCTTTTCAACTTATCTAATATCACTAATTAATATAACATGATGCTGATAGTAAAATATAATGATAAAAACAAATGATTTTATTCAAATTAATACCATATAATACTGATAGTGAAATATAATCTTTAAAATAAAATATAATATTAAAAACAAATAATTCTATTCAAAGCCATAGAGAAAGCCAAATACTATCAGTATTATTCAATTGGCAGTGACTTCATGATTGCCTTAAAAATACCTTCAATAAATTCCAGTGGCATTCCCTAGAATTGTAGAACATATTTACAAATATGTAGATTTTGAAATCTTTTATTAAATTTACTTTATAATATCAAACTTGCATTCATAGATGTTGAATTGAAATATAAATTATATTTTTCCAATATAATATAGATACAATTACTATTTTACTTATTAATATATTAAGTAAGCATTTACATTTTTATGTATATATAAAAATAGATAAAATATAAATTACATTTTTCCAATATATTATAGATATAAATATTAATTTACGTAGTAATATATTAAGTAAATCTCTGCATTTTTATAAACATAAAAATAGATTTCAAAAAAAAATAATGTCTGTGTGTGTGTGTGTGTGTGTGTGTGTGTGTATATATATATATATATATATACACATATATATATATATACACACACACACACACACATATATATATATACACACACACACATATATATATATATACACATACATTCTTCAATCAAAAAAATATAAGCTTTCTAACAAGAGGATAGAGACAATTATTCGTACATAATTTGCACATAACTTGTATAAAAGAAAATTAAATCATTGTTAGCAATAAAAATAGCACCAACAAAATATTTTCCCATCATTCATGTAAAGATGATCTGAAATTAACCGACCCTCACAATAATTGCATGAACAATTCTTATTTTATCCACTTCTAAATTAAGAAAACTCAAGCCTTCACTCTCCCACTAAATAATAAAAATGAATGTTTCACTATCAAAAATGAAAATAAATAAAATTTCATAACAAATTTATTATATATAAAGATAATATAATAAGTATAATTAATTCAATTTATTGATCTCTTTTCATTTCATATATGCCACTATGTCATCAAAAATGTCACCTCACTATTAATCATTCTCTATCTCTACATCATTCATGTGCTAACACATGTCACATCCCGAAAGGAGGGTGATCTGATTGTATTCATCGGTGTGGACCTATGATCAAGTGTAAAATGTCTATGACACTCATGTCTTGTCCACTCTCAAACATCTAATTTTGACCTCTACAATTTTTGTTTAAAAATACTATCTAAAAGTCCTTTTCAATCCTCATTATAATCTAAAAGCATTTTCTCTTTAGAAAATATCAAAATATTGCATTTTGAATGACCAACAAACCATATAATAATCATAATACATTTATTTAAATAACATAAATACATGATTATTTATTTATTTATAATATTATGTTGTTTGGTAGCATTAATTAATTGAATTATTGTAAATAAATATTTGTTAATGTTCTTTTGTTTGGTGGAAATTATGTTATACAAATGTTGTTAATTCAAAAAAAATTCACTATTGATAATTTCAAACTATGTAAATTTGTAGATATGTTTTAAGGTTTTAGATAAAGTGTTTCATAATCAATTGTGAAGAAAGTTCTAATTATAGTTATTATTAGATCAAATTAGAATATGTCTTGTGAATGACACAAATAATTGATTATTTTTTCATTTTTTATTGAAACCTTCTTCAAAAAAAACTACATGTATCAATTTTTTGATTTATCAAGTCTTACCCTTTTGTATTTATGACATGGTCACTAATGATGGAATGTAAATCAAATGATGACACTTAAGTCTTGGCCATCTTCTAACATCTAATGTAGACCTATAAAAAGGTATAAAAAACTACTTAAAACTCCTTTTCAATATCTATTTTCATCTTAAATCCTTTACTCTTCGAGAAAATATCTAAAATACTAAATTACAAATGGTTTCAAACTAAAATATTCTTTCACAAATATAAATAAAACTATCCTTAGATATTTTTACTATAATACTTATTAAAAATGGATTATATAAATATTTAAAAAAAAATAGACAAAGGAAAATATCTTCAACATAAACATGTAGAAATACTCATTGGAGCTTAGCTCATGTAACAATAATTGTATGAAATATAAATTTGGGCCATATGTGCTATTAATAATTCATGAAATTAGGTTATGTATTCTTACATATATATTATAATCCAAAAAAATATTAATATTATTTAATATAAAAAAATTATTATTTACATAATAAAATTATTCTAAAGAGTTCAATAATACTATTTAGTCACTCACTTTTTTCTATTTTTTAACCTAGTTATAAATAGGGAAACATTTTCAAGTTTACATTATTCTTAGACCTTACGATGTGGCTGCACTAATGTACACCATGTGTCATACACCATAAACAAAATAATTTGATCATATTCATTATCCATTATCTTTCATCAGGTATGAAATAAGAGATGCAATCTAGTGATAAAGACATAGAGGAGGAAAACATAATGTTTGGACCCTAACTTTGGTTTGTTGAAGTTTTTTTGCCAACCTAATATCCACCTTAGTGCATCTAGATATTTTGGCAAGTAGCTAGGTTAACGATTTTGATAGCTAGTTGGAGGATGTAATGCAAAACATGTGCTAGTTGGTTGATGGCTAACCAATTCTCAAATAATTAGGGCATCAATGAAAATTTTAAGGAGGATGAAAAGTAGAAATCCAAGACACTCAAAATGTTGAATATGACCATGATTTCCTATTGGATGCCACGCTTGATGACTAGTCTATCTGTGAGGTTCTTGTAAACACAGGCATTAAGGCCAACATATTGATAAAGACTATTTGGGAGAAAATAGGTAGCCCAACTTTGAGACCTTTCCCTCATGTGTAGATATCATGGGCACCAAATTATTTGTTGACTTTGAATTAATAGAGTTAATAGAGCAGGACAATAAATTGCCACTTCTGGGAAGGTCATGGTGTTATGTAAATAATGTATACATGCACATTAATAGGCACTACATGACCTTTGAGAATGGAAAGGAGAGAGTATTCATACTTCTTTCAAATGACTAAGGACCCCCCTATTTTGAGAGCATAGATATTGACAATGAAATCAACCATATCTATAACATCTCATCATAAGGAATCAAGACCCTAAAGCCAAACCATCAAGGAATCCTCTCTTGGAAGGAAGGATAGTCAACCTCAAACACCGTAGGTGTTGCATGTGATAGGTGGGTTGAAGAAGCATATGAGATAACTAGATGATCATGCCACTTAGTGCAAGTAAAGACACCAAAACCAATAAAGACAAGCTTGGTATAGATTGATCTTGCTCCTAAAATATGGAGCCCTTGCACCAAGAAAAGGGGGAAAAGAGTGTTTTAAATTAGTAATATTAAGCTTGTTGCATTCCTAAGGTATGAAGGAATTAATCATGTATACGACTATGTCTACAATATTAAGGTGTGCATACCAAAGGAGGTCGATAGAATGGGCACACTAGTGTACACATTGAAAAATAACTACCACTCATTGGTGGGTAGTACAAAAGCCTAGCTTACCAACTTGGGAATATATCAAGGTATCCATTTACATCATTTTTGGACAAAGCAACGAGGACTTGCACATTTCATCTTACTCTAGAGAATCTGACCCCATAACACATGTATGACTTTGTGAAGAAACATGGACTATTTGTGGTGAAAACAACCCCAAGAAATATATGGGTGTATGCCTTCTACAAAACCTCAAAGATTTGGTGGAAAACATGGTAGGTAGTAAATGAGATGTGCCATGAAATAATAGACTGAGATGCCCTTAAGGAGCAGTTTGTTCATATCATCTCCTTCTCTTCACAAAATATTGAACTAATTGAGCCATTATAGGTAGTGTACATGTCAGTGTTTGAGGACACTGCTATATTGACAGAGTGCCTAAGGGACATGTTCGATGAAAAATGGTTAGCACTCCCAAACTTATTCTAAGAACAAATTCTAAACAATAACTCTAGTGATAAATATGATGACACTTGGAAAGTGTGTAACTCAAAAAATTTGGGAAGAGGTAAGAAGTTAGTATGCTAAGTTGAGGATGGTACCCCAGAAGAAGAATAACTTACCCATCTTTGGGTAGAGATAATTGAGGTCAATATATAGTTCATGAATTCACACCAGGAGAAGCATGAACATTATTAGGCACCATTTAAAAATATCAAAGTAGATATTAGCTCGAAGGGGAACCCAAAATTGCCACTCTAGGTGACTATTGGTTTGACGTGAAACTAGTGCATATTTTTGTAAAATAATTCCAAGACCTATTTCAATGAAACTATAAGGATATACAAGGAATCCACCATCTCTCAAGAACATGATCATCAAATTAGTTGATGGTGCAAGACCAGTCAAGAAGCAACCCTATAGAATGAACCCAAATCTTCTATCTAAGGTCAAAACTAAGATCGATGACATGCTAGATATAAGAGTTATCTACCTAGTGTAGTAGTCTGAATGGGTCATCCAAATGGACATCAACATCAAAAAGGATGGGCACATTCAAATTTGTGTTGACTACTAGATGTTGAATGTTGCTTACATGATCGACCCCTTCCCAACTCTGATCATAGATGAATTATTTGATGGCATCATAGGCTATGAAATATACACATTTATTGATGGATTTTTAGGTTACCATCATGTCTAGATCAAGGAGGAAGACAAGCTAAAAAATATCTTTATAATCGAATGGAGATATTTTTCATATAAAGTGATGCCCTTTGGGCTAAAGAATGTGCCAATAGTTTTCTCCCAGGTGGTGATCATCGCATTCAAGGAATTTATTCACAAGTTCCTCTAGGTGTATTTAGATGATTAGACAGTGTATGGATTAGTAAAATATCACTATGATAATTTGTGCTGAATGTTAGAAAGGTACGAATAGTTATAAATTTCTTTGAATCTCAAGAATTGATTTTTGTGACACCATTTGACACAATCCTCAAGAACATCATTTTCAATGATGTTATACTCATTGATCCATCCGAAATTATAATCATCCTTCAGCTTCAAATACTATAAAAGTAGAACGATGTTTGTGCCTTTCTTGGACATTGTAGATATTATAAGAAGTTTGTAAGGAATTATGCCAAGATTTTGTCATTTCTAGAAGAAGTATTGCAGAAGGATGGCCCATTTTATTAGGGTGAAATGCATGAGGATATTTTTGAGACACTAAAGCTAAAGATGAAAAGTGTTCTAATAGTAAAATTTATCGATAGGGTGACTCCCTTCCATGTCCACATTGATGCCTCTAATATTGCAATCGGTGCCATTTTCACATAGCTAGATGAAGGAAAAATGGATCATCCTTTTATTTTGCAAGTAGGAAATTGACCAAAGCAAAACAAAATTACACCAAAACTAAATGCGAGGAACTTGACATGGTTTATTCCCTAAAGAAGTTTAGACATTATTTTCTAGTGACCCCATTTGTCTTTTTTACTAATCATGAGGTGCTTAATTACATAGTGAACAATCTCATTTTACATGAGTACATTTACTAATGGATCATATTATTATAAGAGTTCCAATTTTTTATTATAGTCAAGCCTAGAAAGCAAAACTCAATCCTAGACCATATATCCTACATCAACTATAAAGATGCCATCATGCTAATTGAATATAATATGCTTGACACATAATTATACAAGATTTGACACATCCCAAAAGGGTTAGCATAGATCATAATGTTTCTAACCTCTAGATCTATGCCTTAGGCCATGACCACTAAATAAAAAATGTAACTTTGGTTCATGTCACTTAATTTTAAGTTATTGGTGGGGAACTATAAAAATTAGGCTATGATGAGATCATATGCCAATGTGTGCTAGAGAATGAATGGGACCTGGTAATGTAAGAAGCACATGAGGGGATTGATAGAGGCCATTACACTAGAGATGCCACAACATGAAAATTTCTACAATCAAGCTTTTGGTGGCCAACTATGCTTGATGATGCAAAACAATACACCAAAAAGTGTGACATGTGCCAGTGGACAAGAAAACCAAACCACTAGGATGAGATGCCCCTCATCCCTATCCTTGCACAGGTGCCATTCAAAAAGTGGGCCAATGATTTTATTGGGCCTAACACTCCCACCATAAGGTAAATAATAACAAGGTATATTTTGGTTGTTATAGATTATTTTACTAAGTGGGTAGAAGCAGTGCCAACAAAAGAATATAATGTCATGACAATGTCAAGATTCATTTGTAAAATCATTATCAGTAGGTATGGGTGCCTACTCAGCTTGACTAGTGATTGTGGGACACATTTCAAGAATGAAATAGTTTGGATCCTATTATTTGAGTATATGGTGGCACAATATAAAACCACACCCTACCACCCCGAAGCTAATGGCATCATGGAAACATTGAATAAAATACTGGGGACATGACTAACAGAAATATTTGATGTTAGTCTCAAAGATTTGGATAACCACATGTTAACTATGTTATGGGCCTATTGCAATACATACAAGAACTTAAATAAGGCTACACCATTTTAACTGGTGTTTAGTACAAAAGCCATTTTACCTATGGAGTTCCTAGTTCCCTCATTGCACATTATGTGTATTGGTCAATTAGATGACCAAGAGTCATTAAGCACACGCCTAGAAGATGTGGAGAGGCTGGATGAGACATGTGCCTAGTCACAAAAGACCCAGTAGATAAAGAAAGCCTGACAAAAGACATGACATGATATTCACATTAAGGGCAAGGTGTTTACAGAAGATGCATTGGTCCTTTTGTATGATTCTAAGTACCGAAGGCATGCAATTAAACTAAAGATCAAGTGGATGGGACCTTATGTAATCCACAACATCTTAGATATTAGCACATAGAATCTGTGCATGTTGATTGGTGAAATGCTCCCTGATTATTTCAATGAAAACAAATTAAAATTATAAAATCCATAAAAAGGTGATTGCACCTTCTAACTCCAACTTTTTGGTCAAAAGTGGGTGCTTTATATTATGAACATAATAAAATTGGTGTGAGTCAAATCTTTGCCTAATGTTTTATTTCTTTAGTGTTGTTTAAATAAGAGTGATGATTTTCAGACTGTAGTAGAACATTTTTGGCATATTCACTCACATAGATCCAGTCATGTGAGTCAAGTTTGGTCACTTTTAAGCACATGTGGCTAGACAACTAAGTTTTTAGGCACTATGAAGTCTATTAAGATAATTAAAATATGAGTAAAATTAGATAAGTAAAGCACACATGAAGTTGTTCATGTGTAAGAGACTAATAGGAAATAATGAAGCACTGGAAGACTAGTGCAAATATTTGTATGGGGTAGGTAAGTCTGAAATAAGAGATAGTAAATCTCATAGAAATTGATAGAGATAGTGAAGCAAGCTTGAAAGGAAGCACAACACTAGAGAAGAGATGGAACCTAGGACATTGAATCACACACATGTGAAGCGTTGTACCCAAATAACCAAAAAATAGGCAAGGTTCATGCCAAGATGAAGAAAAAATCACAAGTGACCATTTTAATAGTTGGAACCCAACCAATAGTTAGTAGGATGTGACCATTTGAATTACCTGTCACTTCCCCAAAGAAACAATTACTAGAGTTAATGCTACAGAATGATGATGGAAAAACAAAAATCCACATTAATGAGTAGATGGTGATGGATTATAGTGGATTTCATGGATTTTAGTGAATTTTGAACATCTCAATGATGCCATCCATAAATTTAGTATACGAGAACAACATATGAGGCCAAATTTGGTAGAGGTAGGTGGTATACTTATCATTTTTAAATAGATTAGAGAAAGGAGTCGAAGATACTAGAATGAAAAAAATTATACAAGAGATAAAACAAGTTTCCTATAACCTTCCTAAGTGTGTGAAAAAGAGTGAACAGGGGATTGCATCTTTCCCTAAGGTGAAGAGGAGGAAAATGGACCAAATTTGAATGGGAAATAATAAAGTAGAGGTTTTACCAGGAAAACCAGTCTACCATTTAAGGGGTAGGAATCTCAAGAGCTAAACATGTAGCTACATTTCCCATGGCTATGAAGTAGAATAGACACCATTTTGGGCTTCAATAGGATCAATTGATCATGCTTTAACAATAGCAGGTTCAGGATGGGAAAGAAAAGATTGAGCATGAAAGTGCTAGAAGGGCACAATGATGCAAAGAAAGAAAAAGTAGTGAGAGAAGAAACCATTACAAAATATGAGGCATAAATGGTAAAGGGAGTTAGCATTGTGGAGATTTATTCAACCATGAGCACAAAGCTCACCTATCGATAAATGGAATTCCCATCATAATTGATGGTGGGGGAAAAGTGGGTATCCTTCGCCCATGTATGTAAGTTGAAAGACTACAACTATAGAATAGGTACCAATGTAAAAGAGTTGAGTAACTATTGGATGATGGATACAAGGAAAAAGACAAAGGTAGGCACTGTGATCTTTAATTTCTGCATTAGAGACAAGTTTTAAACCATGAGCACAACATAATTCTTTGAGCTGCTAAGTTTAAACAAGCTAGAAGACCTGGTACATTTCATTCTCTTACAGGTGCATGGTGACTGATTTTATTTTTCTAAATGATGCATGAGAATTTTTGTAATCCATCTAAGCATAATCATAAGGCTACCTTGTACAAGTACATATATAAGGGAGATGATACATGATGATGTAGAAGTAGAGAGGGTCACAAATATCTTGGGCTATTACAAGCTTGGACTTTTATTCCCCATAAAAGACATTCAAGAACTTGTCATAAGGGCAGAAGTGCACCTGGTATGCACCAAATTTTCTCTAAAAGTCAATGGTCAAACATAACCAAACCCTTTGCATTTCCCACCACATGACATAGGGAGAACTTTTCAACATATCTTAATTTATCATAGAAGAGATCATAAAGAATGTGTAAGAATGTCATCAAGTTTGTAAGACTTTCCAATGGGGGTACATGATTATCCTAATGGTAATGAAGGAAATAGGTGTGTTGGATGGTGACGATGACCACCTATGGGTGTTTCCACCAAATCATGAGTCCCTAGTGGTGAAGTACCAGGACTACATCTTACCCCTCCCCCCCCCAATTTTTTGTAGAAGTAAAAAAACATAGTGTAGGGGTGGTTCGATAAATATATGGAGGCCTTTGGAAAGGAGTATCACATCCCACAAAAACTCCCTCAACAACTTGTGGGAACAATAACCTTCACCATGATGCAAAACTTCTGTGTGGTGCACCTAGAGCTCACTAATGGAAATCTTTCATGTTAGATCTGATTGCTTTATGCATTTTTGGCCAAATTTTTGGCCTAGAGCAACAAGGAGACCCTTGCATTGAAGGTATAACCCTTGAAATAAACATTGAGAAGCCTCAAGATGAAGAAATGGATGAGGAGGAAAAGTTCAATGAAGTAACCCCCAAGGACCAGACAAGTGACTCCTCAAAGGATCACACTAAAGAGAACAGTGGTGGTAGTGAAGGGGAAGAAGTGCACATGGAATAGAAGGCCATCATCAAAAATGGCAAAAAAGAGATCCACATTAGATAAATGGTGCAGAAGGATTTGGAGGATGAATATTTATACTTGTAAAAAGTTATGCCCCCACAAGCCACCAGGACAAGGATGGGAAAGAAACTTTCATTTTCATTGGACTATTACATGGTCGAGGCCTAATTTGAAGTACCAAAAGATGCAACTTCAATCCTAGAGGATACAAAGGAAGGGCAAGAATCTCTTCTTATTGACCCATGGGCCATGAACCCAGTCTAATCTGGGAATGCACTTATAAGAATGGCCATAGAAGTAATTCACCAAAATGTCATAAATGATGGCAAGGTGAGGAAAGTAAAAAATTTCCTTAAGGAAGAAAAAGAGGAAGCATAGGCTAAAAACTTCAAATTACCATAGCTTTGTGAGCATGTGGATGTGGCCAAGCCATTTATTTTGATCGATGTCAACACCTCAGACCTATCAGAGGTTAATAAAATTTGTGTATTGGTGGAGTATATGCTCCCAAAACTCTAGCCTAAGTCATAACAATAAGAAGAATAAGAGGAAAACCACAACATTATGTTAAAGAATGAGCTATTAGACAAGCTACAAAAAGTGGAGGATGTTTTCATAAAGTTGAAAGAAAACGCAAAAATAGTAGACGCAATGTTATTGAACTTCTCCAACCAAGCCTCAGTGATAGGTACATGATTGAAATAAGTAAAGAATTAGAAGAAGCAACTGATGATAAAAGTGTACTCTTTAGATAAGGTAGAAAGGTCACAGATTACAAGAAGTGTAAATTCATTGAGCAATCAGATCAATGATGAGGAGATAACCTTGAAATAACTCTTATGCACCCTGCGAACTAAGGCATGTGAGCAAGCGGAGATTTTGGATAGAAGTGTGGCAAGGGCATAGGCCAACCTAGAATCCTTTAGAAAGGAGTTAGATAAAATAGATACACCTATTCTAACTACTACTTCAACTAAAATTGATAGCACCATAAATGAGATCAAGCTAGCCATAAAGGGCTTTGAGGACTTCAACACAGAGCTCTAGGAAAATGCACCTAAGTTTTGTACTCCTAAACGTTTGATGGCATAGTCTAAGGGCAGACTAGGGTTTTTATATGGGGTATTTTTGGTCCCATATCTTTGGTTTGTTGATATTTTTATACCAACTTGATATCCATCTTAGTGCATCTATATATTTTGGCAAGCAGTTAGCCTAACAGGTTTAATAGTCAGTTGGAGGATGCATCACA
The DNA here is from genome assembly GCA_037957365.1 of Torreya grandis. Classification (NCBI taxonomy): domain Eukaryota; kingdom Viridiplantae; phylum Streptophyta; class Pinopsida; order Cupressales; family Taxaceae; genus Torreya; species Torreya grandis. Next base: position 1,832,463 of record JARHVA010001599.1, on the reverse strand, counting down.
AAACATGTGCTAGATGGTCGATGGCTAACCAATTATGGGATAATCAAAGCATCAATGAATATCTTAAGGAGGATAGAAATTAGAGCCTAGGAATCATGGGATCATGGAGTCATCAGTTATGATGACAAAACTCTAGCTCACTACTAGCATGTAGCCTCCACTCTGGCAAAGATGCTCCTGAAGACCTATATAAAGAGCTCGAGCTAGAAGAGGAAAAGAGGGAGAATCATAGTGAAGCTCTGGTGAAATGATTTTGGAAGCATGCCTTGTAAAGTTTGATCTAGAAGCCATTAATGCCGCCTAAAGCTTTAATTAAACTTAGATATATAATGGAGGCCACCCTAGCTCTAATTGTATGTGTCCAAGTTTACCTGTGAACCTCTGGGTTGTAGATAGTATGTCTTTGTATGTAAACTTTTATTATAGAGTTTGAACAATGATTAATGGTGTTGCTTTGAAATACATTTGGGTTTGTCTTGGTTTGGATGTGTTGTAGTATTACAATGGGATGCAAGTGTTTGTGTTATGTTGCATATTGGTTAATTATGTGATATGAAGTTCATGTCTTTTTTTGGTTTCATATTTTAATGGAGTCTCTATATGTTCATGACATCATCATCATTCTACATGTGAAATGAGTAAAGATTTATGCCCATGAACACAATCCTTATTTAATTTGCATATGTTAAGTGTAGGATATAGCTTAAACCAAATTAGTTGTGACCCACTTAATGCCTATATGACCTCAGACTTACCCTCAAATAGGCTTGTGCCTATTTTTTTGCTCCTTATTTAAGTTATCTTGTATTGTTTGAGCCCTCCTTTTCAAGTCTTGCACCATGGCTCAATTAGCCCAATGCAGACGCCAATTCCTTCTCAATTGTACTTTGGATGACCACATTGGCCCTGTGTCCTATGTGAATTGATTTCGATGCAATTAAGTGTTTAAATATTGAGGGAAAAAGGAGACATCCTATACTTATGATTGTTAGAAAATAACCCCTCCTAAACTTTTAACAACACATAATTTTATTCATTATTCACATATGAATGTGTACTTTCAATTGGGTATTAATCTTGAGATTCAAACTAGTAGATATATTTAGAATGGATGTATATTATATTTATGGAATTATATTTATTTCTTCTCATTAAAATAATTAAATCACCTTTAAACATACATTAGAAATGACACATGATGGATATTATATTGTGATTTTTTTAATTTTCAACCTAAATAAAAACATTTTAAAAAATCAACTATTATATTTATTTTATTTTTAAGAATGATTTTTCCTAGATTAATCATTTGAAGAACAACTTTTAATAATATTGTGAATGTTTTTATTATAATTTTATAATTTGTATTTGCAAATAGCATTTTCTCTTATGTTTAATTATGATTTATTGGATTTTAAAATTAAATTATTGTAAATTATTTTCTTAAAATTTTATAATATTTAAATGTGAATGGTGCATTTTAAAATTAAAAGTGTATATATATATATATATATATATATATATATATATTGCAAATGTAAATATCTTTTTAATATTATATTATATTTGATTATATATGTGTATGTTTATACAAATTATTGATGTAAAATAAATTAGATTTATTTATATGCTACATTGTTGTATTTGCATATAATAGATAAAGTAATGTTTAAACAAGTTTTTTTTTAAATATAAAATAATATTTTTTATTAAAAAAATATAAAATTTGTTTATATAATAAATTTTTTAATTATATTAATAATTGTTTAGATTTTTTTTTTCCAAAATTATATTTGTATTTTTTTATCAAGTTTAAATGAATACAATAATACATACTAAAAAAATTTGGAAAAACATTAATAATAATAATGTTTATCAAATTTATTACTAAAAAATTTGACAAGTGTGTCATGTAAATAAGACATATCTTACATATTACAAATATGAGTCATGTCATATGTAACAATTGTTATAAAAATTTATTTCATTTCATTATCTTTTGTTTGCCATTATTTCATTGTATCTATTTTAATTAGAAAAAATAATAATTTTAATTTTTTGATAATATTAAAATATATTAAATATTATTTATTAATAATATTGTTTCCAATATAATACAAATGTCAAATAATTTTATAGAAATTTTCATTTTTAATTAACTTCATTTCTCTTTCAAAAAATTAACAAAATATTTCTCACTTGTTAATGTCTATATGATCAACCCTTCATGCAATTGAGTGACATTAAGTGGCAATTAATCTCTATTATAAGCCCCCAATTTTTCTTAGTAACTATTTCAATGGAGTTCATTAATTGTAAGTTGCTTTTCGGCCAGATGTAATACATGGTAAAACGTTACAATACAAAATTTCAAAGGGGGTACATAATGCAGAATTGACTTACATAAACATGTTTGTTGGCTATGTAATGAGCATGGAAAACTGGTGCAGAATTTGTCATAAACGTGTCTGCTGGTTACATCTGTGTGATGTATAGTTGCTTGCATATGTTTGGCCAAATTTAGAGAAATGCTTGATTGAGAAAAATTGGCCAAAAAAATATATAAAAACCCCTCTTCAAGATACTTCCACCGATGTGTACTCTCTTACACACATAAGACATGTGATGCCTGAACCAATGTACACGTCCAACATGAGGCATCTGAAGTTGCACGAAGACACTGTATTTATTGCAGGAAGACATTAAACGTTTATATCTCTTTGATTAAGAAAATTTATCAAAAAATATATAAAAAATTCTTCTACCGATGTGTAGATGTTCAACATGGAGCGTTTGAAATAGGAGACCACTGAGTATTTACTGTAGGAATATTAAGTATTTATATATATATATATATATTTCAAAGAGAACAATTTCATCATTATTAAATTAATTTAAATTTAATATATTAATTTATAAATGATTTTTTAAAATTATATAAAATAAATAAACAAAATTTTAATATACAAAATAGAAAAAATTGATATTTAAGAAATTATAACTCTTTTTTCCTATTTAAATATTAGGAAAGTTTTAAAATGTTAAATAAAATTAAACATTTTTTTCTCTAATGAACAAGTTTTTTAAAATAGGAAGCTTTCAAATTTATTGAACTTATTTTAAGGTTTGTACGGAATTATATTGTCAAATAACATATGATTAATGATGTTTTGAAGATGTTAATTTTAAAATAAACTTTTTTCATAAATTATTTTAATGGGTTAAAATTTAATTTTTATAATATTATTTCACAATAAATAATTTTATTAATTTTTCAATAATATTTAATGAGATATTTAAAAAGTACTATTTCTAAATAGGATTATTATTTAAATTAAATAATATTTGATATTTTACCTTTTCATTTTTTATTATTATTATTATTATTATTATTATTATTATTATTATTATTATTATTATTATTATTATTATTTATTATTATTTAAATAATTTTATTGAAAGGATTTTTTTTAATTTTGAACAATAATTAAAAAGAAGTTGATTTATTCATACATCCAATAATCTAAACCTAACTAAAATGATTATCCTTTAATTTTAAAAATTAAGCTTCATAAAAGTAAGACTCGATCTTTACATTTTTATCATATTAATTTTAATTTTAAATTTCTATTAAATATATTAATTTGTATAAATAAAATTTAAAGTACTACTTACTAAATTTGAATCATCCTACTTATTCAAAAAAAAAAAATTGATAGCAGTAATTTAATCAACAGTCCTTAACTATTAATATAGTATATGGTAAAAGAAAAGAAAAATAAATATATTTTTTGTATTTTTATTTATTTATTGAGTTTTGAACAATCTATTTTAAGTGTTATCATGTATTTAATACTGTTTATTAAAAATATTAATTGTATTTACAATTAAATAAGAAATATAATTATATGACCATTATTTTTACTCTATTAAAATCTAAATTAATTATCAAACAGTTTTCCAAATACATTTGAATTGTTTTAATGTGAAAAACTTATTTTCATGAAAGTGAGATCATATAACTATTAAATTTACTCTATTAAAATTTAGATTAATAATCAAACAGTTTTTAAAATACATTTAAATTATTTTAACATGAAAAACTTATACTGATAAAAACTAAATCATAAATTCAAATCCATATATATACAAAATAATTTTTTTTGGCAGTCACTACTCATTGTCATAGACCTTTACCAATCCTATCCCCGTACTGAAGTAATAAATATTCCATTCCATTGCAAAACAAATCCACTATGTCCAACAATATTTATTACTTCAGTACGGGGATAGGATTGGTAAAGGTCTATGACAATGAGTAGTGACTGCCAAAAAAAAATTATTTTGTCATTCCACCCGTGAATTTTTTTAATATCTATATGTTCTTTTCACTATAAAAAGCCAAACTGGCTTTAAATTTCCACAGGAAGAGTTTGACAGACATCTTAGATTTTATAGAGATTTCATCATGGATTGCTCAAAGAGTAGGCGTGCATGGACTGCGAATGAAGATGTGGCACTCATGGAGTACGTTGAAGCTCATGGCAGTTCTCATTGGCCATCCATTCCTAAGAATGCAGGTGATATCCTCATTTATTTTCTACATTCATTAAAAAATAGAAAATTAAAAGGTCTAAAGGTTAAAATTTGTTTGCAGGGCTTAAGAGAAGTGGGAAGAGCTGCAGATTAAGGTGGGTGAACCATCTTCGTCCAGATATTAAACGTGGGAGCATTTCTGAAGACGAGGAGCAGCTCATTATTAGACTTCATTCTCTGCTTGGAAATCGGTATTATTTTTCATTTATTTATATATAAATTCTTCAATTTAATGATTAAGGGGTATTCATTCCTATCATTTTCATTTTTTATTTATGGATTCCACACTACAACCCTTTGATTATAAGAAAATGGTAGATAATACAATATGGTGAAAGATTGAAAAAAAAGGCCGTGTTATAATTGGAATATGATGCTGGATTTGAAAATAGCAACTCATGTGCAGGTGGGAATTGATAGCCGGGAGACTTCCAGGCCGAACTGGCAACGAAATAAAGAACTACTGGAATAGATTTTTGAAGAAGAAATTTGCAATGGAAAAGAGAAATGAAAGATCAGACCCTATTTGGAATGAATCCAAGTTGGAGGAGGAGAAAATTGATGAATTGTGTATTAATTATAATCATAACTGTAAGGATGATGACAATGCCAACTCTAATATTCCCAGCGAACAGTTTCCTGGCATTCATGGTAAAATCGTATGTGCAGAGAACCTTTGCAATATGCCTGAAGGCAGCAGTGACGATGGTGTTAACAACATTATTATGGAGTATAATGGATGGGAAAGTGCATTATCACCGCTTTGGGGAAGTGCATTTTTATTGCAGAGCAATGAGATATCATGGGAAAGTGCATTAGCGCTTTGGTAAACTCCTCTATACCATGGCAATGGCTAAGCCGTACCCATTGAACAAAGTTGGTGACTTAACTCTGTGTCAGTTTTCTGTAGAAAATGGATGGATGTTATGTTTTCTTTTTCTCTTCAAACAATAACCAACACTAAATCATTAGATTTTTTTAATAAAAATATTAAATATATAAATTAAAGGGGTGTAAGAGCCAAAATGCATTTAAGAATATATCATCATGATGGACCAATATGGTCCAAAAGCTCTTTATGATGATGCTCCAGAATGAATACAGAATTGTCAGAACAAACAGACCGCAGTACGGTAGCAAAGGAATTAAGCACATGTATTGGAAATGCATCGTCAAAGGAAAATTGGAGTCAACTGTATATATGTACAACAAAAAGCTGTCCCTTCTTGTTCTGTTGACAAACGGTCTCCAACTCTTCGAGAGGATTTTTTGTTATAAAACTCGTTGTGTCTTGTGGTGGAACGTCAGCCGCAGCTAACTCTTCGAGAGGATCTCCATGGTAGAGGGATGGGGAAGATTCTGCATCTAACCTTTGTGTTCATGTGTTTGGAATATACAAATATGTGCCCATGCAAATCAATGTGTTTATATAAATTTATAATCAAAGAATTATTGAATTTTAGGGAATAAGACCGCTGATGCATATCATAAGCCATCTTACATCAACTAAAAACATTAATTAGGTTTGTGTACACATTTGTGCACATGCATGTATGCTTATGTAATATGTCAATCATGCTTACAATGATTCATACTTCGAAGAAAATAGATAACAATCTAAAAAACTTTGTCAAAACTCCAACATGTAAAAAAAATCATAAAATGACATTCTTAGTCATCTCCCACAGGTCAAAGGACCTCTTTTTGAGATGGTGATGAAACCACTGTTTAATGCATGCAAGTGGTTCTGAATCCACTAGTCTACATTTCATAATCGTCGATCTGTAGTAACCGATAGGGTTACCTCTATAATGTAAATTATAATAACTAAAAACATGGCATCTGGACCTTTTTCCAAAGCAGGGGGATTAAAATGAGACTTACAAGATGTCAATGTCAAGCATGACAAATTTGGATCCATTTGAAAGAGTTGTAGGTCAATTGTATAGAAATTAGTCTTGGGAGGGAGGGAGTTCTAACTCTAGATAGTACAAGTTAAATAAAAAAGAGTTTTTTTCCAAGAACTAAAGAGAGAACTATGACTAGAGATCCTACACATGTGATGCATGTTTAATGAAGCTAGACCACGAGAATGACGTGTAATGTCTTGGTCATAGCTTATTATTGGAAAGGGTGTGTGCATGTGTGATTCTCTATAATGTTGTAATGCTCATTAAATACATATAGTGTGTTTGGTTTTCATTATGAACTATTTTGTTCATACATGTGTCCATTTGCGAGTGAGTGTTAATGTTGACATATGAATAAGGCTACCCTTAATTTGTCCCCCTTATTTCCATTTTTTATAGTTGGTATTAGGGTAAGGTTTTCCTTATTGGGTTGATTGTGCAAGGATCTTGATGTGTAAATTAAAATTTGGGAAAGAGAATCCTATATTAGTAATAAATTGATGAGTAATTATGGAACACCTAGGAATACATCTTAGAAGAAGAAGCACACTACTAGTGGAAGGGGTTGAGTGATGATTTGTTTGTAGTAATTTGTGTCCATTGGGGACTCATCATCTACTAGGTCCTTGGGGACTAGTGCCAAATCAAAATCTTTGATTTGTTCTAAGGTCATTCTATAATGGTGATTCAATCTGACCTTCTCTTCATCTTCTATGCCCTCCCAATAATCTTTAAAATGTGAAACATGGGAATATTTATAAATTCCTAGTGTGTTGGTGATGTTACCATAAACATCATAGTATGGCCTAGCCTCCAAATCCCTCAGTGTCATCTATGTCATTTCTGCATCAGTAGAATTGGCATTGAGTAGCGAGGGGCATGTATATCTTCCAATACTAATTGGGAAATGAATTATCAACTTTTGCTTTCTGGAAAGGATCTTATAGGTCTCTACAAGTTATCTTACCAGCTCCATCAATGCCCACTTATCACTCGCATATATTGGGAGTGTTTAAGGGAAGCCATTAAAGTTGCTTACCCTGATATAGGAATAGGTGGGGAACTGAATGAAGTAGGATCCCCATTGGGTGATTTCTGTAGTAGTTGCTTTTGAGAATCTCATTCTCCCAAGTTCTTTGTTAAATATTATGATGATGCAATAGATGAATGCATCATTGACTCTCCTGAAGTGTTACCTACTAGCCTCCAAAGTGATGTTAGGATAATAGTTAAACACTCTACTTATCTCACCAAGTATTGTGTTGAGGCATGGGAAGGCTCATCATTTGGCCAATATATACACAAGATAAAAGGTCATGAAAAACATTATTGTGGTTTGTACCTCCATCAACTATTTATGGAGGGAGTCACTAATAAGCTGGGCCTAGTGGATGTATTGTGTGTTCTAAGAAAAGAGCCAAATGTACTAGTACATCTATTCTTGGAAGCTCTTGGCTTCAGGACTACCAGTAATCCTGTGCAATAATATTATTATATCTCCCACCTCATCTTTAAATTCAATTTTTGCCAATGTTTTTAGTAATCTGGTGGAGGCAACCTTGGGAGTCTTAAGCCATTGTTTGTTTATCATTCTCTAACATACCTCTCTATTGTCTTGAAAGAATTGTTAGGATGTTTCTAGAGTTATGTCAAGATAAACCTTGAACTCTAGGATCATAAACACTGAGTCAATGAAATTTGTGTCCAGATTCAAAATCTTTTCCCCTTTGTCATTCAAGACCTCTCTTTTGTCAGCATCATAATGTTGGGCTAGTTTCAGCATCAACTCAGGGATTTGCACTGTCAAAGGGAAAGTTGTTGCTTGTGATAATTTGAAGTCAAAAATACTCTAGATCCAATCATTCTTGAATTCTACATTTAATCGAGTCCAAAATTCCCCTAGGTCAATGTGACCTAGGTCTATATCTATGATCTCAATAGTGTTGGATTCTAAGCAGAGAGTCACCCCAGGGCCTTTCAATTTGAACTTCATCTCCTTCCCATACATGAATTCTAGAGAGATACTTAGTGAAAACCAAATAAAAGAGTTTGTGGGATTTGTATGTGTTTGCATCAAGTAGAGTCTCTGATAGAGATGGGAGGTGTTTTGAGTAGGTAAAAAGTCTGGTGGAACTTAGTGTTATTCCGAGCAAGCAAGAACTTTATGGAACTAGGAAGTGTTTTGAGCATATTGAAATCCCATAGGGATGGAAGGTGCTTGAAGCAATGGGAATGTTTATGGGGATGATGGGTGTAAATTGTAAGTGGGAATGCCATGGAATTAGGAGTTTTTTGGAGCAATAGTGGATCCCATGAAGATTTGATGTGTTTTAAATAAGTCCAAAGTCTCTAGGGACTTTGAGGGATCTCGTGGGGAATATTTTGGTTATGTAAATATATGCAAGTATATTCACTTGGTTTGAAATTTGGAGAAACTCTTAGATTTTCAAAACCAAACTTAGAAAAAATCCTAGGATTCAATTGTTTTAGGAAACATTTATGGATTTTGGAAAACTACAACACCTAACGAATCTCTATGAATTGAAAACCATAGAAACCTAACCAACACCTAATGAATATAGACAAACTGTAAAAAAATCTAAGTGTATAAGAAAGAAATGAAAATGTAATTAAACTTTTTAGGAATGGAAATATTTCAAACAAGCTTAGATTGTAGGAAATACTTGCAAAAAATGCAAGGATGACCAAGGAGTACCATGCAGGGGTGAAAATGGCATGGAATTTTTATTATAGACATGGCTTGATACATGGCTCAAGGTTGAAGGCATGGCCCTGGTTTGGCATCGCTATCATAGCTCAAAAATCTCAATCAAAAATTTTAAACAATGAATTAAAAATCCCTAAATTGCATTATTTATATGAAAAAACCCTACAATTGATGTGGCCATGGAGGTAGTTGGTGGCATAAAATTGGAGTCCTCATGCAATTTTACAATTTTGAAAATAGCATGTTGACCTCCAGATTTCATGGGAAGTAGAAGGTTAACGTGCAATTTACAATTTTGTAAAATTACAAATTGTAAATTTCATTTGGAGTTCTAGATCCTGTGGCTTAGGTTGTTGGCAGGATTTGGAACCTATATTACAATTTGTAATTTTACAAATTGAAAATTGTTCTCTGAGTTTTGTATTTTGGGTGAAGTGTTTTGTGGGAAGTCAACTACAAATGCAATTTTCAAAAATGTAAATTACAATTTGAGTTTTGGATTTTATGGGGCATTTAGTTTGTAAGAAATGGAACTCCACTTGTAATTTTCAATTTCATAAAATTGTAAATTTTAAATGAGTTTCCAATTTTTGCTAGCTAGTGGATTGTGAGATCTGGAGCTTGGGCTACAATTTTCAATTTTGCAAATTGAAAATTGTATTTAGAACTTGGGATTCTAATAGTTAGTGCATTGCAAGATCTAGAGCTTAGGAAGCAATTTGTATTTTTTTAATAGCAAATTGCATCCAAAGTTTCAGATTCCACAATACAAAGGAAATGTGTGTTTTTTATCAATTCAGGGTATTTTTCAAAAAAATTAGGGGGTATCCCATAGGTTACTTGATATTTTGATATTTTTGGGACAAAAATATCAACAAGCTCATTTGTTTCCCATAGAGTCTATACCTAAATATTTATGCAAGAGGTTTATTATTGAAGCATTTCCATTTACATTGATATAAGGGACATTAAAAAGAAGGGAAGAGATGAGGTCTTAAGAAGAGAAGTATTTAATCAAGAAAGTGGAAATATTTTGAGGGAAGCACATGATGGATTTACAAGAGGACATAATTCAAGGGAAGGCGTCATAAATAAAAAATTTCTCATAAGGTTATGGTGTCCTAATCTATTTTAGGTTACACATAAGTATGAAAAGAATTGTGATATATAATAGAGATTAAACACAACTAATGGTAAGATATGAATTCAATCATGGTTAGTACCAACCTTATGCCCATTTTAAAAATGGACTATTGATTTTATTTGTCCAATCAAACTAGCAACTAAGAGAAGTAATTCAAACTTAACTATTATAGGATCAAAATATATCACAAGGTCGGTATAGGAATTACCCACTAAGGATTGCATAGCCAAGACTTAAACCAATTTTTTGTAAGAGAACATAAGTAAAAGATATGGATTTCCATTGAGCATCATAAGTGATCATGGAAAAAACTTTCTAAACTAGATAATTAAGGAATTACTAAGAAAATTTATGATCACAAGTATAATAGAAGTACTACATATCATCTATAGGCTAATGTTATAGTTGAAGAATTCAATGAAGTAGTGCATAATGTATTGACTAATATTTACAATATAAAAAATAAGAGATTGGTATTTTTACACAAACTCACTTAAGCAAAAAAAATATTTCAATGTAATATGATAATATTCAAAATTTAGTCATATATGTTAAATTATGGAAATTTTCATATGTACGCATGTGCAATAAATATAGTAAAATGATAGGAAACCAAGGGATAAAGAGATCATATCATATTTCATGTTCTATTTATGACTCTTAAAATAATCTATAATCACCTCATGATAGTGGAAAATTTATGGGATCTTCTCACGCTAAGTTTTGAATGTTTTTACCCTCAGGACACTTACATCGATCCATGATAGTTGTGTCAACGTAGGTGTCTATCTTTGATGCATGTGTCCAACCAAAAATATGTATATGATTGGATCTAAATTTCCATTGATGCTGAACTATCACCTATGTGGCTGCTTTAACCTTTGGAATGTGTCTAACTATGCATAAAATCCAACAAATAATCAAAACCTTAGTCTTATTGCCTTTGACCTCCTATAGCTTGATAAAAATAGATTAACATGTGAGTCAAGCTAGCCTATCAACCCCAACTATTTTTAAGTGTTTCCTACATATCCATACACTCTGAAGAGGGCCTTAGACTCACATGCAGTTATCCCTCCTAGGTATGTGTGTGGAATGGTGATCATGTGACTAGATGTTCTTTCTCTTGTTGTAGCCCTTAATACAAGAAATGTAAGTGTATACTAACCTTTTGAATTATTCAAATTTTTAATTCATTACTCTAATGCAATTTTATGGCTTTAAATGTAAATTATTTTCTACTTTAAAACTTTCTTAATCATAATGTCAGGTGATGTAATTAGACCATAGCCTTTGTATATGTATGGAACTTTTGATTTTGAATTAGGACTTAGTGGTAAATGAAAACCCAACAATAAATTAAAAAAATGGGGATAAACAAATAAAAATAAAAGTGAAAAGTATATATAAATATTAAAATATGAGTCTAGACACTTATGTCATAGTTGGACACTTCTGATGATGCAAGAGTCCAACATAGACACAGTGGTCCAGAGGATGAAAACATAGAGATAATAGAAAGCATAGGGAGGGATCAATGGAACACATTGGATAAAAGTAAAATTTGAAAACATATATTCCCAAAGGGGAAAACAAAGCAATTGAAATAATATGGAACCAAAGAGGTCCCTATGAGACCATAACACTAGATATCCAAATCTTGGTCATGAGGCCTATACATGAAAATGTTGAGTTGTGGAGCTCAAAGCTTCAACTCTTTGCAAACAGGTGGAACAGGAAGGTTGCTGAGATCCAGGAGCACCGGCGTCGGTAGAAGGACCGACGTCGGTCGTGACCCAGTGCAGAAGGCCACCGGCGACGGCAGGAAGTTGGCCGACGTCAGCAGAACCAGACTAGCAGGGACCGACGTCGGTCGCCTGTGTGTTCCCGAACTGCTCGTTACACGGACAGTTAGTTAAGTGAACAAAGTGTTTGCATGTAAAGGCCAGTTAGAGTCTTTGGTTGCGAGGATAATTGTCTAAATTAAGAGTCTAAGTTAGTGTTTGAGTTAGGGATCTATTTATAGACCCATTGGCATGTATTGTAATTAAGGCATGAGATAGAAAGGAAGGCAAATAAGTTGCTTCCATTGTAAGATCATTGAGTTGCAGGTTGTTGCAAGCTCATAGGGGATCTACATGTGAGTATGGTCTGTTGAATTGCAGGTTGCAGGTTCATGGGAGATCAACTTGAAGTACTTTTGAGTGCTTGGTGAACTAGCAGGGTTATTACTGACTAGTTGGAGAGGTGAACACCAATTTTGTTTGTGAGTTGGTTGTTGGGACCCTTTTTTTTGTGTAGGAGAGTGTTGTGTGAGAAGAATTACTGTACACTTGAGGTGTGGCAAACCTCTGTAAGGTGAAAGAGTGTGGCGGCTCTTTGTTGTATTCTTTTCTATAAAGTGTTAATACAAGATAGTGTATTGTCTCTCATATTCTGTGCTATTGGTGAATTCTAGCTATTTGTGTTTCTGGTTATTTCTGCATTTATAATTGCTTATATTTGGTAATCATACTATGCTCTTTCTGAGGAGCAAGATCCAACAAGAGGAATCAAAACAGAGGTGTGTTTGTTCTTGGACTTCCCTGACAAGTGGTATCAGAGCTTCAGGTTGGGATACTAACAGATTGGATTAGATCTGGTTAGTGTGTTTTGATTACAGGCACTCACAGGGTTTCTGTTTGAGTGGGAGTTGAGCAATGACAGAAGACAGTAAGCTACGGATGGAAAAGTTTAATGGCAAGAACTACCAATTATGGAGGATGCAGATTGAGGATTATCTGTATCAAAAAGATTTGTACTTACCATTGGGAGGGGTTACTTGCAAACCCTCAGATATGAAAGATGAAGAATGGGAGGTTCTTGATCGGAAGGCTCTGGGATCTATTAGATTGAGTCTTGCATTTTTAGTGATTTCCAGCTTATCACAGTGTAAGACAACGGTGGAGTTGATGGAATCTTTGGCAAATTTATATAAAAAACCCTCAGCTTCTAATAAGGTATTTCTTATGAAGCGTTTATTTAATTTGCAAATGTTGGAAGGTGGATCTGTTCATAGCCATCTTAGTGATTTCCATGGTTTAGTAAACCAGCTAAGTTCAGTCAATATTGTATTTGATGATGAAATTAGAGCTCTCTTAATTTTGTGTTCATTACCTAAAAGTTGGGAAGGTTTGGTAATGGCAGTTTCTAATACTGTGTCTCCTTCAAAAGTCTTAAAAGTGGATGATGTTGTGAGTGTAATCTTGAATGAAGAGATACGCAGGAATAGCACAGGTGAATCATCAGGAAATGCTTTGAGTGTTGAAGGAAGAGGAAGGCAAAGAGAAAAGATAGAGCATGGGAGATCAAGGTCCAAGACAGGGAGAAGATCCAAGTCCAGGTATGGCAGAATAACCTGGTGGAAGTGTGGAAAGCAAGGGCACTTAAAGAGAGATTGCAGATTAGGTACAGATCAACATGAAGAACATGAAGAAGAAGCAGACGTTGTAGATTATGCTGCACGGGATGCTCTGGTATGTTCTTTGGATAAAGTAGAATCTTGGGTTTTAGATTCTGGTGCCTCTTTTCATGCATCCCCACATAGGGAATTTTTTCATGAGTATGTCCAGGGAGATTTTGGAGAAATTTATGTAGGGGATGGTAAGCCTTGTCAGATTGTTGGCAAAGGGAAAGTGAAGCTGAAACTGCAGACAGGTAACACATGGGTGTTAAAATAAGTCATGCATGTCCCAATTCTGGAGCGGAATTTAATTTTTGTTAGAAGTTTGGGTGATGAGGGTTGCACAGTAACTCTCACAGCAGACTCTTGGAAGGTTACCAAGGGTACACTTGTTGTAGCTAGAGGTAAGAAAGTAGGTACACTTTATCTATCTACTTGTACTACTGATTCTCTTTCTGGGTTTTCTACTTCAGCTGTAGATTCAGAGACGTGGCTTGATAGGCTTGGTCACACAGATAAGAAAGAGATGCTTGTTCTTGAGTCAAAGGATATGCTTTCGGATTTGGAAGGTATGGATCGTGGTTTCTGTATGCAGAAGAAGAAGGTAACATTTCTTGAGGAACCCGATGTTAGTGACAAGAATAGGAAAGCCTTGGTTTTTAAGGAGAAGATGACGGACAAAGTTCAGCACAAGATGCAGAAGAATTCTGAGCAAAGCAAGGGTGATTTGGACAAGGATTTGATCTAAAAAGAGCTCGCGGGAAAAAGTCAGGTCTCACAAGAACAACACAGAGACCGATGTCGGCAGGAAAACCAACGTCAGCGTCCAGACAGGGACCGACGTCAGCTATGTGCAGACTGACGTCGGTGATTCAGGGCAGATATTGACCGGCGTCGGCCAGGGGAAACTGACGTCGACAAGGTGGTAGTCGCAGGAAACTGACTTCAGTCGTCTGCAGACTGAGATGTGACCGGCATCGGTTACTGAGACGAATTTTGGGTGGACAGCAAGCTGTCATGGAGTCTCAAGCACCCATATGGAGGACTGAAGGTGTAAGTAAGTTCTTAAATTCATCATTTCCCTTCTTTACACTACTTGTTGCTCACTTATGGCATAGGACCAGGAAGTTATTGAAGAAGCAGAACAGGTAAATCCAGGAAACAGTGGGAGCTAGGCATGGATGAGGATGTGATTCCTTGGAGGAGAACCAAACAGGTGTTTTGGGTAGAGTGGCCAGCTGGAAGTAAGCACTGAGAGACAAATGGATGTTCAGGATAAAGAAGAGTGGAAATGGATACGTGAGATGGAAGATCAGGGTATATGGTCTTGAATTAGCTGTAGGGCAATGGAGGTTTAATCATTGTGTTTCTCTTTACCAGGTTGGATAGTATTAGCTACACTATCCTATTTCTGTATGATGTGCTTGTTGCAGGGTTACATATACAGGTATTGTTGAACTAAAGCTAAAGCTAGTTCAGGTGTTTGTCATGGAGAATCTGGGAGCAGCAAGATTCTTTGGCATGAGTGTGTTCTAGAGACATGGTAGGTCATTTGTTGACTTTGTTTCAGGATGATTGTGTGAAACTGGTTAGCACACCGATGGTTGGACAGTTCTATGAACAAGGGTCTTGATTCACATAATGAGGTTGAGTGCACGGTATGTACTAAACCTGAGTTTTCCCAAGCAGTGGGAGTTGTCACAAGTTGGAGCCAATCCGAGAGAGAACCATTAGAGGACAGTTCAGTGGATTCTTACAGGGACTAGCAGCAGGTGCACATGCTATGCAGGTTCAGGTTAATTTCTATATGGTTGTAGATGTGGATGTGGCAGGTGATTTGGATGACAGGTTTTAAAATACAGGTTTGTGGTGGTTGGTCTTCAAGAGTGATCTTGAGGAGGGATACAAAGCCAAGGGAACAAACTAGATGAAGTACAGGTACAGGTACAGGTACAGGTTACAACTATTTATCTCCACGTGGGAGATTGTTGAGTTGTGGAGCTAAAAGCTTCAACTCTTTGCAAACAGGTGGAACAGGAAGGTTGCTGAGATCTAGGAGCACCGGCGTCGGCAGAAGGACCGACGTTAGTCGTGACCCAGTGCAGAAGGCCACCGGCGACGGCAGGGAGTCGGCCGACGTTGGCAGAACCAGACTAGCAGGGACCGACGTCGGTCGCCTGTGTGTTCCCAAACTGCTCGTTACACGGACAGTTAGTGAAGTGAACTAAGTGTTTGCATGTAAAGGCTAGTTAGAGTCTTTGGTTGCGAGGATAATTGTCTAAATTAAGAGTCTAAGTTAGTGTTTGAGTTAGGGATCTATTTATAGACCCATTGGCATGTATTGTAATTAAGGCATGAGATAGAAAGGAAGGCAAATAAGTTGCTTCCATTGTAAGATCATTGAGTTGCAGGTTGTTGCAAGCTCATAGGGGATCTACATGTGAGTATGGTCTATTGAATTGCAGGTTGCAGGTTCATGGGAGATCAACTTGAAGTACTTTTGAGTGCTTGGTGAACTGGCAGGGTTATTACTGACTAGTTGGAGAGGTGAACACCAATTCTGTTTGTGAGTTGGTTGTTGGGACCATTTTTTTTGTGTAGGAGAGTGTTGTGTGAGAAGAATTATTGTACACTTGAGGTGTGAAAAACCTCTGTAAGGTGAAAGAGTGTGGCGGCTCTTTGTTGTATTCTTTTCTGTAAAGTGTTAATACAAGATAGTGTATTGTCTCTCATATTCTGTGCTATTGGTGAATTCTAGCTATTTGTGTTTTTGGTTATTTCTGCATTTATAATTGCTTATATTTGGTAATCATACTATGCTCTTTCTGAGGAGCAAGATCCAACAAGAGGAATCAGAACAGAGGTGTGTTTGTTCTTGGACTTCCCTGACAGAAAAAGCTATGAAAATATGCTATGAAACTATGTTTGTGCCAAATATGGGTATCTACACCCCCACCCATTAATATTTCAATGTATGGAACTAAAATTATTAGTTTAAAAGAAAATAAAAGGCATACCTTAGTGTGTATAACACACCTTGTCTTTGTTTGAGATTTTTTGGAAGTGTTTTTGCTTGATTGTTTTACTTGCAACTATTGGCTCCTCAATTTTCACTAAGTATTTGTTTTAATTTTGGCAAGCAGTGTAGAGGGACCATTATCCATTTTCATGTAAGTACTGACATAGTATGGGAGAACCATGATGCGAGAAGAGCATGGTGTGAGACTAGCAATACAAGAGTTGAAGGATGTGGAAGGACAATGGCACAAAAGAACTAGTATGAGAAGACCTAGTCAAGAGAACGTTGCATGAGGAAACCAAGAATAGAGGATCTAGAACAAGAAGTGGAAGACTAGGGGAGCATGAGGGAAGTGGAGTACAAATAATTTGGGAACAATTTGAAGAATAAATCAAATAAGACACTTCAACCCCACTGGTCAGAGGCCTTGTACAACCCACAAGGAACATAACACTTGGAAACAATTATATAACATAGATTAGGCATATAGGGGTGTAGAATCCCAATTCTATAGGAAAAATGAATTGTAAGAGCCACAATACTCATCCTATTAAGAGTCTATGTGCCATGTGTCTATTTTGAATTGGGAACTTGACACATGGATAGGGAAAACAAGTATAAAAACCCCTATTGTAAACATTCACAAGGAGAGGATTTTAGGTGTGAACCTTTAAAGGGATATAGAGAATTTTTTCTTGTAATCCATAAGTGCTTAATAAGAATCCAATGTTTATCATATGGTATTTTGAGCAATGAACTATGTTGAATATTGAAAGGAGTTAATTAAATGAAGTCATGAGTTATTTTCTTTTATATTTTGATAGTAATGGTAGTATAATCTATTGAGAAACTATAGTATGATATTTGGTTGATAAGAAATAAGTAAATGCATGTCATGTTTCAAAGTCTTTGGCAATTGGTCTTTCACTGCATGCTTTAGGTGAGCACATGAGACTCGGCCCTCATGTGATAGGGCAAGTGCACTAGCTTGTTAGGAAGAGGCTTCAACACCAACCTAGAAAGAGATCCCAACATTTTGGTTTCATTATCAGGACCTGAAATAATTAGAGCATGATTATTGGAAATGTTTGATGTATTGCATTAGAGAATATTGAAGAATGGATTACCAGTGTTGAAGACTATTTTGTGGTTCCATATCTTGAACTAGGAGTTTTTGTATGACAGTGGGTAGAACAAAACACATATAACTCATTATATGATAATTTCTTTTTTGAGGTCCCTGTTCTTTTGCATTTTTGGATTTTAGCATATGCTTAAGGATGATCTTGAAACCTTAGATTAAGATAGATGTGGACATTAGAACAACAAAGGAATTTAGCATGACTAAAATTTTCCTAGACACAAGCAATTGATTACTAGTGGAAAGGTGTTTAGAATAGTTACATCCTAGAATATGTCATGACCACATATTCAGATTCCTAACCCAAAAATCTAATGCTTTTGAATCAAATTAGTCAGGATAGCATAGTTTTCCTAATGAACACAACTCTTATGTAAACCTAGTTGAAAATCATTTTGGAAACCATCCTGATTGTGATGCATGTATAACTTATACCCAAAGAATGCAGAATGCTCTGCATATTAATATGTTTAGAGGAGAGCCAACTGAAGAAAGAAAATCTCTTCCAAGAGAAGATGAGTTGAAAATCTCAACTACTTTAGAAAAAGAAGCAAATGGGGTAGATGTCAAATACAGTGTTCTAGAAAAGATGGGAAGGTTTCCCCCAAGGCAATTCTATGTAAAATTCACATATGATGGCCAATTTGTTATGAAAAATGACCCAATAGAAGCAATAGGTAGGGGAAAACTTAACTCTACTATAGGAAGGCAACTAAACTAGTGTAATTCAACCTTAACTGAGTTGGGAAAAAATATTGATGAACTTTATGTGGAAATTGCTCAAATGAGAAGCTTTCTAGATCAAAATATAGGAACACTGGTTAAAAAACCATTGGCCCAAACACAGGACCTAGCTCCACTAGTCAATACTAGTGACAGGATTCAAGGTGAGATAAATGCAGCCAAAGCTAGCATGGTTGAGTTAAATAAAGGTCAAAATAAATAAATAGTAATGTTAGATGAAGCCACTGGCTTACTATAACATCTAGAATAAGTCCTTTTAGAGTAAAAGCTGGACCTTTCTCTTGAGACTACTAAGCTTGAAGAAATAAAGGAAGATTTGAAGAAGTTGATTATGAAAAATACACATGGCTATGATATGCTTAAATTTATCCACACAGGAATGGTGGATGTTTTAAGTGTTAATATGAACTTCCTAAATTAATTTATGCCTTATACTATTCACAAAAAATACTTACCTTTAAGCTTCTTTGGTAATGAGCACCAAATTCTTAGAAAAACCCATGCAACTGTAATAATTGCCACAAGACCCCATGAAGAAGAAGACATAAAACTACAGATGAATATTTACAGGATAGTATAAGATTTTGAAAATTGAAAAGAGATATCCTGAATACTATCATAACAAAGATCAAAGGATTTTGTGATAATGATCCTAGAAGGTTTTATGATAAATGTAAACATATTGTTTCTCTTGATCTAAAACCTAGCATTAATCATACCCGAGGTATCAATTCTAACACTATCCCTTTCTCTCATTTTCAAGTTAAAGTAGGGGAAGAAGAGATCAATGAATTATTGCAAAAAGTTTTGATATAGAAAAGCCATAGTGAATGGGCTTCTCCTGCATTCTATGTGAATAAACACTCAGAACAAAAAAAAAGGAAAATGAGACTAGTAATAAATTATAAAAAGCTTAATGATTGTATTATACTTGTTAGGCATCCAATTCCTAACAAGACTGTTCTTATCAATAAGTTGAAGGAATGTTGCATTTTTTCTAAGTTTGATTTGAAAACTGGATTTTGGCAAATTGTAGTATAACCTAAAGATACTTATAAAAATGCATTTGTCTTGCCAATCTTAGATAGGCATTATGAGTGGAAGGTTATGCCTTTCAGGTTTGAAAAATTCTCCCTTTGAATTTCAAAAAAGAATGGCTGGAATATTTGGCCATGATGATAATTTTGATATCTATATTGATGATATATTAGTTCTTTCAAAAGATTTAAATAGACATCTTATACATTTGAAATAATTTGTTGATCTTTATAACCAGAATGGGTTGGTTTTAAGTGATAATAAAATGGAGATAGGCTAAGACATAGATTGAATTTCTTGGGTTAAATATATATCAAAATAAGATTGTATTACAACCCCATATTTTGCAGTCTTTAGAAAGATTCCTAGATGAAATAAAAGACAAAACCCAATTACAAAGATTCCTTGGATCTCTAAATTACTGCTCTCCATTCTATAAATATCAAGCCAAAGATAGGAAAATACTACAGAAAAGGTTACTCAAAGACTCAAGCTGATGGATTATTGAAATGACATAGGAAATCAAAATAATCAAGCAAAAAGTTAAAGGGCTACCAAATCTCAAACTACCAAGAGAAGGTTTAATGATTTTGGAAATAGATTCTTCAGATAAAGCATATGGCATAATAATTTGGAGAATACTAAAGATGATAGAGAATAAGTCTACTATTACTATAGTGGAATGTGGAACCCAGCTCAAAAGAATTACCATTCCACTAAAAAAGAACTATTAGCAGCCAAACTATGCATGTTAAAACTAAGGATCTTTTTGCTCCCAAAGAAATTCCTCTTGAGGACAGATCTCTTACAGTTTGAATCTATCATTAGAAAACCCCACACCCAACAAGTTGGAAACCAGATAATGACTAGATGGGTAATATGGTTTTCTAAATTTGAGTTTGATGTTAAATACAAGAAAGGAACTACTAATTGTTTAGCTAATTTGATGTCCATAGAAGGATCGAAATGGTATTCTCATAAGCTTTGTACTAATCATGTTTTGATGTTTTAGGGTAATGAAGGACCTGATAATTTTGATTATGATACTATTCCAGAAGATCTTACTCAACAAGAAAAATAAAGAATGAAATAATGGCTTCTTATCCCTACGGAAACCTGAATCAAATAACTTTTTGGGCTTGATATTGAAAATATTTTGTCAAAATATTTCTTATTTAATGCCTACAAGAACTTTCCTGATGATGATGGAAGGAGATGGACTAGATTCTGTGATATGGATCACAGAAATATCATGATACTCAGGGGAAAATTATCACTTTTAGAGTTCAGGCTGATCAAAGTAAAGGCAATTTTCTATGGAAAAGTCTATATCTGTATGAGCACCAATCTGCTTACAAGAATATTTCATGATAGACCAATTGATAGGCCATATGATCAATGGGAAAATTTAACATGGGATCAATGGCTTGAAGAATATGCACCAACAACTTTAAGCCCCTAGTTCAAGATTCTTATCATCCATGAAGAATTAGGTGTTTATGATACTAATATGTTGTTCAAATTTACCAGTGATCACTTGTATGCTGAAATAGAATTTAAGTTTTGTTTCAAAGATCGTATATATAACCATGAGAAAAAAAAAGTCAGATATACATTTCAAAAAAAGTTTTGTGAACTTTTAGAAGATGTTAATACCATATTAAACAATGAATTTCTTGTGGCAAATCCTAGGCACCTTGATAAAATTGAAAGATTGATCCTTGACCTTCATGAATCACATGCATACTCATGGGTTGATTATGCCCATGACACTTATCATAGGTATGAAGATTCATATGACATAAGCATTGACATGTCCATTGAAATCCCTTATGGGAGTCCCTATTAGGAAGCATGGATGGGCCATTTTAAGCTTTGTTCATTGTCCCTTTAATACGGTGATGTAGATGATTTAACTGTGAAAGCAAATCCTAGAGTGTGATCTAGCTAATCACACTATGTGACCCATGTAAAGGTCTTGTCTTTGCTAGTAGAGTGGGCTTGTCCTCTATCGTTTACAGTTGTGAGATGTCTTTTAATTTTTATAAAAGTTTTGATCTGATAGGAGCATGTGCTCGTATTACTCCATGATTCGAGTAGGTAATCTCAATAAAGTAGGAAGTAGCACATGTGGTGGGGGTGGCTTATCGACCTCTTAGCTTTTATTAAATGCTCCCTAGTTAGTATGCATTTTGGCATGACATGACTAAAGC
Source organism: Torreya grandis (assembly GCA_037957365.1). Taxonomy (NCBI): domain Eukaryota; kingdom Viridiplantae; phylum Streptophyta; class Pinopsida; order Cupressales; family Taxaceae; genus Torreya; species Torreya grandis. Next base: position 1,810,488 of record JARHVA010001599.1, on the reverse strand, counting down.
ATATTTGCTTTTGTCACTTTACCTAGTTGGATGGGGATGTCATCCAACAAACCTAGGTTCCTAGTTATTTATAACCAGTTACTCCTTGAACTGATGGAAAATCTCTTCCAATTCTTTATTTAAGAATATTTTGGGGTTCATTCACTACCATCGAATGCTCAGAGTAAAAGAAATATACTTCATTTTGGTAAACATCCTGATTGTGATCACCTATATGAAGAATTAAGTGTTTATAATACTAATATGTTGTTTAAATTTATTGGTGATCACCTATATGATGAAATAAAAGACTATGAATGACTTGCAGAGCTCTCTCCTTTTATTCCAAGCATTCAATGGTAGTGAATGAACCCAAAACTCTTCTTAAATAAATAATTAGGAGAGCTTTTCATCAGTTCAAGGAGTAACTAGTTATAAATAATCAGGAACCTAGGTTTGTTGGATGACAGCCCCATCCAACTAGGCAAAGTGATAAAAGTAAAAATGCTTTGGTCATGTCACGCCAAAAGGAATACTACCCAAGGAGCATATAATAAAAGCTAAGAGGCTGACAGGTCACCCCCACCACATGTGCTACTTCCCAATTTATTGGGATTCCCTACTCAAATCATGGAGTAATACGAGCACATGCTCTTGTTGGATCAAAAAATTTACAAAAAGCAAACAGCATCTCACAGCTATAAATGTAGAGGATAGGCCCACTCTACTAGCCAAGACAAGACCTTTCCATGGGTCACATGGTGTGATTAACTGGATCACACTCTAGGATTCACTTTCACAGTTAAATCATCTACGTCATTGTATTAAAGGGATAGTGAACAAACCTTGAAAGTGCCCATCCATACTTCCTGCTAGGGACTCACATATGGGCTTTCAACGGACATGTTAATGCTTATGTCATATGAATCTTCATACCTATGATAAGTGTCATGGACATATTCATCCCATGAGTATGCATGTGATTCATGAAGGTCAGGGATCAATCTTTCAATTTTATCAAGGTGCTTAGGATTTTCCACAAGAAATTCATTGCATACTATGGTATCAACATCTTCTATAAGTTCACAAAAATTTCTTTGAAATGTATATATGAATTTTTTGCACTCATGGTTATATATAAAATCTTTGAAACAAAACTTAAATTCTATTTCATCATATAGGTGATCACCGGTAAATTTGAACAACATATTAGTATTATAAACACCTAATTCTTCATGGATGACAAGAATCTTGAACTAGGGGCTTAAAGTTGTTGGTGCATATTCTTCAAGCCATTGATCCCATGTTAACTTTTTCCATTAATCATATGGCATATCAACTGGTCTATCATGAAAGCTTCTTGTAAGTAGATTGGTGCTCATACAGATATAGACTTCTCCATAGAAAATTGCCTTTGTTTTGATCAGCCTAAACTCTACAAGTGATAATTGTCCCCTGAGCATCCTAATATTTATGTGATGCATATCATAGAATCTAGTCCATCTCCTTCTGTCAGCATCAGGAAAGTTCATGTAGGTATTAACTAAGAAATATTTTGACAAAATCTTTTCAATAGCAAGCCCAGGAAGTTCTTTGATTCAAGTTTCTACAGGGATAAGAAGCCATTATGTCATTATTTTTTTTCTTGTTGAGTAAGATATTTTGGAATAGTATCATAATCAAAATTATTAGGTCCTTCATTACCTTGAAACATCAAAACATGATTAGTACAAAATTTATGAGAATACCACTTCGATCCTTCTTTAGACATCAAATCAACTAAAAAATTAGCAGTTCTTTTCTTGTATTGAACATCAAACTCAAAGTTAGAAAACCATATTGCCCATCTAGTCATTATCTGGTTCACAACATACTAGATCTGGGGTTTTCTAATGATAAATTAAAACTGTAATAGATCTATCCTCCAGAGGAATTTCTTTGGGAGCAAAAAGATCCTTAGTTTGAACATGCATAGCTTGGCTGCTAATAGTTCTTTTTTAGTGAAATGGTAATTTTTTTGAGCTAGATTCCATGTTCCACTTTAGTAATAGCAGACTTCTTCTCTGTCATCTTTAGTTTTTTCCAGAAGTATTCCACTGTATGCTTCATCTAAAGCATCTATTTCAAAAATCATTAAACCTTCTCCTGACAGTTTGAGATTTGGTAACCCTTTAACCTTTTCCTTGATTCTTTTTATTGCTTGTGTCATTTTAGTAGTCCATGGGCTTGAGTCTTTTCTTAACCTTTTCTATAGTATTTTCCTATCTTTGGCTTGATCTTTATAGAATGGAGAGCATTAATTTAGAGATCCAAGGAATCTCTGTAATTGGGTTTTGTCTTTTATTTCATCTGGGAATCTTTCTAAAGACTACAAAATATGAGGTTATAATGCAATATTATTTTGATACATATTTAACCCAATAAATTAAATCTCTATCTGGCCTATCTCCATTTTATCATCACTTAAAACCAACCCATTTTGGTTACAAAGATCAACAAATTCTTTCAAATGTATAAGATGACTATTTAAATATTTTGAAAGAAGTAATATATCATCAATATAGATAGTAAAATGCTTAGCAGGACAAATATTCCATCCATCCTTTTTTGAAAATCAAAGGGAGCATTTTTCAAGCTGAAAGGCATAACCTTCCACTCATAATGCCTATCTAAGACTAGCAAGACAAATGCAGTTTTATAAGTATCTTTAGGTTCTATTGCAATTTGCCAAAATCTGCTTTTTAAGTCCAACTTAGAAAAAATGCAAAATTCTTTTAGCTTTTTGATAAGAATAGTCTTGTTAGGAATTGGATGCCTGACAGGTATAAACTAACCATTGATCATTTTATAATTTATTACCAGTCTCATTTTCCCTCTTTTTTGTTCTAAGTGTTTATTCACATAGAATGCAGGAGAAGCCTATTCACTATGGCTTTTTTGTATCAAATCCTTATTCAACAATTCTTTGATCTCTTCTTCTCCTATTTTAACTTGAGAAGGGGAGAAAGGGAGAAAGGGATAGTGTTAAATTTGATACCTTGGGTATGATCAATGCCAGGTTTTAGATCAAGAGAAACAATATGTTTACACTTATCCCAAAACCTTCTGGGATCATTATCACAAAATCCTTTGATCTTTGTTATGACAATATTCAGGATATCTCTTCTCTTTTAAAAATCTTGTACTATCCTGTAAATCTTCATTTGTAGTTTCCTATCTTCTTCTTCATGGGGTCTTGTGGCAATTCTTATAGTTGCATGGGGTTTTCTAGGAATTTGGTGTTTATTACCAAATAAGCTTAAAGATAAGTATTTGTTACGTATAAATTGATTCAGGAAGTTCATTCCTAAAATAATATCTATCGACATCTTATTGAACATCCATAATTTTACATATGCCTTAATGTCATTTACTTCAAGTAGTACCCTAGGAGCAACTTTATTTATAGTAGTCCTTGACCCATTGACAATGATAAAATCTAATGAAGCATCTTGCCACAAGTACTTTGGGATAGCTCTATACTTTGTGATAATCATATTTACTCCAGTATCAATTAAACAATCTCAGGTCAATAAGCCCTTGTTTGGATCAATGATGTTTATTGAGATAATGATTTATTTTTGTTCTCCAGCATAGAAACATCCTTGGTTAGGAGAAACTTATTTAGGGATATTTTCCTCTATAAAATCTTCAAAAAAATTTATTAATTCATTAATATCTTGAGAATCAGATTCTATTTTTGATTTTATAGCTCTGAAGATTTCAACAGGAGGCTTTTGGTATCTTATCAGGCTCTTTGTGCTTGGATTCTTAGGCTTAGCTTTTTGTTTTCTATTCCATTCCTATTGTGCATATAACATTGGGTTGTCATGAAAGTCAACCTATTGCAATGTTTTTCCCTTAGGGTCACCATGCGTGTTACATAATTGGGTAAGCTCGTCTTGATAGATAGGGATGAGATGAAGAGGGAGCTTACAGTTTTGGAGTAGATATTTTAGATGTTGCATCCAGGCTTTGGGATCAAATCTAGACATCATATTACAATAGTAGAGTTCAGTCTCAGAGTTATCAGAAGAAGATAGTTATTCAAGTTGATTTACTTGATTTTCATTTTCACTAGAAGAAATATCATTTTCAGTGGGTATTGAATAGACATCATCATCTAAACTAAAGTTAGAAATAACTTGCATTTCTTCATTAAGAAGTATAGCTCTAATATTTTTCATCTTTTTAGGATACCTTTACTTATTTGGGCACTTAGGAGATATATGACCTTCTTGATCACATATATAAAATTTTATAGGTTGTTTTCCTAAGATGGTTCTTTTGGGCTTAACATAAGTTTTTTCTTTTAGAGAACCTCCTCTTATACTTGGGCTTGTCTCTAGTTTTCCATTTTTGGGATCTGCTCTTTTCTTTGTGGCATTTACAATGAGAATTCTCAGAACCATAATAGCCTAGTGCACTATATCCACTATGTTTGTAGATACTATTATCAATGGTTTTCATTTGTTTTTTAAGCAATTTGGCAACAACTTTATCCTTACATTGATTGTAAATATATTCTTCTATAGACTGGATAATTTGACCTAAGGTCATTTTTGCAACTGTGGATTTTTCTCTAGTCATGGATTCATTTTTAGTTGTTATGTAGGCCAATACTCCATCTGAGATTTCACTAGGAAGTGTATTAATAAATATGTGTTTAGTTTTAGTCTTTTGGCTCTATTTTGTTTTTCTTGCCAAAAGAGAAAAATCACACTTGAATCTATCCTAGTATTTTATGTTATAAAGCTTCATCCTGAATAATTTATTGTATTCAATAGCATCAGCATTTACCATGTCTTTATCATACTCATAGATAACTGCTTCAGCAAAGTCAGCTATTGTGGATCCTACCACAACCCTTTGGTCTTCTGTAAGGGATAACCACCATCCTTTTATGCTATCTTCTAGGTTAGCAATTATAAGGTCCATGCCTTCTTCCTTAGTCTTCCCAAATACATGTTATTGAGTTTCTACCCATCTGTGGAGTCTTTTAGTTAGACTCTAGATTCTATATCTTATATCATTACCTATTCCACACCAACCATTAATATTGAGTGAATATGGAAGTATAGGAACCTGATTTAGATCATCTAGTTGTCTTCTTTAATTTCATTGGATATCTTGATCAAGGGCTTCAACGCTACCAAAATTTCCTTGGGGAAAGGTTGTTCTAATCCTAGGTGTGACTATAGACAAATTGGATGACTCAGTGTTGGAGGAGTATACTTCTTCCAACCATCTAGGTATACTGGTAGGTACAACCTTTTCCTCTTACACACCTTTAGGGCTGGTGAGTAGGGACTCAGTATAATCCTGTGAAGCATCCAAGGGATCTAAGACTTCTAGATTATCAGGGTTCCAATCTAGTTCACTAAGTTCATTGAAATACAGGCAGGTAGCAGTGAGATTTTCTTCAATGTTCTTTTTTTGGTTTATATCTTTAGACAACTTAACCAATTCTTTGAAAATTTTATTATTTTTATTAAGCTTTTCAAGCCTTTTGAAGGTATCATCAAAAAAAATTATAAAATCACTTATGCTTAATGACTCAATGTTTATGAAGGATCTTAATTGTCTGATGTGTTTAGCATGATCAGACACTTGCTCTATAGTGGGTTTTTTTAATGGGATGATCTTAGAAGGGGTGCCTTCTCCTATTTTTATCATACTCAGAGAGTTTGTTTTATAAGACCTTTTCATGTTTTCCTACAATTCATGTATTTGAGTCAAAATAAGTGAGGATGATCCTACTAGGGTATTAACCTTTTCTTGAAGTTCTTGAATTTTCTTTTCAATTTCTTCTACTCTAACATTTTGCTGATCATTTATTTTTATGACAACTTTTTCTATTTGTTTAAGGCTAATGTCCATTCTTCTAGTTTGCAAATTTATACTAGTATTAACACTTAAAAGGTCCACCATTCTTATGTGGATAAATTTAATCATATCATAGCCATGTGTAGTTGTCATAATCAGCTTCTTCAAATCTTCCTTTATTTCTTCAAGCTTAGAAGTCTCAAGAGAAAGGCCTAACCTTTGCTCTAAAAGGATTTTTTCCAAATGTTTTACTATGTTAGTGGTTTCATCTAACATTACTATTTGTTTATTTTGACCTTTATTTAACTCAACCAAGCCATTTTTGGCTACATGTATCTCACCTTGAATCCTATCACTAGTATTGACTAGTGGAGCTAGGTCTTGTGTTTGGGCCAATGGTTTTTTAATCAGTGTTCTTACATTTTGATCTAGAAAGCTTCTCATTTGAGCAATTTCCACATAAAGTTCATCAATATTTTTTTCCCAACTCAATTAAGGTTGAATTACACTAGTTTAGTTGCCTTCCTATAGTAGAGTTATATTTTCCCCTACCTACTGCTTTTATTGGGTCATGTTGCATAACAATTTGGCCATCAGATGTGAATTTTACATAGAATTGCCTTGGGGGAAACCTTCCGATATTTTCTATAACACTATATTTGACATCTACCCCATTTTCTTCTTTTTCTAAAGTAGTTGAGATTTTCAACTCATCTTCTCTTCGAAGAGATTTTCTTTCTTCAGTTGGCTCTCCTCTAAACATATTAATATGCAGAGCATTCTACATTCTTTGGGTATAAGTTATATAGGCATCACAATCAGGATGGTTGCCAAAATGATTTTTAGCTAGGTTTACATAAGGGTTGTATTCATCAGGCAAACTATGGTATCCTAACCAATCTGATCCAGAAGCATCCGATTTTTGGCTTAGGAATCTTATGGTTTTGAGGGTCTCTAAATTAGTTATAAAGGGTTTCTTCATGGACTGAGACCTTTTGAGTTTTCTCTCTTTAGGGCATTCTCCTTGTTGGGTTTCTTTTTTTTCTTCTTCCATCAGGGAGATTTTATATCTTCCAAAATCTTTTTTTTTTAGGAAGATAAGTTATCCTAGGAGTATACTTGGTTTTTTTCTTAGGTGGACTATAGATACACTTGTTATAGCTAGTCACCCATTCTTTGGGTAAGGAGATTGTCTTGAAGTTTATCTGACTGATATTGACCTAGTCTCATATGGTTTTTATTCTAGGTATCATCACCACACTGGCTAGGGATTTTTTAGTATAATTAGAGGGTACCAAAGGATACTTATAGTATCAAAATACCCATCGAGTAACTATACTAAAGGGCATATATCTAGGATCCATTTCAAGGTTCTTAAATTGTAAATTACATTTAAGCATTTTGAGAATAGTAGGATCATCTAAGTCAGTCATAAAATTAGGATAAACTTGATAAGTAACTTTTTCATCATGGACATTATCATTGATTGCACCAAGCATAGATTGGGAAATGTTTTGTAGTCTGTTATCAACAAGAATAGACAAAATGGGAACATCTAGGCTTGCCTAAAAAGAGGTACTATTGCCCATTCTAATTGGTTGATGTGTACAAAATGATAGCCTTTTTTATAAAATGCCTTAAAATGTTCTTTAGCTAGTATATTGAGCTAATTACCCTCAATATTTCCTAACATCAAACCTTTAAGAGTAAATTGTTTGAAAGAGACTTTTGTTTGAAGAAATTCATCTTATAAACTTTAGACAAATCTAAATCTGAGTTCCTAGTTTGCATTTTTGGATTTTGGAGAAATATATTGGCTTAGGTCATGTTCATTTTCTTTTCTATTTCTAACTTCTAATTTCTCCATCAACTCTATAAAGGAACAAAACTTTCACTTACTTGGTCCATAATGCTTAGAAGATGTAACTCTTCTCAGGAGAACTTATGCTTGCTACTGCCTAGTGCTCATTCAGTTGGTAACTTCCAGGGCCTCCTCCAATAGATAATTATTTGAATAGGGGTTATTAGGAAAAATGGCTTAAATGACACCTTGCCTCAATGCCTCAACTCTAGGTATCCCATGTACATTCAAGAACTAGATCTAATAGATTGTTGGGCCAAAGAAGTCTCAAATAACTTCAGACACAGTAGGTTCCCTGAGCTTATGAATAAGGAAAGCTAGTATTCAAATCAACTTTAAATAGATTATCAAAAGAGCGATATGATTTCCCTACAAGCTAAGACAATGAATTAAAGATGATAAGATGGCCCACAATATATATTGAATAGGCAAACCTGGCTTTGATACCAGAAAGACCGATTGAACAACATATATATTTATATAACATATAACAACATTACATAATTGTTTAAGTCCAACAAGATTCTAACCATACATAGTCTTAATCTTGCTGACTCTTGAGGATTAACAATCATAAACTATCAAACACATGTTTCATAAGCTATGTACAACACAAAAGGCCAAATAATTTTTAAACTATTCAACCCTGAGCTAGGTAGCTATCTGAACCAACACCTAACAGACCTATCTTAAGACATGCAGAGCTCAAGGACTTACAAAGCTCTCTCCTTTTACTCTGAGCATTTGATGGTAGTGAATGAACCCCAAAATATTCTTAAATAAATAATTGGGAGAGCTTTTCCACTGATTCAAGGAGTAATTGGTTATAAATAATTGGGAACCTAGGTTTGTTGGATGACAACCCCATCCAACTAGGCAAAGTGACAACAGAAAAGATGTTTTGGTCATGTCACACCAAAAGGTGTACTACCCAAGGATCATATAATAAAAGCTAAGAGGCTGACAAGCCACCCCCACCACATGTGCTACTTTCCACTTTGTTGGGATTCCCTACTCAAATCATGGAGTAATATGAGCACATGTTCCTGTTAGATCAAAAAATTTATAAAAATCAAATAGCATCTCACAGCTATAAATGGTAGAGGATAGACCCACTCTACTAGCCAAGACAAGGCCTTTCCATGGGTCACATGGTGTGAATAGCCAGATCACACTCTAGGATTTTCTTTCACAATTAAATCATCTACGTCACTCTATTAAACGGACAGTGAAGAAACCTTGAAAGGGCCCATCCATGCTTCCTGCTAGGGACTCTCATAAGGGCTTTCAATGAACATGTCAATGCTTATGTCATATAAATCTTCATACCTATGATAATTGTCATGGACATAGTCATCCCATGAGTATGCATGTGATTCATGAAGGTTAGGGATCAATCTTTCAATTTTATTAGGGTGCCTGGGATTTATTGTAAGAAATTCATTGCTTAATATGGTATCAACATCTTCTAGAAGTTCACAAAACTTTATTTTAAATGTATATCTAACTTTTTTTTCTCGTGGTTATATATACAATCTTTGAAATAAAACTTAAATTCTATTTCATCATACAGGTGATCATCGGTAAATTTGAACAACATATTAGTATCACAAACACCAAATTCTTCATGGATGACAAGAATCTTGAACTATAGGCTTAAAGTTCTTGGTGCATATTCTTCAATCCATTGATCCCATGTTAACTTTTCCCATTGATCATATGGCATATCAACTGGTATGTCATGAAAGCTTCTTGTAAGTAGATTGGTGCTCATATAGATATAGACTTCTCCATATAAAATTGCCTTTGCTTTGATCAGCCTGAACTCTACAAGTGATAATTATCCCCTGAGTATCCTGATATTTTTGTGATCCATATCACAGAATCTAGTCCATCTCCTTCCGCCAGCATCAGGAAAGTTTCTGTAGGCATTAACTTAGAAATATTTTTACAAAATCTTTTCAATATCAAGCCCAGGAAGTTCTGTGATTTGGGTTTCTATAGGGATAAGAAGCCATTCTTTCATTCTTTCTTTTTCTTGTTGAGTAATATCTTCTAGAATAGTATTGTAACCAAAATTATCAGGTCCTTCATTACCTTGAAACATCAAAACATGATTAATATAAAACTTATGAGAATACCATTTTGATCCTTCTCCAGACATCAAATTAGCTAAACAATTAGCAATTATTTTCTTGTATTGAACATCAAACTCAAAGTTAGAAAACCATATTTCCCATCTAGTCATTATTTGGTTCCCAACTTTTTGGGTGTGGGGGTTTCTAATGATAGATTCAAACTGTAACAACTCTGTCCTCAAGAGGAATTTCTTTGGGATCAAAAAGATCCTTAGTTTGAACACGCATAGCTTAGATGCTAATAGTTCTTTTTTAGTGGAATGGTAATTATTTTGAGTTGGGTTCCATGTTCCGCTTTAGTAATAGAAAACTTCCTCTCTATCATCTTTAGTTTTTTCCATAAGTATTCGATCATATGCTTCATTTGAAGCATCTATTTCCAAAATCATTAAACCTTCTCCTGGTAGTTTGAGATTTGGTAGCCATTTAACCTTTTCCTTGATTCTTTTGATTGCCTGTGTCATTTCAGTAGTCCATGGGCTTGAGTCTTTTCTTAACCTTTTCTATATTTTTTTCCTATCTTTGGTCTAATCTTTATACAATGGAGATCAGTAATTCAGAGATCCAAGGAATCTCTGTAATTGGGTTTTGTTTGTTATTTCATATAGGAATATTTCTAAAGACTAGAAAATATGAGGTTGTAATGCAATATTATTTTGACATATATTTAACCCAAGAAATTCAATCTTTGTCTTGCCTATCTCCATTTTCTTATCACTTAAAACCAACCCATTCTGGTTATAAAGATTAGCAAATTCTTTCAAATGTATAAGATGACTATTTAAATCTTTTGAAATAACTAATATATCATCAATATAGACAAAAAAATACTTAGCATGGCCACATATTCCATCCATCCTTTTTTGAAATTCAGAGGGAGCATTTTTCAAGCCTAAAGGCATAACCTTCCACTCATAATGACTATCTAAGACTAGCAAGACAAATGCAGTTTTACAAGTATCTTTAGGTTCTATTGCAATTTGCCAAAATCTACTTTTCAAGTCAAACTTACAAAAAATGCAACATTCCTTCAGCTTGTTGATAAGAATAGTCTTGGTAGGAATTGGATACCTAATAGGTATAAGCCAACCATTGCGATTTTTATAATTTATTACCAATCTCATTTTCTCTCTTTTTTGTTCTGAGTGTTTATTTACATAGAATGTAGGAGAAGCCCATTCACTATGGATTTTCTATATCAAATCCTTCTTCAACAATTCTTTGATATCTTCTTCTCCTATTTTAACTTGAGAAGGGGAGAAAAGGATTATCAGGTGTCAAAGATTCACCTTGGATATCCTACTAGGGAGGGATTAAAATATGACATTCAATCTAGCATCAATTCCCTCTTTGAGAATATGGATAGTGACAAGGTCACTAAGGATGAGTTAAAAAATAAGGTTGAACAAATTATGTCTGCACTAAATAAATTCATAGAGCCAAATGGTCCCTCAACACAACCTGAATTAACACAACCAATCACCCAGATCCCAGATTAGGCAATAATTGATGTGGTGACTAAAATTACAAACATGGAAAGGGATACTAAATAATGGTCAGAGGAGATCATCCCTAAGGGGATTAAGATTATTGATATGATAATGGATCATTTTGAATTTTTTAGAGAGAGAAGAGTCATATTGAGAGGACTGGTAAACAATTATGTGGGAGAAATAGAAAGTTTGAATCTTTAAATCCCAAATTGATAGTTGTAGACTTGATCGACATAGATATCTTCCTTTCTAAAAAGATACTAAAAATGATGAAGAGCAAGAGAAATTAGATAGAGCTACACAATTCAAAATAAAGTTGCTCAAGGAAGTTGCACACAAGGCCAAGGTTGCTCATCACAAAGCCATTGACATGTTGTATGACATCAAATAAATATTGAATAAATTATCATGTAGGCCAACATATTATGAAGAAAACCTCCTTTTAGTGGCAGAGGCTCAAATCTAATTCAAATAAGTAGTATAAAATAAATCTATTAAAGATACAGTCTTTACCTTGAGCTCTATCCACCTCTACATCAAGTATCAAAGCACGTTAGATAAGATGGATAAATATATGTAGGAAATCAGGGATTTAAGGAGGGGAATTTTCAACATAGCAGTAGCTTATGATATTAACAACCTCTACTCTTTTGGTGTAGATGAATAAAGAATCCAAGAAATTTTTAGTGCTTTTGATGCATATGTCCATAAACTACATACTTAGAAAGATAAAGAATCAAAGGAAGTATTATAAATTGACTAAATTCTTTCTATTGAAACCATTCTCATATATTGTATTTTCATTATTGTAAAAACATTGTAAAGTTTAATATTTTAAAATTGTAACTATCTTTTTATATCTCTTTTTGACAAACTAACATGTGTATTTTACACTTTCTATTTTGATAGGTTAGAAATTGTAAAAAGCAGACTTTCAAACTACACTTTTTAGTTTGACAAGTTTTAATTGCTTAAGTTGTAAAAGCACATATTGGAAATTACAATTCCATTTTTGAAAAGTGGTATGACTTGAAAGTTGTAAAAGTCTCATTGTAAATTTCAACTTAGGGTTTTGCAAAAAAGTATCTTGAGCAATTTCTATGTTATCTTTTGATTAAACATTGAGTTCCACTTTGGCGCCCCATTTTGCATGAAGAACCATTTGAATTTGCATAGAGGATAAATAAAGGCATTGCATGAATATTTCTCAAGTCTATCCATGCCACACCAAGTTCAAGATCATGCCCAACTCTTGCATGCTCTCTTCCAAACCATTTTACCAAGTTGAGGATGCCACAAGCTAAAGATCACACCTCATTTTACATGTTCTAGATTTGCATGATTCCTCTATTGGGCATTAGAGTTTTTGATAACTACATCTCATTTTTGAGATATTTTGTATAAATATGGATAGGACTTTGTATCCCAATCTATCTTTTTACTGTTAGAAACATTATTCTATACTTTGAGTATTTTTTCTACATGTTGTAACCTATGGAATGAGAATAAAATGAAGATTTACCTTTCTTATCTGAGAAATATTTGTGTACGTAAAGTTATTTGAATATTTTTGGATGTTATAATTCTTATTTTAATCACAAAATTTAATTTGTGGTATTTTTTACCCATTTTGGAAGATTGATTAAAATAAAAGAATCTTGTCCCTTTTATGAAAAATAGCAAATATTACCTTGGATTTTCCATTTAAACGAGTTTGTGCTCCTACAAGTTTAAATATATTTTTTGTTCTATTGTGTTCATTTGAGAAAACATTAAAACCCACTACAAATATTTGGTGCAATCACCATTTTCAATTTAAAAATTTTCATTCTTAACTCTTTTCCTAGTCAAAAGCCTAGTTTAGGAGTAAGATCACTAAAGAAGCAGAATTTATTCAAACTAATATTTTTTTAGTTGCACTGAGTTTAGTGAATGAAATCTAGAATTTTCTAGAAGTTCACCTCAAATTTTATAAGTTCCCATAGCTTGGAGGTGATCTCATTGTATCATTAGATTTTTGCACAGTGAAATACAACATAAAAAATGGGTGCAAAATATATGTGACAATAATTTTTGGCACACTCGATAGGATGAAAAAGTTATAAATATATTGGTGCTATTATCAAAAAGTGTTGTGAAAGCTCTTTACACATTCCAAAAGCACTTGGTGAATCCACTAGTTGATGGATTTAGAATTTTAACGATTGTGTATGCCAAGCATACAAACAAGATCATCTAGTAAAGGTAAGAAAGCTAATTTTTTAGAGTTATCATTTCCATCTAAAAAGAGATCAAAATTAGTTATACATTACCCTAACATATATCTTATAATTTTATTTTCATCTCTTGCAAGTAATCCTACTCCTATCAGTTTCATACATCTCATAATGGCTATAAATTTAAATTTTGTAGCTTTCAATGGAGGCATTCCACTCTAATTGGCCCAGTATGATGATATACCCACCTTAGATTTAAAAATCCTCCCATAATTTATTGGTGAAACTTCCACCACCTATATGGAACACATACAAGATATTGCTAATCTTTGTTCAATCCACAATGTGGTACAAGATAATGTTGTAATCAGACTCCTAGTCTCCTCTTTCAATGGTAAAGCCTTGTAATGGTATAAAATCTTTCCTCCTAGTTATATCCATGTTTGGGATGACTTAGGCACTACACTATGTGCTCAATTTGAAGATAAGAGTGACCACCTTTCCCTAGTTGAATAATTAATTACCATTCAACAGGCTCCTCATGAGCTCATGACTGATTTCAATTTTTGTTTTCAAAATACATAGAATAGAATTCCAACACTAGTCAAGCCAACTCCAAATAATGCTTTCCTATATTACTTAGTTGCCTTAAATAGTAATATAATTGTTATGATTTAATTAATGAGTGTTACCACACTTCCCAACATCTATGAAATTATAATAAGAGCAAAAAATTGTTTCATCCAAGTTGGAAAAATCACCCCAAGGCCACTAATGCCACACTTCCAAATGCCTATGAAATTTTAATAAGAGCAAAAAATTGTTTAATAAAAGTTGGAAAAACCACCCCAAGGCTACTAATCCCTCTATTTATAGAAATAGATCCTACACCACCTATAATTTCTCTAATTCCCACCACAAACAAAGCATCAACTTTGAATCCCACTCCAATTGATGAACTATATGAGGTCAAGTCACTACTCAAGAGTTTTGGCAATGAGTTAGTAGAAATGAAGAGGAATGAATCCTAGAATTATAAGCCTTATCAGCAGGTTAACCAGCATACCAACCTAATATATATTCATATCAAGGCAATCAATAGATGCAATGTTAAAATGCATGACCAAAACCTCCAAATGTTTATGCCTTAATAGCACCAAGTACTTCCAAATCTATGGTACCTATTCAGAACATCCTGGTTCAAGACTATGAGTGGTATTATCCTTGTTTTCAACCACATAATCATAACACTTGTCCCAATGGCATCATCAGTCAAGCTTTGATGGTACAAGGCATATCAAATGCCCAAGGATAGCAAAAAGAAGCCACTTCTCAACAAGTAGATACAAAAAAACTTGTTCAAGGTGAGTCTACTCTTTTAAACTAGTAGGAGGAGAACTTTAATGTTTTAAATCAAGAGGAAGCATTTATCAATGGGGGAGGTCCAATGGTAGCCAATACATATTCAAAGAAAATAATGATAGAAAGTGATTATCCCCCCAGGGTAGAACAAGCCATAACTTCCAAAGTTGCACAAGAGCCTACAAATATTAACATAGTACAAAGGCCACCCTTTGTACCTACGGGCCAACCCAAAGCAAAAATGTGGACTATAAATCTTGTAAGGGAAGACATGGCCCCTAAAAAGGCATTGGAAAAGGATGGTAATATCCCTATCAGCATTATGGAATAGATGAAGAAAACTAGTTTATATGTCACTATGTGGGAGACCCTCTCTATACTAGCAAAAAGGGATTTACTATAGGAAGATTTTAAAAGCTTTCACATAATAAATAAGGTTCAGCCAAGGGACCTAATGCTGTAATTAATTTGTGTTAGAATTAAACCATCACTAAAGTAATCAAAAATGGTAAGCCTCCTCTTTTTATCTTCTACTCATAATAAGGAATCATCTTGTTCATAATTGCATGGTAAATTCAAGGGCTAGTAGTTATGTCATGCCCAAAAAGATATCTGATGCTCTTAGCATTGAGTATATGCTTGTTTCAAAAGGAGTGGTGTAATTAGATGGGATTTTTGTTCAAATAGTAGGGACAATAAAATATCTAAATCTCACTATCCACGCATGTCCAAGTTTATCAATTTTTAAAGATATCTCAATTATCGATCTTCCCCCTTATTTTTTCATTTGTCTTTCACAAGAGTTTAACACAAAAATATGAGGATACCTATCTGTAAACTAGTCTCACATGTTACTTAGAATGATATATGGAGCAAGAGTAACAATAAATGTTGATCAAATAGCTAAAGATCATATTGATCCATACATTCATCCCCCTATAGACATGAATTGTATATTACAAGACCAATAAGAGGAAGTCAATCATGAAGTTACAACAACCACAAAATATATTTTAGACACTCATTTGGGTGAATGGGGATTAACTCTCCAATTTGATCCTTATGACTATGTGCAAAAATTAGGCTGAGTACATATTGCATGCATGAAAATGATGCAATCATCCCTAATATTATAAAACCAGCTGAAGATCTTCAAGTAATGTGGAAACTATTCTTCAATGGTTTAATAATAAGGAATGGTGTAGGTGTTGTCTTGATCTCTCCACAAAAGGAGAGTTATTTCTATTCTTTCAAACTTCAGTTTAGCTACACTAATAATGTAGCTGAGTCTAAAGCTTTGATTTGAGGACTGTAGTTAGCCAAGGAGAGAGGAATGAAATCCCTATAGATATTTGGTGATAGTGAGTTGATTTTTCATCAAGTGAGATATAGAATCATAACTAAGGATAATTTGTTGAGATATTACAAACATAGGGTTTGGGACCTGTTAGAAGATTTCACTGCTTTGAATATTCAAGTGGTACCAAGATCACAGAATAAAGATGTTGATCATATGGCCTCAGTGGGTTCCAAATATAAATTACCCAAGGAAATAAAAAATAAAAAATAGCCAACATGTAAAGTTCATAGTAAGATCATTCGTTCTTGATAATGCAATCAATTGGCAAGTCTTCGACAACGATCAACAAATTGTGTTTTTTCATGGAAGAAGCTAAATTCTCTGATAGAAACCAATTAAGACTCCTATATCAATACAAAGATCAAGTCATTTAGTTGAAGACATGAATTACCAATGGGACTCATCACTTTAGAGAGTATCTTCAATTTAGATGATTAGCTAAAAGGCAAAAAGAATAATATGGTCAATGAAGAAGACTATGAGGTGATGGTTATTTCAGAAGGAAAAACATTGAAGATAGGAAAGGTATGTAATGACTCTAAAAACCAAAATTTTATTAAGTTGTGCTAATAATTTGATGATAACTTCACTTGGAGTTATCATGATCTAAGGGGATTTGACCCTAGTTTAGCCCAACATATAATAGAACTTGATTTGAATACCAAGTCTATTAGATAGAAATAGAGACCAACTAATATGAAGATAGAACCCCTGATGAAAATTGAGTTGTCCAAAATAATAGAGGCTAACATCATCTTCCCTATCAAACACTCATATTGGGTAGCTAATTTGGTCCCATAAGAAAGAAGAATGACGAGATCAAGATTTTTGTAGATTTCAAGGACCTGAACAAAGTGTCTCTAAATGATAATTATCATCTTCCACTCATGGAATAAATTTTGTAAACTATAGTAGGATCTGAAATATTTTCACTTCTAGATAGTTATTTTGAATATAACCAAATCTTGGTGCAAGAATTAGACCAGTACAAGAATACCTTCACCACAAAATGGGGCATGCATGTGTATAAAAAGATGTCATTTGGTATAAATAATGATGGTGTAACATTCCAAAGAGCCATGGATATGGATTTTAAAGGTTTGATAAATGAAATGATCCTAGTATACCTAGATGATATCATTGTTTACTCAAAACATGTTGAAGCACACTTGGATCATCTTAGGAAACTTTTTGAAAGGTGCAAAGAATTTGGGGTTTCTTTAAACCCAAAGAATTATGCTTTCATATTCCATGAAGGGAAACTATTGGGACACATAGTGTCAAAGGAGGGTCTTGCGATATACCCAAAAAGAATGAGTGTTATATATACATTATCACTACCAAGCCATAAGAAATGATTATAGAGTTTCCTTAGAAAGATTAATTTTGTGAGAAGATTTATCCCAAATTTTTCCTCCTTGTCTAAACCTCTTCCTGTAATGCTTAAGAAGGGTACCATTTTCAGCTGGACATAGAAGGAAGAGACAACTTTGAAGCCATAAAACAAGCTATCTCTCAAGCTCCTACCCTAGTCAACTCCAACTATGATAAAGATTTCATTCTTTAATCTTTTGGATGGGAAGGCAACATCTTAAATATTCTAACCCTGTAGAATGAAGAATAATTGGAGCAACCAATATCTTTTTTCATTCAATCCTTGAAGGGATATGAGGAGAATTATAGTTTCATAGATAAGTAAGTATATGCCATAATTAAGGCTCTCAAAAAAATTAGGCATATGTTCTCCAAAAATAAAATTCATTTTATGGTTATTCACCAAAGTGTCATAGAGTTTCTTCTCAACCAAGAGATAAATGAAAAAAAAATAGGATGGATCATCAAGGTCATGGAGTATGACATGGACATCAAAGTTACCAAGATGGTGAGAGGAAAGGGTTTATTTGAATAGCTAGCTTCTGATATCAAGACTATTAAAACAATATTTTAAGTAGTATATGCTCAAAATACACCTTAGCTAGCTAACCCACCTGTTTTCAATAATTGGATCCATGACATGACCAACTTCTTACCAACTGGCGATACCCATATGATTTATATAGTCTAAGAAAAGGTATTACAGACTCCAATCCATTCTTTATGTCCTTGTTGATGGAATATTATTTATAAAGGATATTAATGGGGTCATACTAAGATGTATTGAACATGATCAAGTCCCCAAGGTGCTCGAGGAATTTCATGATGGCTTGTTGGGTGGACATTTCTCTGCAAGCACCACAACCATAAAAATAATGAGAGGGGATATTATTGGCCTAAAATATTTAAATATACACACCAATGGGTGTGGAACTATGAAAAATGTGCTTACTTCACTAAAAAATAAAGACTAACAACTTTCCCTTTCAGAGCAATTCAGGATAACCAACCTTTTTCTCAATGGGGGTTAGAATTCATTGGAATGATCAAACTACCATCAGTGTAAGACACATATGGGTCCTTATAGAAACAAAAAAAATCACAAGGTGGACTAAATAAATTACACTGGAAGATGTTATGAAGGCATCTATCTTAGATTTCATAGATGGCATTATTTTAATGTTTGGTGTTCCTCACACCATTATCTCAAATAATGACAAAGCTTTTGTGGGAACTCAAGTAAGTGAATGGGATGTAAATCACAATGTTTATTTGAGTACTTCTTTCAGAAAAAGTTAATATCAACATTGTGGGATAATAGGACACTCTTAAGAGAGACATTGATAACTCCCCATTCATATTATTATATGGAAGGGAATCTTGAGTTCCATTATCAATTGAGTTACCATCTCTAGAAATTAATCACCAATTGGATTTGATTGATAAGTATGCAATGATAGTAATATTGGTGAAACTCATGAAACTAGAGGGAATCAAGAACCAATCAATGAAATTCCTAGAAGTAAATCTAGCTCAAACAAAGAGGACTTTTGATAAAAGGCCATCTATTATAATATTTAATAAAGGAGACATGGTTCTCAAATGGGATGCAGACAAGGCTAAACTAGGTAAGCACACTAAGTTTGATGAAATATGGAGTGGTCTATATAATATAACTCAATGCAAAGGATCTAATGCATTTCAACTATCTAAACTTGATGTATTAGAACTACCTATCCTAGTTAATGGGATGTGCCTCAAAGCTTGTTTTTGATGTTGAAATTCATTCTAAAATCAATTCAAACGTAAGACATGTAATCTAATGAAATATACTAGAGAGTCTAAAACCAAGACAAAATCACCAATAAGTTCCCCATTTGTAAGTAAGAGTCCATATATGTAAAGTCACATGAAATCATTGTAAAAATAAGGTTCATACAAAATTTTGTGTCTATAGTTCCAACTTTTATATCATTTTAAATTATTACTAAATATAATAATCATAAACTTATTTGATTTATAATCTAGCTTAGTTATTTTTTATTTTGGAATATGCATATAAGTATCACAACCAAAGACCTTAAGATGTTTGAGAGTTTTTCTCACTAGTCAATGCTACTTAAGGTTTTTTATTAAACAAATATAATGTGAGAAATATATTGATTAGATAACAAATATTAATGTCTATTTCTACCCAATATTTCATTTATAAGCCTACCCACTGAGCATACTTAATGCCTTATATATGAGTGTTAGCATGGGTTCTTGGAAAACCCATCAGAATATGATAAAATAGGGATAGTTGTGGAAGGTGCGACATAAGTATACAATAAACAATAGTTTAGATTGAAACAAGACATTCATTAATTAAAATTGATATATTTAAGCATGAAATGTAGACTTACTGGTTACACAACATTTAGTATAAACTACATGATTGCATTCACTACATACAAAATATTAATAAAAGACATTTGAGAGAAACCATTTTAGAACTTCATATTAATCTCTATCACATTGAAACTCTTTTACAATACAACTAAGTGTTATATATAGAAATTTTAAAAGGTGTTGTCACTTCATGTTCTAGCCTTTCACTACAAATAAAATAAAGACTCTTCACATTCTGAAGACCTTTAACATGTTTGCCAATGCCAAATACATATAAAAATAGATATAAAAGATAAAATAGTGTGAGTTGCATGTGTCTAATAGTTATACTCTATGATTTTGTAGCCTTGTTTACTACCAACACTTTCTCATACTTAAATAATTGTCTCATCACAAGATAAATTCATAAGAAGTGTGTCTTATGTTAGAGCTAAAAATTGTGCCTATGG